>LPNX010604618.1:155516-214655 GCA_001517045.1 Pseudotsuga menziesii | reverse complement strand
GGGGATGTGGAACATTGATTCATGAGGAAAATCTATGTGTCACCACCTCCCTTGGTAATTTTCCTTTTGTTGGTTGAGGCAGCGATTGGCTGGAAATAAGACCACTACCATGCCATGCTTGCTCTCCTCTCCATGACATGGGGACTATTTTTCCCACTCCCTTGGATCATGGCTGTTCGTCTTCCTCTTGCAGGATGGGGGATAAAATGTTTTACCATCCAATTGTGTGGGGGTTCCCCTCCTCTCTCTAGTGCTAATTTTCAGTCTGCAATTCTATTCTTTCCATCCACACAGAGAACCAACTTCAGCCTCCACACATTGGACTGTGTATTTTTTCATCCATCATAGTGGATCGCAGTGGAAAATTATTGGAATTTTTCCCACTGATTGATGGGAGTGGTTTTCCCCACGCATTGTTGATTGAGTTACCTACAATGCGGCATTGGTAGAAGATCGGGGTGATCTTTCCTATGAATCCACGCTGAGCTGTGAATGTTGGCTGTGTCTTTTTAACCATTTTCTGGTCGGTGTAAGTCTCACTATGATGGTATTGAAGATTGGTTTGCTGTGGGTTCATGTGAGTGTGTTAGCTGTTGTTTTCCACGATGGCTTGGCTGTGTTTTTCCCTTAAATGCTTGAAAAGTTTTTTGGATGCTTGCATGCAGTGGATTTGTCCTCAGACTATTTTGGGTTGGTGAATGAGGGCCTGAGGTGCTTGATAAACCTGGTGCGTTGAGAACCACACAGACAAGAGATATTGAGCTAGATTTCTTCTCCACAACCCCTAAAGAGCACAGGAGGGAAGATCAGGGTCTGAGGGACTACGTTGCAGAGAAGGGACTAACTTACTTGTGTTGGGTGTGTGTGGGTGTTCTATAATCCAGGCTAGTTCTGGTGTTGGTGTCTGCAGCTCTTCAGTGAGCTCGCCAGCTTAGCATTAGCCTTTCCTAGCTCCTAGATGGCCTATTGACCCCAACTCTGTTTGCTTGGCTGATCTGTTGTTGGCCTGTTAAGCCCAACTCTGTTGGCTTGGATGATCTACTGTTTGCTTGATAAACCCAATCATGTTGGCTTGGCTGATCTATTGTTTTCCTGATAAACCCAATCATGTTGGCTTGGCTGAATTGTGTACCCTTGTGGTGTTGTTATCCTTGGCTATGTGTAAGCCTATTAGCTCCTTATTCCTTGGGGAGTCATGCCCGGGTCGGGGGTGGCAGCATTGCTGAGAGATTTAAGAGCGTGCTAGCCTATGGTTGGGTGGAACGTTGCAACAACGTAGCTGGTTGTGGAATGAGTTCCTTATAAGATAAGTAATCTTGTCTATTTTACTTCTGCAATCCTATTTACTGTTAATGATCAGGACTAACATGTTGAATGCTTGCATGAATGAATGTTGCTTCCGTTGTGTATGATAAATAATCATGTATACATGTTTTAGTTCAAGCATTCTATTTCATCTTTTCACCATATTATGGGTGTGCATGTTCATGGGGCTCTTAGCCCGGATGGTTAACGCCATGGTAGTGTCCTCTTCACTGGTCGGAGGGTCGGGGATGTGAAAGTGACTTCTTTGTGTTGGGTGTGTGTGGGTGTTCTAGAATCCAGGATGGTTCTGGTGTTGGTTTCTGCAGCTCTTCAGTGAGCTCACCAGCTTAGCATTAGCCTTTCCCAGCTCCTGAATGGCCTGTTAAACCCAACTCTATTGGCTTGGCTGATCTGTTGTTCGCCTGTTAAACCCAACTCTGTTGGCTTGGCTGATCTGATGTTCGCCTGATAAACCCAATCGTGTTGGCTTGGCTGATCTATTGTTCACCTGATAAACACAATCGTGTTGGCTTGGCTGAACTATGTACCCTTGTGGTGTTGTTATCCTTGGCTACGTGTAAGCCTGTTAGCTCCTTATTCCTTGGGGAGTCATGCCCGGCTTGGGGGTGGCAGCATTGCTGAGAGATTTAGGAGCATTCTAGCCTATGGTTGGGTGGAACGTTACAGCGATGTAGCTGGTTGCGGAATGAGTTCTTTATAAGATAAGTAATCTTGTCTATTTTGCTTCTGCAATCTATTTACTATTAATGATCAGGATGAGCATGTTGAATGCTTGCATGAATGTATGTTGCTTCTGCTGTGTATGATAAATAATCATGTATGCATGTTTTAGTTCAAGCATTCTATATTAGCTTTTCACCATATTATGAGTGTACATGTTCATGGGGCTCTTAGCTCGGATGGTTAACGCCATGGTAGCATCCTCTTCACCGGTCGAAGGGTCGGGGACATGACAGTGTGGTATCAGAGCTCATGTTGCAACATAGGCCTGAATGGACCACAAAGATGTGGTGACAGAGGCAGGATTTCTTTCTACCTAGCGGAGATCAAAAGTTGATCAGGCGCTCCGCAGACAGTGCGCACTGCAGGGTGGGTGCACCGCAGACAGAGCGTTCCACAGGCCAGGCGCTCTGCAGACAGTGCACACCGTAGGGTGGGTGCACCACAGAAAAAGTGTTTCATAGGCTAGGTGCTCTGCAAATAGGGCGCACCACAGGGTGGGTGCACTGCAGACAGTGCGCACCGCAGATAGTGCGCACCGCAGGGTGGGCGCACCGCAGATAGTGCGCACTGCCGGGTTGGCGCACCACAGACAGTGCACACCGTCGAGTGGGCGCACCGTAGATAGGGCACACCACAGAGTGGGTGCACTGTAGATAGTACGCTCCATAGACAGAGTGCACCGCAGGGCAGATGCTCCACAGACAAAACATGCCGCAGGGTGGACATTTCGGAGACAGCACAGGGCGCTCCGCAGATAGATAGATGGACACCCCATAGAATGGATGCTTCATGGATATAGGCACTTAGAGAAGGGCACATGCTCAGGAAACAAGCGCTTCACAGCGCTCCCAGACCCCGTCGTCCCCCTCAGACAGACATTCTTTGGTGAATAAATCTTGTATTGGGCAAATTGTTATTTTATGATTATTCCAGGAGAAGGTAAGTAACACTGGTTTATATCAATGTTATGCATCTAACAGTCGTGTTACTAACATGTTTGTAGAATCATAGTCACCTTCAAGGAAAGTATTCTGGGTAGTGCAGTTTTGTAAGCAAGTGGTGGTTCAGTTATGAGAACCCATGATGGATATGATGCTCGGGATTCTTATGAGCATGTGTGAGATGCCATGGGAGAAAATGTCTGTAATAGAATTGATGACATAGAGTCTAATGGAAGGAGATTCCAAGAGACACTGTCAGATGTTGCAGCCACCATGAGAAGCTTGATCAAGGCCCAGGAAGAGTAGCATCAGTTGAATGCTGCTATGTTACAGAGTTTGGCAGAATTACATAGAAAGATAGATTCTGGACGAGGTACAGCAAGACCAGAAGGCAGTAAGAGCAGTACTAGGAGAAGGAGAAGGACTTCTAGTGGATCATCTGATTTTGAAGAATCCAGTGGGGATTCAAGTTCTTCTTCTCATAAAAGAAAAAGAAAGAGACACCATCAGGATCATTCTCGAGATGAGTTTAAGAAAGCTAAATCTCCTACGTTTGATGGTGAGATAAAGATGGGACAAGAAGGTGAGGCTTGGATTCTTGGGATAAAGATGTACTTTCAGGTGCAGGATTATTCAGGAAACATGAAGGCAAGAGTTTCCATATTCAATCTAAATGGAAGAGCATCCATTTGGTGGGAACAATTCAAGCAGGTAAAAAGGATCAGTGAAAGGAAATTGAAGTGGAAACAGTTCGAGAAGTATTTCAGGCAGAAATACCTCTCTGACAGGTACTATGATAACAAGATCAAGGAGTTCCATGAGCTAAGATTGGGACAGCAAACCATGGATGAATATGAAAATAAGTTCTTGGAGCTGTTGAGGTATGTCCAGTACATCAGAGATTAAAAAGTGAAAGTCCAGTGTTTTCTGAGTGGATTACCTCCGTCTTACAAAGATAGAATTGAGGTTTATGAACCTAAAACTCTTGAAGAAGAAATAAGGAAGGCTAAGTATTGCTATGAGCAAAGCAAAGGTAAGCTGGATTACCATAAGGCATGGAAGGACAAGAAGAATGAGAATTTTGACCAAAGAAAGAAAGGTTTCAAACCTTCTAACTTTAGGAATCAACAAAAGCAGCCATCCCAAGCTGCGAGTAAACCAGTTGGAGTGGCGGGAGAAAATCCTAAGGATCCACAACTAAATAGAGGGCCACTTCAATGCTGGAAATGTGGAGGATACCACATGCGCCGAAATTGTCCACTCGAGAATGAGAGTGCAAGGCCAGCTTATAACGTTCAAGAAGCAGAAACAGTGGGTCAAGTAGCAAGGGCAGTCCCTAGGATCTATGCAGCACTGGAGGACTGCCAGGCAGATCACCAGTCAACTGTGGTTGAAGTAGCAGGTAATATTGTTGAGCAATCTATTTCTATTTTAATTGACCCTAGTTCTACGTAGAGTTACATTACTCCTAGAGTAGTGGAGATTAGTGCTTTTGAGAAAGTAAAGCATAGGAAGTCTTGGTTAGTTCAGCTAGCCACTGGAACTAAGAGAAAGGTGAGTGAAGTGGTAGAGAAATGTCCATTGGTCATGGATGGATTGGTCACTTGTGTAGATCTGAATGTTCTACCACTTGGTTCCTATGATGTTCTCATTGGAATGGATTGGTTAGAAGCTCACAGGATGAATCTTGACTGTTACAATAATAATTTTGAATGCATGAATGAAGAAGGGAACCTAGTAGTTGTAAAAGGTATTCCAAAGGTGATTTAAGTACGGCAGGTTTCAGCTATGCAGTTAAAGAAGTTCTATAGGAAGGGTTGCCAGTTGTATGCAGCTCAGATTTTGGAGGAAATGGGAGATGAAACTTTGAGGTTGGACGACTATCAGGTGTTACAGGAATTCAGGGATGTGTTTCTTGATGAAATTCCAGGACTTCCTCCAAAGAGGGACATGGACTTCACAATTGAACTTGTGCTAGGAGCAACACCAGTGTCCAAGGCACTCTATAGGATGAGTACACTGGAAATGCTAGAGTTGAAAATGCAACTGCAAGAGTTATTGGAAAAGAAGTATATCCGATTGAGTGTGTCTCCTTGGGGAGCACTGGTTCTGTTTGTAAAAAAGAAAGATCGTACACTCAGGTTATGTATCGATTACAGACAATTGAACAAGGTTACTGTGAAGACCAAATATCCTTTTCCCGGGATTGATGACCTCTTTGATCAAATGAGAGGAGAAAAGGTATTTTCCAAGATTGACTTGAGGTTTGGTTACCATCAGGTGAGAATCAAGGATGAAGACATTCATAAGACAACCTTCAGGACAAGTTATGGGCATTATGAGTTTGTAGTGGTACCATTTGGTCTCACAAATGCACCAGCTACATTAATGTGCCTTATGAATAGTGTTTTCAGCAAATATTTGGACAAGTTTCTTCTTGTTTTCCTTGATGACATTCTTGTTTATTCTAAGAATGAGGTGGAGCATGAAGAGCATTTGAGATTGACATTGAAATTGCTTAGGGAGAACCAATTGTATGCAAAATTGAGCAAGTGTGACTTCTATAGATATAGAATTCAGTATTTGGGTCACATTATCTCAAAGGAGGGTATATCTATGGACCCTGAGAAGATTGAAGCCATTATGAATTGGCCTACTCCAAGAAATGTGACAGATGTATGGTCTTTTATGGGACTTGTAGAATACTATAGGAGATTCATTGAGGGATTCTCCAAAGTTGCGCATGCCATCACTTCTTTGCAAAATAAGGGGATGAAGTTTGAATGGACATCGAAGTGTGAAGGAAGTTTCTAGTGGTTGAAGAATATCCTCACCAGTGCACCAGTATTGAAGGTTGCAAATCTAGAGAAAGACTTTGTGGTGTGTAGGGATGCATGCAGACAAGGGCTTGGAGGAGTCCTTATGCAAGAAAACCACGTGATATGTTATGAGTTAAGAAAGCTGAAGGAACATGAGAAGAACTATTCCACTCATGATCTATAGCTTGCAGCCATAGTACATGCCCTCAAGATGTGGAGACATTACTTGATGGGTAGAATATTTGAGCTTAGAATAGATCACTATGGACTGAAGTATCTATTTGATCAGCCTACTCTGAATGCTAGGCAAGCAAGATGGATGGAATTTTTATGTGAGTTTGATTTTGAAATCAAGCACATAAAAGGGAAAGAGAACAAGGTAGCTGATGCACTCAGCTGAAAGGTACAGGAAATGCATGTGGCATCTCTTAGTATTTGCCAATCAGATTTGAGGCAACAGATCATTAATCAGGTTGCTGGAGATGAATTGTATGAACAGGTAAAAGACAAATTGCAGCAGCAGGGTCTTGAGAAGAGGTATGAAGGATATAAATTGGGAGACGATGGACTTCTCATTTATAAAGGTATAATTTATATTCCAGATGTAGCAGATTTGAGGAGAGTTGTTATGGATGAAATCCATCAAGCTCTGTATTCTGGTCACCCAAGATATCAGAAGACAATTGCTACAGTTAGAAAGTAGTACTTTTGGCCAGGAATGAAAAGGGATATGGCTGAATACATTTCA
The DNA here is from genome assembly GCA_001517045.1 of Pseudotsuga menziesii. NCBI lineage: Eukaryota > Viridiplantae > Streptophyta > Pinopsida > Pinales > Pinaceae > Pseudotsuga > Pseudotsuga menziesii. The sequence continues at coordinate 208,098 of LPNX010604618.1, read as the reverse complement.
AGGTGCATGAAATGTCAATAGGTAAAGGTTGAGCATCAACATCTAGCAGGTTTGTTGCAACCTCTTCCAATTCCGGAATGGAAATGGGAAGTTATTTCCATGGATTTTATTACAGGATTGTTGATGACTTGGAGACAACATGATTCCATCATGGCTGTGGTGGACAAGTTAACTAAGGCAACACATTTTATACTGGTTAAGTCTATGCATAAGACTGATGACATTTGCAAAGATCTTCATGAAGGAGATTTTCATATTGCATGGATTGCCGAAGGCAATAGTCTCTGACAGAGATGTCAAGTTCACTTCCAACTTTTGGAAGGAGTTGTTTGCATATTTGGGTACAAAGCTAAACTTCAACACTGCATACCATCCTCAGACAGATGGTCAGTTAGAAAGAGTTAATCAAGTGCTTGAAGATATGCTTTGCATGTACGTAATGGACAAACCAACCAAGTGGGAAGAATACTTACACTTGGTAGATTTTGCTTACAACAATGGACAGCAGGCATCCTTGGGGATGAGTCCATATGAAGCTTTGTATGGAAGAAGGTGTAGGACACCAGTGACTTGGGATAATCCAGTGAATAGAGTTGTGCTTGGACCAGAATTGCTTAAGGAAATGGAGCATGAAGTTGTAAAGATTAGGCAAAATCTGAAAGCAACACACGACAGATAGAAAAGCTATGCAAATAAGCATATGATGAACAGGGGGGATCATGTTTGCCTCAGAGTGAGGGAAAAGAAAAGTTCCTTGAAGCTTGGAAGTTGTGCCAAGCTGTCACCTAGATATTGTGGGCCGTTTGAAGTGCTTGAGAGAATAGGGCCTGTTGCCTATAGACTTGCATTGCCTGCTAATACTAGAGCTCATAATGTTTTTCATGTTTCTTTGCTTAAGAAATATATACATGATCCTAACCATGTGATAAATTGGGATGTGATTCAGGTGGAACCTAAGGGAGAGTTCAAAATCGAGCCAATGCGCATCCTTGATAGGAAGGTCACAATGCTCTGGAACTGGGCCATAGGGAAGGTAAAGGTGCAGTGGGAGCATTACAGACCTGAAGAGGCTACGTGGGAGCTGGAGCATGCCATGCGATTGGCACATCCATTTTTGTTCAATCCCGTGGAACACTGAGGTGGTACCAGTGTAGCATTTGTTCAAATTTTGTAAAGCACTGAGGACAGTACTATTGAAGGGGGGGGGGATTGTAATACCACGGTTTTAACCCCACTTGCACTAAAATACATAGGATACATATGCTGTAAATAATCTTGGTGTGGAGCTAAAGGCCAAGGCCCCACCATAGATTTGGTTATGTTGTGTTTTTTATTAGGAATGGTCACTGATGGTATATCAAGACATGTGGCATATATTTAATTATGGCATCATTTAAACACACATTTTAATTAAATAACTCAACCAGTTATGTTCGTAGCAATTAAATTGAGAAGGGGCATGATTCCAAAGGATAAGGAAAGGGGGGGGATGTGGAACATTGAGTCACGAGGAAAATCTATGTGTCACCACCTCCCTTGGTTATTTTCCTTTTGTTAGTTGAGGCTGCAATTGGCTGGTAAGAAGACCACTACCACGCCACGCTTGCTCTCCTCTCCATGATGTAGGGACCGTTTTTCCCACTCCCTCGGATCATGGCTATTTGTCTTCCTCATGCAAGACGGGGGGTAAAATGTTTTACCATCCAATTGTGTGGGGGTTCACCTCCTCTCTCTAGCACTAATTGTCAGTCTGTAATTCTGTTCTTTCCATCCACACAGAGAACCAACTTTGGCTTCCATGCATTTGACTGTGTATTGTTTTCATCCATCATAGTGGATCGCAGCAGAAAATTATTGGAATTTTTCCCACTGATTGATGGGAGCGGTTTTCCCCATGCATTGCTAACTGATTTGCCTACAATGTGGCATTGGTAGAATATCAGGGTGATCTTTCCTATGAATCCACGTTGAGCTGTGAATGTTGGCCGTGTCTTTTTAACCATTTTCTGGTCGGTGTAAGTCTCACCGCAATGGTATTGAAGAGTGGTTTGCTGTGGGTTCATCTGAGTGTGTTAGCTGTTGTCTACCATGATGGCTTGGGTGTGTTTTTCCCTGTAAACACTTGAATAGTTTTTTGTATGCTTGCATGCAGTGGATTTTTCCTTGGACTATTTTGGGTTGGTGAATGAGGGCCTGAGGTGCTTGATAAACCTGGTGCGTTGAGAACCACACAGACAAGATCTACTGAGCTGGATTTCTTCTCCACAACCCCTGAAGAGCACTAGAGGGAAGATCAGGGTCTAAGGGACTGCGTTGCAGAGAAGGGACTGACTTCCTTGTGTTGGGTGTGTGTGAGTGTTCTAGAATTTAGGCTGGTTCTGGTGTTGGTGTCTGCAGCTCTTCAGTGAGCTCACCAGCTTAGCATTAGCCTTTCCTAGCTCCTAGATGGCCTGTTAAACCCAACTCTGTTGGCTTGGCTGATCTATTGTTCGCCTGTTAAACCCAACTCTGTTGGCTTGGCTGATCTATTGTTCACCTCATAAACCCAATCATGTTGGCTTGGCTAATCTGCTATTCACCTAATAAACCCAATCGTGTTGGATTGGCTGAACTATGTAACCTTATTGTTTTGTTATGCTTGGCTACGTGTAAGCCTGTTAGCTCCTTATTCCTTGGGGAGTCATGCCCAGCTCGGGGGTGGTGGCATTGCTGAGAGATTTAGGAGTGTGCTAGTCTATTGTTGGGTGGAACGTTGCAGCAACATAGCTAGTTGTGGAATGAGTTCTTTATAAGATAAGTAATTTTGTCTATTTTACTTCTGCAATCCTATTTACTCTTAATGATCAGGATGAACATGTTGAATTCTTGCATGAATGTATGTTGCTTCCGCTGTGTATGATAAATAATCATGTATGCATGTTTTAGTTCAAGCATTATGTTTCATCTTTTCACCATATTATGAGTGTACATGTTCATGGGGCTCTTAGCCAGGATGGTTAACGCCATGGTAGCGTCCTCTTCACTGGTCGGAGGGTTAGGGACGTGACAATCATACTCCCTCTATCTTCCGTACCCTATGCACTGAGCATTCTGTATTGGAGTGACAAGTATCTTCCTCTACTTCTAATATTCTATGTATCCATCTAGGGTTTAGATACCAAGATTCTCTATCTTTGAAAACATTTTTCTCGCACCCATCTATGAGCTTGTCATCATTTATCAACCTTGTAGGAATGGTTTAGATATTCATTAAGCTCATCATGTATGTGTTATCCCATGGGTGTCTTCTGAACTCGTACAAGGCCTTCTTTTATTTGCACACATGATTTTTCTTGTCATTTTTCCTAACTCCCACTGGATGCAAATGTCTTTTTGTAGTCTATGCCTTGTATCCCACGATGTTTCCATCTACTACATGATGGAACTACGAACTTCCCTTCATGTATCGATATTGCATCCAAGACATCATTCTTCTTGAACTGGTCTTTCCTTTCTTCTTGGTTACTTCTTCATGGATGGAAGGTTTTGCATCAATGATGTCACTAAATTCATCATATTATTCTTCATTTTGGAATGTCGTCACTTTTTCTTTGAAACAAGTCTCATCCTTCTTTGCTTGTAGGCGATTATGTACGCGATATTTCCTACAAGTCAAATGCATTTGTATGGTTAGAAACATTTCATAAGGAATGTTCATACTGGAAAATTATTATGCATAAATATATGATTATGCAACTACTTTAGCAGATACAACATTCATCCATATCTCACAGAAACTTTCTAGATGCCTTCCATCTCTATTAGGACAACAGTGNGTCAGCAAAGAGGTTTCATTCTAGATAAGTAGCAATGGATATTTGTATAGCACCATGAGCTACTTACCCATCACATGCATATTAGTAGTATACTATAATTAATGCAAACATTCTATCATGCATAATACATTAACTGAAAATAAACAAATGTATAACAAAACAATATCATGAAATGACAATTGAATACTTATATTTATTTGTTTCATGTGTAGACTCCTTCTTGATCCTTCAGCTTCATCATCTTCTTCATTCATAATAGAATCATTTCTTATCCAAATGCTAAGGTGGATAAGAGGTTCTTCAAGAGTTGAGTTATTCATATTCCTCATCGCTTGAGGGATATTCTTTGGATGATGAGAGCTAGATATTCAGTTGCTCCCATCTTCTTTTCTCTTATTATTAGTTGAGATTCTTCTTGCGTGTGATTTTCCCAGAGTATGCTGAATGTAATCACTTCCTTCTAGCACACATTCTTTGATTGAATGACTCCGATGATCTTGGGAGACCATTCAAGGTGGCTATTACCACTTCTACATTCTCCACTTATTCTTTTACTACTACAATTTGTTCTTTGATTTGAGAGACCCTCGTAAAGTATGATTGTATGGTCTCTGCATTTTGGATCTTCACATTCTTAAACTATTTTCTCAAAGTCATATTCTAATTTATGTTCTTCCCTTCAAATAGCTTGTTCAATCAATCAAACATCTTTAGTGTCTTTAGGGAAGACACTTGTGGTACAATGTGATCCATGATTGAATCAACAATGATCTTCTTGGCCTTGACCAAGTTCTTCTAGTGTAAGGCTTTTAGCCTCATCTCCATCTGGAACTGGAACCTATCTACTCATGTTGGTGTCCAATTCATTTTATTTAGAGAGATAAAATACTTCCATTCTTGGAAGTTGTCAAATTCACCAAGTTTATCATCAAGCTTATGTGATAGATCCCTTGAAATGAGAACCTCAAATGCAAATAGCAAAAGATTAGATCTTACCAATTTGAGGTGTCTGTCCTGGTTCCAGATCTCGTTCATCTAGGGTTTGTCAGAGAAAGCCTAATTTTAAAAACTTGGAATATTTTAGATATGACTGGATAGAAATATATATTTCTTCAAATTGAGTTGTCCAATGTACTCCTTTTCTGAAAATAGTGGAGGGAAGCTCTCAGAACAAGAAGCCCTAGATTTCCAATTTCTTTTGCAGAAATGATTGTTACTGTTTCTACGTTATCTCTGAAATTGATGCTCCTATATGTATAAAAATTCATACTAAGTTATCCTCACATGTCCCTGTTCCAAAACCACAAGTTTCATCAGAATTAGTTTCACCGATTGGGACTTATGATCATTTTCCTAAGGTGACCTATTTCAGGACTGTTCAGCAAAATGAAGTTGTACGGACTGCAATGTGTCATAGGTTCCTATTCTGAGTCTGAAACTTGGACCACATAAATCAAAGTCCATGAAATTTTTGGAACATCTTCAAAACTTTCATTTTCACCTTGGTAGCCCAAGATATAGCAATTCTCCCCATGTCTCTTGTTTAGGGATAAATTCTAGAAGAGGCTAGAACCCTGACTTGGAGGGATCATATCTCCCATAATATATAGAATTAGAGGCTTAATTTTGGATACATTGTAAATAAAGATTCTATATTTAGCCATTACAAGTTTCCACTCTTGATCCTTTGTCAATCCCAAGATATAGCAAATTTACCAAAACTTATCAGTTTTAGTATCTTAGGGGTTTTCCAGCTCGGGGTCAAACTAGGTTTTGACTTTCCTGGAGTTTCACCCACCCAAAAATATTGATATAGGTCTCTAAACTTATATTTTGATGAGTAGAGAAATTCTATGCCAGGATAACACAAAAATTCCTCTTCTGTAAGAAGCCCTAATTTCCCGCACCAAAACTTAAAATGCTCGGAATCAAATTCCGCTTCGATAGAAAGATGCACCTTTCAATTGAGAGTCATCCTAGCATACTCTTGCTAATGGATTGTGGAGAGAGACCCAAAAATTAAGAATCCGTATCTTCTGCAGCTGTACAGTGTCTTCTTCTCATGTTAGCATTGATACCATGTTATATTTTTATCATTCAAGCTAGCATTCTGATCTTAGGATCTTTAACTGAGAGAATAACATGCACAACAATAAAACACAAGAGACAAGAGACACAAAGAATTTTTCTCAGGGAAACCATAAAGGATAAAACCCCGCAACTTCCTCAGAGATAGAATCAGCACCAAAAGTAAAACCTGAAAACATAAAGATGATCTCTCGACAGCGGTAGTCTCTCTCTTGTCCCAGCAACTTCTCCTCTCACTCATGCGCCCCAATGAGTGAGTGTGTGTGTGTGACAAATAGAGAGACTCACTCTCTATTTATATTCTTCATTCACTTGAAACCAACTCCAACATGTACGCCTCACTTAACAATTACTTACTAGAGCTGATATCTCTAGGAGTGTCTACTAACCCTAGTACCCCATAACTTGTGGGGAATTTGCCTCCTTCGACCAACAAGGAGGTTTATATTTAACAAAATGGTGGGGACTATTGCCCCGAATTACAATGAATCACCTAGGGTTGACTTCTCTAGGATATTCTAATAACCCTAGGTCCCCATAATTGAGGGAACTTTAACCCTTGACCAATAATAGGGTTACCCACCCTGACTTGACATGACTTGTTTACATTATAGAAACTTCCCGGAATAAACATCGGCGTATGACATGACATAATTACATTATAGACACATCCCATAATAAACATCAGGGTACAATACATAATATATATGGATGAATACATTCTGAAGTTACAATTACATCAACATGAGTTAATTGGTACACTCTATTTATGGAGATGCCAAATATTTACCCTTCAAAACTTTCTTGTGAGGTTTTAGTTTATGAATATTTTTGGTTCTAGTTTTCTGCAGCTTTCTAGTTTAGGCCCAATCTAGGGTTTGGATTTCCTAGAGATTCAACCACTCAAAAAAATCGATCTAGGGATCAATAGATGAGCTCTAGGGAGGTGCAAATTTATATGAAATAAGATCTTAAAAATTCCAGTTTTGTAGAAACCATAATTTCTTGCCGGAGGGTGAGGAGAGAGAGTTTCCCTGTGTGAAAGTTGTTCTATTAAGGATAGTTCTGATACCAAGTTAATATTTCATATGCTTATCTAGATATGACTAGTGTTTAATCCAAATTCACAATAGTATGAAAAATCACTGAACGAAGTACAATCACAATATAGACACAATATGTATCCCATGAAACCGTCAAGGGGAAGAAAACCCAACAAAAATTCCTCTATATATATGTATAAGATAAACCCCCCCCCCCAAAACTAATCCTCCTTCCTTGCTGGTATCTCTCTCTCTTTCTCTAATATGAACTACACTAGCGTGTGTCAGTGTTGAACACAACTGCTCTATTTATACTCTTTTTGTGACTTGACTTATGACCTAATAAGTCAGCCCCACTAAAATCTCTCGGCCGAATTCACCAAGGAAATCATAAAACAATATTATATTATATTCCTTAGAGTACTATTGACCCAACTTACAATGGAGGATTTACCTCATAAATCTATGATGACCAATTACGATAATAACATCTTGATTGAGGATAGAACATCTCGCTTGGGATACATCAATAAAATACATTTAGAATATCATTTGAAGTTACAATATTTCAATAGAATGTTGAAATTGTTGTTGAATCTAAAGGAGTGGTTCACATGTAGCATCGTCTAGTTGCATGTCGTGCCATTGAATTAATACCTCTATGATGGATCGAGAGAGAAGCTAGTAAGTGAAGTTATTGACGATGGCCTCCATATCAAAAATGATGGATCCTTCATTATCTAGTTCTAGTAAAACAATTTTTTCTCTGATGTTGGTCCCAATAAATTTCATAAGACAAGAGACATGAAATACTGAGTGAATGTGAGAAGAAAAATAAAGTTCCAATTTATAAGAAACGAACCTAATGTTGTGAAGAACCTTATATTTACTATATAACTTTGGAGCTATCTTGTGGTGCCATTTAAGTTTCAAGGAGGATTTCTTATAAGGATGTAGAAGAAGAAACCCATATCACCAACTTGAAAAGTGTGCTCATAATTGTGTTGATTGGCTTGTTGTTTCATTTGGTTTCTTACCTTGTGAATATAGTCCTGGAAGATGTGAATAATTTGATATTGGTTTGAAGAGTTGTGTTAACTTCCTGAACCGATGACTACTGGGGGTGTATGGAAGGAGAAATTACGGTTCCTGGCCATATACTGTTTCATATGGATTCATTTTAGTTTCAATGTGGTAGGAGGTATTGTATCACCATTCTGTGAGAGGGAGCCATTTTTCCCACTAATATTATTGTTTAGAGGTGAAGTAACAAATATAATTTTCCAAACATTTATTGATAACTTTTGTCTGACCTTCTTTTTGTGGCTAATACCATGAGCTCATCTTCAGTTTGGTGCCATTGTGGTGAAAAATTTATGTCCAAAAATGACTTGTGAAAGTTGTATTGTGATATGAGACAATGGAAGAATGGATTCCATGAAGATGGAAGATATGGTACATTAAAATTTGTGCAAATTAGGAGGTGGTATATGGATAGCTGAGTGAATAAAAATGACTATTTGGAGAGGTGATCAACCACAACCAAGATCACTATCTTCCCTCTAGATTTAGGGATTCCTTCAATGAAATCCATCAAATATCTATCCAAATCTGTGTAGTGATGGGAAAGGGTCCAGGAAATCCTGAAAGGAGTGTCATTTCACCCTTGTGGCACTGGAAGGTATCGCATTCAACCACTAGATGTTGAATTTCCTTTTTCATTTTCTTACAAAATAAGTTATGTTGTTCCCTCTCATATTTTTTGAGGAACCTATAGTTCCCTACCGATGGAGAAGTATGGAGGTCATAGAAGACAAGATGTTGAATATATGTGCTCTGTGGAAGCACTAGATGACCCTTGTATCTTAGAGAAAAACCATCCCAAGAATAATGAGGTACACCAAAAGGGTCATTGGCCAACCATTGGATGATTTTAGATAATGAATATTTATTTATTTATCCTTTCTAAATAGATTGTAACCAATTTAGAATAGGCATGGAAATACTCAAAAGAGAAACATGGTCATAAAATGTGCGAGAAAGAGCATCCACCACAAGGTTGTCCTTACCCTTCTTGTAATTTATCTCGTAGTGATATCCCATGAATTTTTTGACCCATTTCTATTGTATTCAGGATGACCTATTTTTCCATGAAATATTTCAGACTTAGGTGATCAGTATTAATGCATAAATGATTTGTAATAGGTATGGCTTCTGCTTCTGTACTACATGCAAAATATCCATCATTTCCTTCTCATATATAGAGGTGGCTAAATTCTTATTCGAAATTAATTTTTCGATGAACGCAATGGGATGTACATCTTGAAGGATAAAAACACCAAGTATAGTGTCACAAGCATAACTCTTAATAGTGAAGGGTTTGAAAAAATAGGGCATAACTAGAACAAATGTGGTACACATAGATTGTTTCAGTTTGTCAAATGCACACTCACCACCATGTTTCCATGTAAAAGAATAATTTTTCAATAGAGTTTTTAATGGAGCTACAACATTCTCATAATCGTTGAAAAACTTGCAGTAGGATCCAACCAATCCCAAAAAATCACAAAGTCTCTTGAGTGTCTAAGGATGCGGAAAATTTTTCATGGCATCTATTTTATAAAGATCCACGGGAATCCATTTTTCTAAAATAATATGCCCAAGATACTCTATGTCCTCCTTCCCCAAAAAAAATTTAGACTATTTTCCATGGAGATGATGATAACATAAAAGTTACAGTACAAGATCCATATGCTAGAGATGCTCAACCCATGTTTTACTATAGATGAGGATATCATTAAAGGAGATCAGAATTAAGTTGCACAAGTAGGGATGGAATATTTATTCATTAATGCTTCGGATGAGAAAGGATCATTAGTGAGTCTGAAGGGAATGACCAATAAATTATAGTGGCCATCACGTGTGCATAAATTTGTTTTAGAGATACCATCCTAATGAACCTGAAAGTGGTGATACCTAGAACAAAAATCCAACTTAGAGAAAAAATGAGCACCACGATTCTCATCAAGAAGCTCATCAACAACAGGATTTGGAAACTTATCCTTGATTTTTATGTGATTAAGTAATTGGAATTCAATGCAGAGTCACCATGATACATCTTATTTTCAAACGAGAAGAACTAGTGAAGAAAAGGAACAGGTAATAGGGTGAATAATTAATTTCTTTAGTAAGTCTCGAATGAGCATATCAATCTCTGTCTTTTAGTGAAACACATAGCGATAGGACATGATGTTTTGAGGGACACTTCTAGGAAGGACCATAATATGATGGTCCCTTGGTATGGAATATGGAAATCACACTAGATCAACAAAGACACATGCATATCTATCTAAATTTTTTTGTATATCCAAGGGCGTAGTGGAGATCACTAATGGTTTCATTTGAATGGAATGGATCTAAGAGATGACACCATGTGAATTATTCTTAAGGATATTTTCCATGTGATGTGAACTGATGATGCTGAGAGTCCCTGGTTGTAAGCCCTTTAATGTGTGATTTTTCTCATTGACTCAAAATTGGATCCAAAGTTCAGCAAAATCCCATAATATGGGTCCAAGGGTGTGTAACCCTTGAGCGCCGAAAACCACATCACGTTTGCCAACGTGAAAGGAAAAAAATGTCAGAGTGAAAGTTATAATATGCAATAAAGTTACACACATTATGAAAACTTATCCTTTCAAGGTAAGGTTCCCACATTAGAGATCATCACCTCAAACATGGAGCAAGGATGGACAAAACAATCAGTTTGTTTAGTGATATGGGGGTCAATGAAGTTATGAGTGATATAAGAATCAATGAGTATTGTAAGAGGGATATTATTGAAGAAACCATTAACCCAAATTTTTTTGGGGGTGATGATTTCGAATAATGCACACAGATATATATCTGGGTGGTCATATTGAGAATGAGGGTCAACAGGTGATTGTCGAATGTTGACCTGATCATCTACAGGATCTTGAGAATCTTCACAAACTTTAGGTGTAGGCAAAGAATCCACATTCAAGAGATAGATAAATTTCTCAACACATTTATGTCGTCGGGTGAATTTCTCATCACAATTATCTAAAATCCCTTTTTCTCTATGTGACTACATCTTGGCTTCATAAAAATGCTAAATATGAGTGGTTCTAGGAGCTTGCATGATTGGAGGTATCTAGAAAACTATATTTATGAATGGAACAAAAGTTGATTTGGAGATTTGTTGAGATATGGTATTGTCCTCCACCAACTTAGACAACCCTAGGGATACTATCATTGTGCTGGAACATAATATTTTAACCTCAGATCGAATTACATCCTTCATACCACTTATAAAAAAAACTATTGTAGAATGCATCAGACAATCCTTTTATGTGATTGGTCGGTTTCTGAAACTATGTATGATACGCTATCACAGTGCCAGTTTGGCGAAGTTTAGTTAGTTCTCCTATCAAGTCATCAAAAACATTAGATCCAAATCGCTGTGAAATCAGTTGGAAACAATTTGTCCATTTTGGCTCTTCATGATCCTTGATGTACCAATGGAACCATTGAATGGATTCATGTTCTAAATGAAAGGATGCAAGTGTGAGTTTGTTGACATCAAAAGTGTTATGGAAATGGGAATATTGTTCTTCCCTGTATATCCATCTAGTCAGATCATCACCATTAAAGTGAGGAAAATCATGCTTCAGCCCACAAAAATTAATGAAATAAAAGAATTCATTGTCTATATAAGACTTCGGTTGTTCTCTATTGTTCATGACTGAATGATGGATATGGAGGCCAAGAATTTTTTCATCAATATCTTGGAGTTTGGTCTTGAGGGAGGAAAGTTTGTCCTCCATTTTTTTTTCTCGTTCTTGGGTGACAACCATAACCAAGATTATTTTCTTGGGGGGAATGGGTATAAAAACAAAAACATACAATTCTTTTAGAAAAGGAAAATCTGGAGTTGGGAAAAACCTTTATGGGTAATTGGGGTTTGACTAGGTTTTGGACACTTTATGAGAGAAAGGGAAGAAAAAATGGGGTTTCTGAAGTGAGGTGAAAGAATGGGAAAAATTTTCAAAGAGTGTTAGAGAAGAAAAAATAATAAATGAACAATGTGGAAAAATTTGATGTTGTTTGGGTGAGACTCAAAGAAGTTATGGAAAACACTACAAATAGAAAAATGTGGGATTTATGGCTTTAGAAAGTGGGATTTGGAATAGGTTCCTCATGGAAGGAAACATGCAGAATGGAATTGCAAGGGTTCTAGTGGAAAAAAAAGTAATTTATACTCTTTTTTTTATGGATTTGATATGTGATGGCTCTATAAATATGCAATATGCTATTTATTAATTGGAAATAGATATGGACCCCATGTATGTTTGAATTCCTAAAGGTTCATGGGATTCAATCGACCACCAATTTTGTCTAACGACTTGTGTCTTAGGGAAGTACCCCTTAATCCACGGCTCAGGTAAAATTGATAACTGCTTTGCCACAAATGAAAGATCTTGGTTTACCTCACATGTGGTAATTAGTCAATCATGTAGGGGCCATTTCCCCTTTCACTGAGATGTCCTCTCAATGTCTAGATACTCAGGGTTCCTGTGGTACTCCTCACATTGATTTTTAGGGATATTCCCAGGTACTTCGCATAGTTAAGAGGATAGGGTTTATTCCTTGATCCAAACTTGCAATTGAAATGAACAATATATATTAAATAAACAAGAACTATTGCAATAATCATAGTATTGGAAATCTAATCCGGAAACAAAATTGGTAGAAATTCAACCCAATGAGCCCATGACAGTGCTCTAATACCATATGAGAAAAACCTCTAGCAATAAATAATGAAAATGCATGATATAATTGAAATAGAAGAAGACAGAAGGAATTTATTGATTACATGTGACTTCGAGCAGACAAAATCATTTGAGAAATCTCAATACAAATATCTGGTGGATTCTTTCATTGGACTCAACACATACTTATATACTAAGTCTAATATAAACAACTATTACTCCCCATGAATGTGGGATAAACACATACTTATAGAATAAGTCTAATATAAAGAACTATTACTCTCCATTAATGTGGGACAATACGGGACGAATTACAAAGCATATGCATCCAAAAAAAATATACTAACAAAGTAAAGATAAGGTTTGACAGATGTTCCTAACATATGACTCATATGTGCAACATACCCTGAATATATGTCAAGTTTCTTTCTCTCTCTGGACGATCCCAATGGTGTTCCATGCTTCTCCACATTTTCAATATATCTTAGAACCATGTATAACTCCTCTTGGTGGGAAGTTCATTAATTAATTCAACTGGTTGATCAGGGACTAATGAATCCTATACCTATGTTGGATTCTCCCTATGAACACCTAGATGGGGAGAATCAGTATCTAGTTCCTCTGACATAGGATTATCATGATCATCTATGTCTGTATCATGCATAATATATTTTTACCTCTTGAATGCAACCTCTTCATGGAGGGTCACATCATGTATGATCTCAATGTGTCTCTCACTTGGTAAATATATCCTAGAGGATCTAGATGACTCGGTATAATGCACAAAGGTTCCCTTCTTTCCTGAAGGATCCATCTTAGCCTTCTTCTTTTTTCAGTATATGGATGTATACAGGACTCCCAAAGACCATTAGATGTGAAATGTTTGTATTCTCACCAGTGAACACCTCTTTAGGTGTTTTCTAATATAGAATCATACATGTAGACTTCTGTTCTAGATATACACTACTGTATTGGTGGATTCTTTCCACAATGACATAGAAAAATCTAGTTCATGCAAAATGGCTTTTGCAGCATCACATTAAATTCTATTTTCTTTAAGAAACCCGATTTTGTTTGGGGTTGTATGGAAGTGTCAACTATCTACAAATTCCTACATCAGTATAAAAATTATTAAAAACATTGGAATCAAATTTACCTCCATTGTCAAACCTTAATATATGTATGTTCCTCCATGTCTGATTCTCTACTAATTATTTAAATTCCTAAAACTTTTTAAAGGTTTCTCTATTAGCCTTATGGAAATAAATCCATGACTTTATAGATAAGTCATCAATAAACAATGAGTAGTATAAGTAGTCACTTAGGGAAAGTGATGACATGGAAACACATACATCATAGTATATTAAATATAAAATACCTTTGTATCTAGTATGACTGCTATAGAAACTCTTCTTAACATTCTTCCAAGTGCACAACCCTGGCTTACATTATCATGCTCATAATCAAATACTAGTATATCTTTCACCATTCATTGTAATCTTAATGGTTCTTTGTGTTGGAGGTGACTGAGCCTCCTATTCCATAGCTTGCATGGAATGACAGTGTTATGTACCATAGATTAAATGTAATTTTTGGGTACCTTGTAGAGTTACCCCCCTCGAACTCCAATTAATACAACAGTTTCAAGCCTTTTTTCTTCGACCACAATAGTGCTTCATTGTCCATGAATAACTCAAAAACCCTTATCTTCTAGAAACGAAAATAATAGAAGGTTTTTGTTCAATATCGAGACATAAATAATTTCATCCACATGCAATATATATCTCAAAATTAGATGGAAGGAGGTAGATCCAGCCCCTTGGATCGAATATGTTGAGTTGTCCACCAACTCGACCATGCATGAGAACATTTTCTCATTTATATTAGATATTGCATTCTTATAACCTAACATGTCCTTGGATGAACAACTATGAATCAACCATGTAGCTTCACTTGTGGTGATAAATCTAGAAAGTGTCAAGACAATATCATACTGGCTCCTTGTATCTTTCTAGTCAGGTGCATACTTTTGAGGAGTCTCATATTCTACTATGGTAGAAGCATGAAACCATCCTTATTTTTTTTTTCTATTTACTCCCTTGCATAATGGACCTTCCTTTTACAATTGTAGCATATAACCTTTGAGTTTCCAAAGTATTTATTGAAATTCTTCTTCTTTGATTAAAAGAAATTCTTTGCAGTGAATCATTTCATCCCTTTCATCATTCTTCCTGTGGGGGAAATATTTTCATCCTGGGTGTACATTTACTTGCTATGGATGTGCCCCTCCTCTTGGAGGTACTTGTAAATTTGAGCATATAGATATGTAGACAAATACACAACTCACAAAGAATATCTCACAATTTACTCAGCAATTGAAGAATGAAACAGTGCAAAAGGCTTGCAACTGTGAATGCTTTCATTAATAAAAAAAGTAATCCAGATGATAATTACAATAAAGTAAAATGGATTTAATAGACACAAGCAATTCGAATCCACATGAGGAAGTTCAAATTGATTAGACTCTACTTGACTGTAGGTAACCAAGACTTTGTCTAAATCACTATCGGAGGACCCAGTAGTTAACTGTCCTTGTCTAAACCATAACCGAAGTTCATCGGAGCTCTAAAACACAACCAAGTGTTACATTTAGTGTTGAATAATGGTTAACTGACTTTGGTTGGTGATAAATGCACCCCACATGTGTGCAATCAATTAAACCTAGCGCTAACTGAATGTAGAGGGCTAGAACTGAATGTAACTGACTCCTAACTTGGCTTGACTAGTCATTAACTAAAGTGAACTAACCTTGGTTGGTTTCGGCACTCCCAGTTGCTTCCTAAATTGTAGGGATTGATCTAGGAGGCTCCTAAACTTACGCAATCAAGTGCAGTAACTAGAAGTGAGCCTCAATTAGTGTTCCCCACACTTTGGTAACTAAAACATGTGCCCCAATTAGGTCAAGTTTACCCAATGGTGCTAATGACTATAAATAGACTGGATGGACTCCCGATTTAGACATGACTCCTGATTTAGACATATGACCAAATTTGGACAAGGAAGGATTAATAATCCTAACACCCCCCCTGAATGCTAACTTGGACAAACTGTTGGCCCTGGTAACTAAGACCATAGGTCACCCATTACATCAAGTAAAATAAAGTAACTGCTTAATACAAGGAGCTAGGGAAAAAACCACATGGGAAAAAATCCCTCCTTCTAGCTAAGCAGGTAGAATCAGGTCTCAAGTTTGAAAAACTTGAAAATATGTTGCTGCAATCTTCATATCTATGAGGTAGTGAAGCAGCATGCATGGTGTGCTGTGCACAGGTATTCTGGGACCTAGCATGTAGACTTCTCCTTTTCTCCAAAAATGATGATGGAAGGAAGGAGGAATGTAACTTTTGTCTCTTATTGAATGAAGAGGTGTATGATAATATCCATTCTTCTGAATGTAGTAAGACTGAGCCCTTGCCATATTGCATCTTACAGGAAGTCTATTACATCTCTCTGAAGGAGGCAAAATAGTATGGCATAGCGCAAGAGTCTTTCCTTTTTGAGTGTCAAGTGAGTTTCCAATCATCTTCCTAGCTTCCAGTTTGGAAGTAGGGACTGAATCTAGATCTGATTCACCCTGAATCTTAATGTCATAAACTAATATAGATGAATCTGCAATACTAGTAGAAGCTATAAAAGAAGTAGATGCAATGGTTTTACCTTCCCTTGCAAGTGGCTACTGAGAGTGCACTGGTTCTGAAGGAGGCATGAAATGTGAGAACTCATATGCTCTTGAAGCATGATTCGCAATACCCTTTTCTATGATGCTCCCAGTAGAGATATCTGTGATCTCCACTGAGTCAGGACCAAAGATCACTCACTTTGGAGATCCAGTATGGGTCATCTGATAGACAGATAATAGGTTTGAAGCAAGGGAGGGAACAAACAACACATCTTTGAAAATTCCATGTTCAAGTTGGATAGAGCCCTTCCTTTTGGTTTGGAATTTACTGTTATTTCCCATCTGAATACTAGGACCATAAAAGGACTGAAAAGAAGAGAATGATTCTATGGATACAGCCATATGGTTGGAATCTCTAGAATCAATGAGGAAGGCAGGTGTTGATGTGCAACAAGCTTTTAGTGCATGTCCTTTCCTTTGGTATTCTTCTTCTTCTTCTTCAGAGTCTTCCTTCCTTGCTCTAGTAGGTACAGAAATGTTATGATTTTTCAAAAGAAGAGCCATTTCATCAAGTTGTCTTCTCATATAGGAGCTTTCTGAATGGAAGCCCCTTCCACAGTAAGGGCAGAGGACCTTTCCTTTGCCATTATTCTTGCTTCTCTTTGAACCTGAAGGTTCTTTTGACTGGTCAGACTCATCTCTTTGCCTCCCTTTGCCATTCGCTACCTTATCTCCTCTTGCAACAAGAGATAGATCTTTGGGAGATCGAATGATCCCCATTTGGATCAATTTATCATTCTCAGAAATAAGAGATTGCATGAAAGCATTAAGAGTGGGCATCTTCCAATTTGGAGTAGTGAGCCTTACTGTTTGGAAGGTGGATACAAAAACCAAGTAGTCTGAATTGATCTTGGTGAGAATAGCAAGGATGAGCTGATCTTCATCCTTCTTTATTTTGCATTGCTTCAACTGATATATCAGGTTCTTGAACTTTGAGAAGAATTCATTTAGAGATTCGAAGTTTGATGGATTGAGAGTAATCAGATCATTTTCTAGCTGATGGATCCTCATCTCATCATGCTTATCAAATAAGGAAGCAACCTTGTCCCAAACCTCCTTGGGAGTGTCCAAGTCTTGGATGTGAAATCGAAGATCTTTAGAGACTGAGAAGGATATGAGTCCAATGGCTTCATCAATCCTATTCATGTACTTAGCTTTGTCTTTATCTGATTTTGGTTCTTCCTTTGTTTCTTCTATGAGTCTGAAGAGATGCTTGGTGCGGAGCAATACTTTCATGTCATCCTTCCACTCATGATAGTTTAAGGGAGTGAGAGGCTCCATTGGATGAGCCATTTTGAATGTAATAAGAAATACTGCTTGTAGTGAATGCTATAAGAAAAGTTGATAACCTGTCACACAATAAAACAAACAAAATGATCCGGTTGGAGATCTGAGGAGGAGAGGAGTCTTGTCCACCGTTGCTCTGATACCATGTAAATTTGAGCATATAGATATGTAGACAAGTACACAACTCACAAAGAAGATCTCACAATTATCTCAGCAATTGAAGAATGAAACAATGCAAAAGGCTTGCAGCTGTGAATGCTTTCATTAATCAAAAAATTAATCCAGATGATAATTACAATAAAGTCAAATGGCTTTAATAGCCACAAGCAATTCGAATCCACATGAGGAAGTTCGAATTGATTAGACTCTACTTGACTGTGGGTAACCAAGACTTTGTCTAAATCACTATTGGAGGACCCAGTAGTTAACTGTCCTTGTCTAAACCATAAATGGAGTTCATCGGAGCTCTAAAACACAACCAAGTGTTACATTTAGTGTTGACTAATGGTTAACTGACTGTGGTAGGTGAGAAATGCACCCCACATGTGTGCAATCAATTAAACCTAGCGCTAACTGAATTTAGAGGGCTAGAACTGAATGTAACTGACTCCTAACTTGGCTTGACTAGTCATTAACTAAAGTGAACTAACCTTGGTTGGTTTCGGCACTCCCAGTTGCTTCCTAAATTGTAGGGATTGATCTAGGAGGCTCCTAAACTTATGCAATCAAGTGCAGTAAGTGGCAGTGAGCCTCATTTAGTGTTCCCCACACTTTGGTAACTAAAACATGTGCCCCAATTATGTCAAGTTTACCCAATGGTGCTAATGACTATAAATAGACTGGATGGACTCCTGATTTAGACATGGCTCCCGATTTAGACATATGACCAAATTTAGACAAGGGAGGATTAATAATCCTAACAGTACTCATGACACAAAATATTGAATTTAGTTTTTACTTATATGTTTTTCAATACGAAAAATAATTTCCCTACAATGTACCAATTCGAATATTTCCAACAAAGTCATAATTTTTGAAAAAATGTCTTAACTAGTCTTGACTCTAGGGAATTCGAATGGCACAAGATGGTCTCGAAATTGGTAGGGACTGATT
This sequence comes from Pseudotsuga menziesii, assembly GCA_001517045.1. Taxonomy (NCBI): domain Eukaryota; kingdom Viridiplantae; phylum Streptophyta; class Pinopsida; order Pinales; family Pinaceae; genus Pseudotsuga; species Pseudotsuga menziesii. The sequence goes on along the minus strand of LPNX010604618.1, from coordinate 189,221 downwards.
TTTGGAGTACTTACACTCTTCAATTGACTCTCTGATATTTTTATGACATGTCATAGACATATTAAAATCGATTTTGGCATGATGGTAAAAAAGGTAAAATTACTAGCAATTTATGATACAATTCCCCCTAGGGTGTGGGAAGAAAAGGCTCTCTAAGTCCTATGAAACCATAAAAACTTGTCAAATAGAGTATTGGGACTTTAATCATACTTATTTTACTGTCATTTTTTGTGGTTAGTATTTCTGCAACATAAGATTAAAGCTACATATTCTAATACATAATTTCAGTGATATTTTCTTAAGAGAAATCACATATAAAAGCTCAACTTCAATTCATAAATGGTGCACATAATGGTTCAGAAAAGAGAAGTAATAATATATATCATTAAAATAATTTAAATATATCCCTATAATCATATAACATTTATCCAAGTCGTAATATACATCAGATATACAATCTCCATTGAAATGGGAAATCATCACAAGGAAACTTGTCACAACAAAGCTTGGAAATGTGGACATTTGCATATGTATTTATTCTGAGTTAGACTTATATAGAATATGGGAGACATATTTTAGAGCCATGGATCATTCACCCATTCTTTTTCATCAACTGAACTCAATGGGGAACAACCACCATTCACACAAGTGTGCCGCCATAGAAAAATATGGATTTATGGAAGTGGGAATTGATAGAATGGAATGAGAGATGGGTCACAAATAGTAGAATACTCCTATATGTAGAAAAAAATCCACAAAGCTCCAAATGAGGGGTCATAGTGGCCTCTACCATAGCCAACATGTATGAGAATCTCACTCTATCGAAATTTTCTCACTAGCAGGGTAAGTGTGCACTCACCGTGCAATGGACAAGCTAATTCTCTCCAAAATGACAAAGGAAAATTAAAATATGATAAAAAGAAATTTCCATTCCTCATTAAATACTTTTATAATCCCCATGAGGAGTGCTAGGGTCAAATTCACTCCCACAGGCTTCCTCCAACTCATCCTTCATCTTTAGTAACCTCCATGCCACTTGGCCTTCTCCTGAACCCTTTATCTTCCTCCAAATTTTAATGGCTTCCACCTAGCCCCAAGTGTGCATTCTTGGAGCCTATTTTTATCCCCGACATGTCATATTTTCCTAGGTATGCAATTAGGTCTAACTTGTCATATAATTTTCCATCATTGTTGTCATAAAACACAAGGAATCTAGCACCACATGCGACCTAATTTCTTCCTAGTTACTCCTACTCACCCATTTGAACCCTTGGTCTCATGATATTCCATTTGAAAACTCTCCAGCTTCCAAGAATATTTCATCACTCATAATTTCAAATTTTGGATTAAGTCATGACTTGTGTAAGGAAGAATCTAGCCACCCAAGGCCTCCGTGGACCTCCAAATGTCCTTATGAAGTAATTCCATATTAATTTCTCCATATTTATTATTTGTATGACCCAAATTAATGTTTAAGTGATAAAATAAAGTTATATAGGGTTCCATACCTCCCTTATTTCAATATTTAATGCCTCCTCCCCCAACCTACGGAATTAGTAGGTGGGAGAAAATTGTCAACAAGTAGACTTATTGGGATGGGGACATGGCAGTCCTCTGCACCCAATATTGATTGTCCTCAAGCAATGCCAAGTTTGGATGCTGCAAATTGTAACACCGCGGTTTCAACCCTGTTGCATAAAATGTACATGATGGATATATTGTATATAATCATGGTGTGGAGCTAAAGGCAAAAGCCCCACCATCGATTCGGTTGTGTTATGTTTCGGCAATTGGAATCGTTGTTGATGGTCTATCGTGATATACAACACATATTAGTTTTGGAATCATGTAAATATGCATTTTAATTAAATAAACCCCAACCAGCTATGTCAATGCAACCATATTAAAAAGGGAATGATTTTCCTAAGGATAGGAAGGGAGAATTATTGAACCTTGAACCAATGGGGAAAAAGGCAATGTGTCAACTACCCATTTAAAACTTATGTTGTTAGTTGGGGGCAGTTATGGCTGAGAAGTGGTGGGTGGTAGGACTGTCAGTCCTTTCTCACACCCACACTCCACCAATGGGCTCATTCTTTTACGTGGGCAGGGAAAACATGAGGGGACTCTTCCACTCTCCCACTCTCCATGGTTTTGCTCATCCTCATGCATAGGCTGGGGGATTTCCCATTCTCACATAGAGACATTCTCTCTTCACCTTCTCACACACAGGATTCTTCATTTTTTTTCTCACACAGGGAGCTCGAGAAACCATTACTGTCACAAATGTTTTTCTCTTGCATGATCCATTCACGCCTTGGGCTGCGTGTATGTGTGTTTCCCTCACTGACTAGTGGTTCGGTGCATTATGTTTTCCCCTATATAGGCTGAGAATCAGATCCTGTTTTCCATTTTCAGACCATGTGTCTTCCGATTGTTTCAGTGTTGAAGATCGGGGCGGTTGCTTTCCCCACATTTTTTGTTGCTATGGTTTCACCTACGCTTTGGGATACTGTGGGTTATGAGTGAGCCAATTTGGCCATGATAGGGCCAAGAATGACTCAAGGATCAACTTTCCTTGTCAAAGCTGTAAATTGCTTGTATTGCTACTTGTATGTAGTGGTCGGTCTACGGACTGTGTTGGAGTGGGAATGAGGGCTTGGTTTGCTTGATAAACCTGGTGTGTTTGGGAACCACACATACAGAGCTAGAGGGTTGGCTTTCTTCACCACAACCCCTGAATAGCACTGGAAGGGAGGTCAGGTCCTGAGGGACTATGTAGCAGAGAAGGGACTGATTTCCTTGTGTTGGGTGTGTGTGGGTGTCCTAGGATTCAAGCTATTTTTGGTGCAGGTGTCCTTAGCTCTTTAATGAGCTCACCAGCTTAGCATTCAGCTTTTCCTAGCTCCTTGATGGCCTAATAAACCCAACCACATTGGCTTGGCTGTCTTGTTGATGGCCAGATAAACCGAACTATGTTTTCTTGGATGATTTGTGTATCCTTGGCTATGTGTAAGTCTGCTCATTCCTTATTCCTTGGGGAAATCATGCCCATCTATGGGGTGGCAGCGTTGCTAAGAGATTAAGGAGCACGCTGGCCTATGTTTGGGTTGAATGTTCCAGTGATGTAGCTAGATGTGGAATGAGTTATTCATAAGATGAGTATTCTTTTCTATTTTACTTCTGCAATCATATTTGATGTTTAATGAATGATGATGAACATGTTAAATGCTGGAATGTATGGCTTTGTTTCCGTTGTATGTTAAACAATTATGCATCTCTGCATGTTTTTACTTCCAAGCATTTTATTTTAGTTTATATGTATGTACATGTTCATGGGGATAGTTTCCCAGATTATTAGAGTATGGTAGCATCCTCTTCACTAGTCAAAGGGTCAAGGACATTACAGACTTGTATCAGAGCTCATGTTGCGGTATGGGCCTGAATGGGACATGAAGAATCAGCTAGCAGAGGCAGGTTTCCCTCTACACAACAAAGATCAGAAATTATGACAGAAAACCTCCATGAAATTTTCTAAGTGTGAAAAAATCGAAAGGCTTAGGTTGAAGCCCATATGATACGTCAAAGGACTTAGTATGAAGCTCCTCCGATGCATCGAATCACCTAAGCAGAAGGTCGCCTGACGAGGGACGGTTGGAAATAATTTTTTTGAAAAATAGAGGAAGTCTGAGCTGATACGTTGGCTGGTTTGACAGGATTGATTCACAACAGAGGCAGAGGAAAGGTGATGAAGATGCCGATATGTTGGTAGGAAAAGGAAGATGGAGTCGACGTGGGTGAAATTTGAAAAAATTTCTAGGTGTTGGGATGTTTCGAAAGCCTTCAAATGAAGACCGCCGAAATGTCGGTGAAAATTAGTTGATGGAATAGCCGACACAGTGGCAGGAGGAAGAAGATAAAAAAGAATTTTTGAAATTTTTTCAAAGTGTTGAGATCGTCAGATTGTCAGAGGACTTAGTATGAAGCTCCTACAATGCAGTGGATAGCTTAGTCAAAAAACCTCCGATACAGACCTAGCAACGACGATAATTAGTGGATGGAACTGCTGAAACGTCGGCTCATTCAGTCGAAAGGCCATCTGATACAGACCATCGACGATGGAAAAAGTTAGAGGAAGAGAAAGCCAAGAAAGCGGTTGGAAGAGAAAGTACGCACTGTAATGGAAGCAAGAGGAAGAGGATAAGAGAGAAGGAGAAAACGTGAAGGAAGCCAAAACGTCCGGAGGATTTAGTTGACTGAGGAGCCGATGCAGTGGTGGAAGACAAAGGGAAATTTTTTTGAATTTTTTTTTTGAAGTACAGAAAACATTGGAAAAATTTAGAAGATCAAACCGCCGACACGTAGGAAAGCTTTATATGCTTGGTCCACTGACATGTCGGGAGCGATAGGAATATCGGCCTGAAGCGTCGGAGATACTTAGTTTATGGGTCTGCTGATACGTAAAAAAACATTTAGTTGATCAGACCACCGACATGCCAGAAAAACTTAGTGGATTGGACCGTTGATGAATGTTGAAAGAATTTAGAAGATCAGAACACCGAGGTGTTAGAAGCTTAGACAACTAGCGACCCAATACGTCGGAAGATTAGTTGGGAAGAGGCCCAATTTAACAAGTGAAAATTTTGGGTTTTCAAGTGGGATTTTTTCAGTGAATTTCAATGGTTCTTTAGTGAGATTTTCAACAGTTTTTTCATATATTTTTAGCGCTAGAAAGGAAGAAAATATTGTGTTTGGGAAAAATTGTTATTTTATGATTTTTCCAAGAGAAGGTAAGTAATTATGATTTATATCAATGTAATGCATCTAACAGTTGTGTTACTAACATGTTTGCAAAATCATAGACACCTTCAAGGGTAGTATTCTAGATAGTGCAGTTTGGTAAGTAAGTGGCGGCTCAGCCATGACAACCCATGATGGATATGATGCTCGGGATTCCTATGAGCATACGAGAGATGCCATGGGAGAAAATGTCCGTAATGGAAATGATGACATAGAGTCTAATTGAAGGAGATTCCAAGAGACAACTCTGGGAGGGGTACAACAAGACCTAAAGGCAGTAAGAGTAGTACTAGGAGAAGGAGAAGGACTTCTAGTCGATCATTTGACTCTGAAGAATCCAGTGGGGACTCAAGCTCTTCTTCTTGTAAAGGAAAAAGAAGGAGACACCATAGGGATCACTCCCGGGATGAATTTAAGAAGGCTAAACCTCCTACATTTGATGTTGAAGTAAAGACTGGACAAGAGGATGAAGCTTGGGTTCTTGGGATAAAGAAGTACTTTCAAGTTCAGGATTATTCAAGAAACATGAAGGAAAGAGTTTCCATATTCAATCTGAATGGAAGGGCATCCATTTGGTGGGAACACTTCAAGCAAGTAAAGAGGATCAGTGAAAGGAGACTGAAGTGGAAATAGTTCAAGAAGTATTTCACGTAGAAATACCTCTCTGACAGGTATTATGATGACAACATTAAGGAGTTCCATGAGCTGAGATTCAGATAGTAGACCATGGAAGAGTATGCAAATAAGTTCTTGGAATTATTGAGGTATGTCCAATACATGAGAGATGAAAAAGTGAAGGTCCATCAGTTTCTGAGTGGATTGCATCAGTCTTACAAAGATAGAATTGAGTTTATGAACCTAGAACTCTTGAAGAAGCAATAAGGAAGGCTAAGTATTGCTATAAGAAAAGAAAAGGTAAACCTAATTACTGTAGGGCATGGAAGGACAAGAAGAATGAGAAGTTTGACCAAATAAAGAAAGGTTTCAAGCCTTCTAGCTTTAGGAATTAGTAGAAGCAGCCATCCCAAGTTGCGAGTAAGCCAGTTTGAGTGATAGGAGAAAAGCCTAAGGATCCACAACAGAATAGAGGACCACCTCAATGTTGGAAATCCAGAGGACCCCACATGCGCAGAAATTGTCCACTCGAGAATGATAGTATAAGACTATCTTACAACATTCAAGAAGCAAAAACAGTGGGTCAAGTATCAAGGGAAGTCCCTAGGATTTATGCAGCAATGGAGGACCGCCAAGAAGATCACCAGTCAATTGTGGTTGATGTTGTAGGTAAGATTGTTGAGCAATCTGTTTCTATTTTGATTGACCCTGGTTCTACTCATAGTTACATTACCCCTAGAGTAGTGGAGATTTGTGCTTTTAAGAAAGTAAATCATAGGAAATATTGGTTAGTTCAGCTAGCCACTAGAACTAAGAGAAAGGTCAGTGTAGTGGTAGAGAAATTTCCATTGGTCATGAATGGGTTGGTAACTTGTGTAGATATAAATGTTCTACCACTTGGTTCCTATGATGTTCTCATTGGAATGGATTGGTTAGAAGCTCACAGAGTAAAGCTTGATTGTTACAATAAGACTTTCGAATGCATGGATGAAGAAGGGAACCCAGTAGTTGTGAAAGGTATTCCAAAGGTGGTTTCAGTAAGGTAGGTTTCAACAATTCTATTAAAGAACTTATGTAGGAAAGGTTTCCAATTATATGCAGCTCATATTTTGGAGGCAACAGGGTACAAAAATCCTAGGCTGGACAACTAATAGGTGTTACAGGAATTCAAGGATGTGTTTCCTAATGAGATTCTAGGACTTCCTCCAAAGAGGGACATTGATTTCACAATTGAACGTGTTCCAGGAGTAGCACCCATGTCCAAGACAACCTACAGGGTGAGTACACCAGAGATGCTAGAGCTGAAGATGTAGCTGCAAGATTTATTGGAAAAGAAGTATATCAGGATAATTGTGTCTCCTTGGGGAGCACCAGTTCAGTTTATAAAGAAGAAAGATGGTACACTCAAGTTGTGTATTGATTACAGACAGTTGAACAAGGTTACTGTGAATAATAAATATCCTTTGCCTAGGATTGATGACCTCTTTGATAAAATGAGAGGAGGAAAGGTATTTTCCAAGATTGACTTGAGGTTTGGTTACCATTAGCTGAGAATAAAGGATGAATACATTCATAAGATAGCCTTCAGAACAAGGTATGGACATTATGAGTTTGTAGTGGTACCATTTGGTCTCACAAATGCACCAGTTACATTTATGTGCCTTATGAATAGTGTCTTCAGCAGGTATTTGTACAAGTTTGTTCTTGTTTTCCTTAACTTATTTATTCTAAGAATAAAGAGGAGCATGAAGAGCATTTGAGGTTGATATTGCAATTGTTGAGGGAGCATCAGCTGTATGTAAAGCTAAGCAAGTGTGACTTCTATAAAGATAGAATTCAGTATTTGGGTCACATTATCTCAGAAGAGGGTATATCTGTGGACCCTGAAAAGACTGAAGCAATTAGGAATTGGATTACTCCAAGACATGTGACAAATGTAAGATCTTTTATGGGACTTGCAGGATACTACAAGAGATTCACTGAAGGATTCTCCAAGGTTGCACATGCCATCACGTTTTTGCAAAAGAAGGGGATAAATTTTGAATGGACATCGAGGTGTGAAGAAAGCTTCCAGCAGTTGAAGAATCTTCTCACCAGTACACCACTATTGAAATTTGTTGATCCAGAGAAATATTTTGTGGTGTCTACCGATGCATGTGCATAAGGGCTTGGAGGATTTTTTATGCAAGACAAGATTGTGATATGTTATGAGTTGAGAAAGCTGAAGGAGCATGAGAAGAACCATGCCACTCATGATCTAGAGCTTGCAGCCATAGTACATGCCCTCACAATGTGGAGGAATTACTTGATGGGTAGAATATTTGAACTAAGGACAGACCATTGTGGTCTGAAGTATCTATTTGATCAGCCTACTCTGAATTCTAGGAAAGCAAGATGGCTGGAGTTTTTATGTGAGTTTGATTTTGAAATCAAGAACATAAAGGGGAAAGAGAATAAGGTAGTTGATGCACTCAACAGGAAGATGCAAGAAATGCATGTGGCATCTCTTAGCATTTTCCAATCACAATTGAGGTAGCATATTGTTAATCATGTTGCTGCAGATGAATGGTATGAGCTAGTGACAGAAAAATTGCAGCAGCAAAGTCTTGAGAAGAGGTATGAGGGATATAAATTGGAAGAAGATGGAATTCTTAGTTATAATAGTATAATTTATATTCCAAATGTAGCAGATTTGAGGAGAGTTGTTATGGAGGAAATCCATCAAATTTCATATTCTGGTCACCCAGGATACCAGAAGACAATTGCTAGTGCCATAAAATAGTACTTTTGGCCAGGAGTGAAAAAGGACATGGCTGAATACATTTCTAGGTGCATGAAATGTCAACAAGTAAATGTTGAGCATCAACACCCTGCAGGTTTGTTGCAGCCTTTGCTAGTTCCAGAATGGAAATGGGAGGTTATTTCCATGGATTTTACTACGAATTGCTGATGACTTGGAGACAACATGATTCCATCATGGTTGTGGTGGAAAAGTTGACTAAGGCAGCACATTTTATACCAGTGAAGTCTATGCATAAGACTGATGAGATTGCAAATATCTTCATGAAGGAGATTTCCAAATTGCATGGATTGCCGAAGGCAATAGTCTTTGACAGAGATGTCAAGTTCACTTCCAATTTTTGAAAGGGGTTGTTTGCAGATTTGGGTACAAAGATAAAATTTAGCATTGCCTACCATCCTCAAACAGATGGGTATATAGAGAGGGTTAATCAAGTTCTCAAAGATATGCTTTGCATGTACGTGATGGACAAACCAACCAAGTGGGAAGATTACTTACACTTGGTAGAGTTTGCTTATAACAAGGGACAACAGGCATACTTGGTGATGAGTCTATATGAAGCTTTGTATGGAAGAAGGTGTAGGACACCAGTGACTTGGAATAATACAGTGAATAGGGTTTTCCTTGGTCTGAAATTGCTTAAGGAAATGGAGCAATAGGTTGTAAAGATCAGGCAGAATCTGAAAGTAGCACACGATAGACAAAAAAGCTATGCAGATAAGCATAGGGTGAACGAGGAGTTTAGTGTTAGGGATCATGTTTACCTTAGAGTGACGGTAAGGAAGAGTTCCTTGAAGCTTGGAAGTTGTGCCAAGTTTTCACCAAGATATAGTGGGTTGTTTGAACAACTTGAAAGAATAGGGCCAACTGCATATAGAATTGCATTGCCTGCTAGCACTAGAGTTCATAATGTTTTTCATGTTTATTAGCTTAAGAGATATGTACATGATCCTAACCATGTGATAAATTGGGATGTGATTCAGGTAGAACCCAAGGGAGAGTTCCAAACCGGGCCAATGCACATCCTCAATAGGAAGGTCACAATGCTCTGGAACTGGGCCATAGGGCCAGTAAAGGTGCAATGGGAGCACTACGGACCTGAAGAGGCTACGTGGGAGCTGGAGGATGCCATGTGATTGGCACATCCATTTTTTTCCATTTCTACGAAAGAATGAGACGTACCAGTGTAGCATTTTGTTCAAATTTTGTAAAGAATTAAGGACAGTGCTATTGAAGGGGGAGGGGAATGTAACACCCCAGTTTTGACCCCGTTGCATTAAATGTACATGATGGATATATTGTAATTATCATGGTCTGGAGCTAAAGGCAAAAGCCCCACCATCAATTTGGTTGTGTTATGTTTCAGTGATTTGAATCATTTCCCATGGTATATCGTGATATACGGCACATATTAGTTTTGGCATCATGTAAATATGCATTTTAATTAAATAAACCCCAATCAGCTATGTCAATGCAACCATATTAAAAATGACATGATTTTCCTAAAGATACGGAAGGAGAATTATTGAACCTTGAACCAATGGGGAAAAAGGCCATGTGTCAACTACCCATTTAAAACTTATGTTGTTAGTTGGAGGTAGTTATGGCTAGGAAGTTGTGGGTGGCAGGACTATCAGTCCTTTCCCACATGCACACTCCATGAGTGGGCTCATTCTTTTACGTTGGTAGGGAAAACATGAGAGGAATATTCTACTCTCCCACTCTCCATGGTTTTTCTCATCCTCACACATAGGTTGGGGGATCACCCATTCTCACACAGAGACATTCTCTCTTCACCTTCTCATGCACAGGATTCTTCATCATTTTTCTCACAGAGGGAGCTAGAGAAACCGTTACTGTCACCCACGATTTTCCTGTGCGTGAGCCATTCACACTCGAGGCTGTGTGTATGTGTGTTTCCCTCACCGACTGGTGGTTCAGTACATTATGTTTTCCCCTAACCAGTATGAGAATCGAATATTCTTTTACATTTTCAGACCGTGTGTCTTCCTGTTGTTTCAGTGTTGAAGATTGGGGTGGTTACTTTCCCCATGTTTTTTGTTGTTGTGGTTGCACCTATGCTTTGGGCTGTTGTGGGTTATGAGTGAGTATTTTTGGCCACGATAGGGCCAAGAATGAATGAGGGGTCGAATTTCCTTGTCCAAGCTGTAAATTGCTTGTTTTGTAGCGTGTATGTAGTGGTCAGTCTGCAGACTATGTTAGAGTGGGAATGAGGGCTTGGTTTGCTTGTTAAAACTAATGTTTTTGGGAGCCACATAGAAAGAAATAGAGGGTTGGATTTCTTCTCCACAACTCATAAATAGCACTAGAAGGGAGGTCATGGGCTGAGGGACTGTGTAGCAGAGAAGGGACTGATTTACTTATGTTGGGTGTGTGTGGGAATCCTAGGAGTTAGGCTAGTTCTGATGCAAGTGTCCTTCGCTCTTCAATGGGATCCCCAGCTTAGAATTGAGATTTTCCTAGTTCCTTGTTGGACTGATAAACCCAACCATGTGTTGATGTAATTGTAACTTTGGAATGTATTCACTTTTATTTCTTATCTATTGTAACCCGATGTTTATTTCGGGATGTTATCATGTTATGCCATGCCCCGATGTTCCGATCAGGAGAATCAATAATGTAAACAAGTCATGTCAAGTCATTATGGGTAACCCTCCTATTTCCTAAGGGTTAAAGTCCCCACAGTTCCAAGGCACTAGGGTTATTAGACTCTCCTAGGAGAGGTCGGCCATAGTAGGGTTTTAGTCATGCCAGGATTAGTATAAATAGAGATTTAGACTCTCTATTTAGTACACATCACAAACACACTAAATTATAGTGCATAGTTGAGAAAGGAGAAGACACTGGGGCTAGACAAGAAGAAGGTTATTGCTGTCAAGAGAGCATCTTACTGTTTTGTGGTTTTACCTTTTGTGTTGATTCTATCTCTGAGGAAGTTGTGGGGTTTTCTCCATTTATGGTTTCCCTATGGAAAAACACTATGTTCATTGTCCCTTGTGTTTGACTGTTGTACTTGTTTTTATCGCAGTTAAAGATCCTAACATAATGCTAGCTTGAATGTTGAAAAACTAACATGGTATCAGAGCTAACATGAGAAGAAGACACTGTGCAGCTGCGGGAACTAGGCATTCCTACTTTTTCAATCTCTCTCCATAGATTTTCAGCAAAATTAAGGTGGAATAAATCTCCTCCTTAGGGCACATCTTTCTATCGAAGAAGAATCCAATTATGAGGTTTTTCAATTTTGGACATGACGCAACTGCTGAAAATTAGGGCTTTTCACAGAAGATGATTTTTTTAGTGAGCTCAGGCTTGGATTGATATCCTCCCCAAAATCAAAGTTAGGGATCAATTTCAAAGCATTTGGTTGGATATAACTCTAGAAAAGCAAAACCCTATTTTTTTCCTACACCAGCTTTGTAGGATTTCAGCTCAAAATTCAAATCCAACATCTTGACCTAGTAAGATCTAAAATATTTTGTATTTCCATTTGAGGTTCTTAGTTAAGATGTCTCATCATACCAAGCTTGATGAAAATCTTGAGGGAGCTGATAACTTCTGAGCTTGGAAGTATAGGATATCCCTGGTCCTGGAAGAGAATGAGTTACACTCCTACATCCATGAGGAGGTTCCAGTTCTAAAGGGAGATGAGGCTAAGGCCTTGCATAAGAAGAATTTGGTTATGGAAAAGAGAACCATTGCTGATTCTATCAAGGATAATCTTATACCACAGGTATCCTCCCAAAAGACGCCTAAAGCTATGTTTGATGCCCTAACCACATTGTTTGAAAGGAAGAACATAAACCAAAAGATGAATCTGAGAAACCAACTAAAGAATGTGAATATTTAGAATGCAAAAAAAATCTAGTCTTACTTCACAAGAGTTCCTCAGATCAAGGAACAAATAGAAGCAGTAGATGAAGAAGTGGAAAATGCAGAGATTGTGATGACTACCTTGAATGGCCTCCCTAGGTCATGGGATTCTTTCATCCAAGGAATCTGTGCTAGAAAGAAGTTAGTCAAGTTCAGCAAACTATGGGAAGAGTGTTTTCAAGAAAAACCTCAGATATCATCTCGAGAAGAAAATATGGGAATTGAATATCAATCTCTCATGGTACACTACAAGTCAACCAAAAGAAGATCTCATCACCCTAGAGGTAAACACTATCACAAAGATAACACTAGAAAATATTTGTCTAGAGTCATATGTTATACATGTGATAAAGTAGGACATTATGCAAAGAATTGTCCTAAGAAACAAAAACTAACAAAAAGGAGCAACAAAAAAAGACATCATGCTCATGCTATAGAGGATGATGAACCATCCAAGAAAAGAACTCGATATGAAAGTGAAGATTCTTCAAGCGAGGATGAATTTGTTTCGATTTCTACTCTCACAGGAAACATTACTCATGGAAGCAATGATTGGATCATAGATAGTGGGGATTCCAAACATATGACAAGATTTAAGGAATCCGTTGTGAGAATTTCAGAACATGAATCACCTCATAAAGAGATGACTACCAATATCCAATAAAAGGTAGTGGGGAATCTTTTTATAAACTAGGCTTTGGAAAGTCTCTAACAATGAAGGAAGTATTGTTTGCACCAGGACTCAAGAACAACCACCTCTCCATATCGGCATTAGATGCAAAAGGAATGTGGGTTGCATTCATAGATGGTCAAGTCATCATGTGGCCAAAAGGAAAGACTATCGATGATGCAGTGGTGATTGGAGAATAAGAAGGAGGATTTTACAAATTAAAGGGTCATCTAGAACAAGCCTTGGTCCATGACACAGTAGAGCCAAGTGAACTTTGGCATAAATGCTTGCACATGTGCATTACAGAGCACTACCTATTGCAAGTCAATCCATTGAAGGTCTTCCAGAAATCCAAGAAAAACATGATGGGGTCTTTCAGGGATGTGCAAAAGGAAAGAATACAAAGAAGACATTTCCAAGCAGCGAAAGCAAAGCAAAAGGAATCTTGGAAATCATCCACTTCGATTTATGTGGACCTATGTCATCAAACTCACTAAGAGGGAATGCATATTATGTTTCCTTTATTGATGATTTTTTTAGGAAGACATGGGTTTACTTCATGAAGAACAAAGACAAAATATTCAGCAAGTTCAAGGAATTCAAAGCCTTGATCGAGAATGAGACTAAAAATAAGATCAATACTTTTGTATCAGATAATGGTAGAGACTTCAATTAAAATGAATTCAAATAGCTATGCAAAGAATCAGGGATTAAGAGAGAGTTGTCCACCCCTTATAATCCACAACAGAATGGGATTGCAGAAAGGAAGAATAGAACTATCATGGAAGCTGTAAGATCAATGGTTCATGATCAAGACCTTCCTATGCATCTTTGGGTGGAAGCTGCCCGAACAGGGGTGTCTCTACAGAACCCTACTCCACATAGAGTAATTGAGAACAAGACTCCTGAAGAATTCTTCTCTAGGAAGAAACCAGAAGTCAGCCATCTCAGAATATTCGACTATCTAGTGTACATACACATTCCAAAGGAGAAGAGGAATAAATTAGATCCTTCAGGAAAGAAGGGTATATTTGTGGGATACTCTGAAAGATCGAAGGATTACAAAATATACTTCCCAGGATTCAAGAAGATTGACATCAGCATGGATGTGACATTTGATGAAGACACAGCTTAGAACAAATCTAGAAAGAAACCTGCTGAAGAATCCGAAGAAGCAGAAGCACCCAGAGTTCATGATACAACCATGAACAAAGAAGCTCAAGAAGAATATCAAGAATTTGAAGAACCACAAAGACCTGTAGATCCACCTCTAGAGAAGAATCCTCATAAAAGGAAACCAGCTTAGGTACGAGAACTTATCAAAGGTGTGGAAAAATATGGGGCTCCATAAGAGAATCATAGAGAAAGAAAGAGGACCAGATCCTGCTCCGGGTATGTAGAATTACTATGTGAATTCATTGATAAAGAACCTTCTAGATATGAATAAGCACTAGAATGGAAAGAATGGAAGGATGCTATGATCAAAGAATATCAATTGATCATGAAGAATGATGTTTGGGATGTTGTCCCAAGACCACAAGGGAAGTCAGTTGTAACTTCCAAATGGATCTACAAGATCAAGCATGCTACAGACGGTAGCATTGAAAAATATGGGTCAAGATTTGTGGCTCAAGTTTTATCTTAGAAAGAAGGAATAGATTATGAAGAAACCTTTGTGCCTGTAGCCAGGTACACTTCCATCAGATCAGTACTTGCTCTAGTTGTAGTGATGAAATGGAAGATACACCAGATGGATGTCAAGACTGCTTTCTTGAATGGTGTAGTAGAAGAGGAAGTGTATGTAGAATAGCCACTCGGTTTTGAGACACATGATAGGGAGTCTCATGTGTGCAGATTGAGGAAAGCCCTGTACGGTTTGAAACAGGCACCCAAGACATGGTATGGTAGAATTGATAGCTTTCTATCTAGTTTGGGATTTACCAAGAGTAAAGCATATTCCAACCATTACTACAAGGTTGAATATGGCAACCTAGTGATGCTTCTGTTGAAATATTGTAACTTCGAAGAATATTCTATATGTATCTTTTGTGGTCCCCGATGGTCCTACCAGGAGAATCACTTGTATTACTTTGTACCCCAACGCTTCTAATTGGAAGAACTAAGAAGAGTCATGAGGTAGTCCCCTATAATTGTAAAGGTGGGTCATTAGCACCCCAGTGTGGTTACTTGAGCCTACATGTGTAACTAGAGCCTACATGTCACATGAGTTAACTTCAGTGAACAGATGAATATAAATAGAGGTGTAGCACTCCTCATTTGGAGCACACACTCTCACTTGTCTAGCGCATTAGTGGAGGAGAGAAGAGTAGCTTAAGAAGGAGTAGGATCAGGCTTTGATCTCCTTGCTGGTTTTATCTTTTTTGGGCATCTATATTGAGGAAGCTTTTGCTGGGTTTTTCCCTTTAGGGTTTTCCCAGGATAAATCTATGTTTTTCTTGTGATTCTATTTCTTTCAGTGATCCTACTTATATGATTTTGTTATAAAAATGAAATGAAAAATTGATGTATTAGCTAAGCATATGAAAATTTAACATGGTATCAAAGCCACCCTAAATAGGATAGCTTTCAAAAGGCAAAATAGCCCTCTCTCTCTCCCCGAAAGAAATTAGGGATTCTTTCTGAAGAGGAATTTTTGAGTGTTCTTGGAATAGGATTTAGCTTCTCATAAAAATCGAAGTTTAGAGACCTAGATCAAGATTTTTGGTTGGGTGAAACTCCAGGAAAGTCAAACCCTAGTTTGACCCCGAGCTAGAAAAACCCTAAATACTAAAAATGCTAGGTTTTGGTACATTCGCTATATCCTGATATTGGCGAAGGTTAAGGAGCTAAAAATTGCATAGGATGAATATAAAATCCTTATGTACACTGTATCCACAATTCAGCCTCATATTCACTATATTCTGGGAGATATGATCTATGCAAGTTAGGGTTCCAACCTCTTCCATAATTCATCCCTAAACAGGACACCTGGAGAAAATTGCTATAGCTTGGGCTACCGAGGTCCAAATGGAATTCCTAAAGATGTTATAGAAACATAATGGAATTTAATTTCTTTGGTATGAATTTCAGACCCAGAATATGAAACAACGACATGTGGTAGGCCATACAAATTCACTGTTCACAACAGTCTTGTAACAAGCCACCTTGGGAAAAGGATCACAAATTCCAATTGGTGAAACCAATTCTAATGAAACTTATGGTGTTGGATCAAGGACATGTGAGGTTACCTTATTGAGAAATTTCAGACATATAGGAGTAGTAATTTCATAGATATCAGAGAAACAGTGATAGGCATTTCTGCAGAAGAAATGGGAAAACTAGGGCTTCCTGTTTTTGGAGCTTCCCTCCACTCTTTTCATAAAAGGAGTACATTGGAAAGCTCCATTTGAAGAGATCTATCTTTTTATCCAATCAGATCTTAAAGATTCCAATTTTTGAAAATTAGGGTTTCTCTGACAAACACTAAATCAACCAGATCTAATATTTTGCTATTTGCATTTGAGGTTCTCATTTCAAAGTAATCTATCACATCATCTTGATGATAAGCTTGGTAAAGTTGACAAATTCCAAGCATGGAAGTATTTGATCTCTCTGAAGAAAATGAATTAGGCACCTACATGAGTAGAGAGGTTCTAGTTCTAGAAGTAGATGAGGCTTAAAGGCTTACACAAGAAGAACTTGATCAAGGCCAAGAAAATCATTGTTGATTCAATCACGGATCAACTTGTACCACAAGTGTCTTCCCTAAAGACACCAAACATGTTTGATTCCTTGATCAAGCTATTTGAAGATAAGAACATAAATCAGAATATGGATTTGAGAAAATAGTTGAAGATTGTTAAGATCTAGAATGCAGATCATCTTGAAGCTGTAAAAGAAGAAGTGAAGAATCCAGAAGTGGTGATAGCCACATTGAATGGCCTCCCAGGATCATGGGATTCATTCATGCAAGGAATGTGTGCTAGAAGGAAGTGATTACTTTTAGCTGACTCTAAGAAGAAGAAGATGGGAGCAATTGAATATCAAGCTCTCCCCATTCAAAGAAGATCCCTCAAGCAAGGAGGAATGTGAAGAACTCAATTCCTAAAGAAACTCTTATCCATCTTATCATTTGGATAAGAAATGATGATTTCATGATGAAGCAGAATGATAAAGAAGGAGTCTACCCATGAAACAAACAAAATATAAGTATTCAATGATATTTTTTTTTATGCATTTGATTATATTCAGTTAATGTGTTATGCATGATAGATTGTTTGCATTAATGGTTGTATACTACTAATATGCATGTGATGGGTAACTAGCTCATGGTGATATACATCTCTCCATTGCTACTTATCTAGAATGAAACCTCTTTGTTGACATATTGGATTAGTGCACAATCTCAATGATTTCATGCTAGAGATGGAAGGAATCTAGAAATTTTCCGTGAGATATGGATGAATATTGTATTGGCTAAATAGTTTCATGATGCATAAGAATTTGTCATTATGCATATATTTTATGAAATAGTTCTAACCATGCAACTGGTGCATTTTTGTAGGAAAGGTCCTGTACAACCTCCTACAAGAAAAGAAGGATGAGACTTGGTCTGAAGAATAAGTGATAAACATGAATCTAAAGATCCTAGGTTCAGAGACACCATGACGAAAGAAAGAGCTTCAGAGAGTGGTAGATCCACCTCGAAGGATGAAGACCACCATGGGTACGAGAGATAACTCAAGATGAAGAAAAGAATGCTATGAAAGAAGCTATGATCAAAGAGTAACAATTGATCATGAGGAATGATGTATACAATATGATTTCAAGACATAAAGGGAAGTATGTATTATCTTCCATATGGATATACAAGAACAAGTGTACAAAGCAAGGTTCGTGATTTGCCGTAGAAAGAATAGACTATGACATGACATACTCTATTGACAAGTATATATCAAGCATAGAACCACCTATACAGAATGATGAGGGAAGATGATACTCCACTTCAGGGGGAGTGACTACAGAGGATATCTAAGTTCGACATGGTACGACATGATGGATAGCTTCGTGATGGATCGAGACTTTACCAAGAGTAAAGTGGGTTCCAACCTTCAAGGTTGAATGCAGAAGACTAGGATATGCTGATGACTTGACAAGACACACTCATGAAAGATGTTATGATGAAAGAATACTAGAATGATTTTTGGGATATAGTTCCCAAACCAAAAGGGAAGAGTATAGTATCCTCCAAATGGATATACAAAATAAAGCATGCAACTGACGGAAGTATTGAGAAGTATAAAGCAAGATTTGTTGCGAGAGGTTTCTCTCAAAAAGAGGGAATTGACTATGAAGAGACATTTGCCCTAGTAGCATGGTATGCTTCGATTAGAGCTATCATGGCACTTGCATCCATGATGAAGTGGGACTTACACTAGATGGATGTGAAAACAACCTTCCTTAATAATATGATTGAGGAAGATTTTTACATCAAATAGTCACAAGGATTTGAAGTTGAAGACAGATGGAAGCATGTATGCAAGTTGAAGAAGGTCCTCGATGGCCTGACACAAGCTCCCAGAACTTGGTATGGAAGAATAGATAGTTTCCTATCGAGCATGGGATTTACCAAGAGTAAAGCTGATCCTAACCTTTATCTCAAGGTTGTAGAAGATGAACCTGTCATCTTGTTATTATATGTGGATAACTTATTCTTGACAGGGAATGAGAAAAAGATCATGGAAAGCAAGAAGAAACTAGCAAAAGAATTTGAGATGAAAGACCTTGTGTTAATGTATTATTTCCTAAGTATGGAAGTATGGCAAAGTTCAGAAGGAAAGTATGAAGTAGAGATTTGAAAAGATTCAATATGTTGGATTGCAAAGCCATGGCTAATCCCATGGATTCCAACCTGAAGTTGTTATCTGATGACCCATCAGAATTAGTGGATGTGACTCACTACAGACAGATCGTTGGGTCATTGATGTATTTAACAAATACCAGACTAAACATTTGTTTTGCTGTGAACACCTTAAGTCAATTTCTTTTTCAACCAAGACGGGTTCACTTAGTAGCTGCAAAACATGTGATGAGATATTTGAAAGGGACTATAGACTTTGGTCTATACTATGATTGTAGCCATGAGTATAGATTGTATGGATACAAAGATGCAGATTGGGGTTGGAAATATCTCAGATAAAAAAAAGGTACTTCAAGTGGATGTTATAGTCTGGGATCTGCTATGATTTCATGGTTTAGCAGAAAGCAGTCTAGTGTTTCTCTAAGCATAGCTGAAGCAGAATATATAGCAGCTTGTTATGCTAATGTTAGGATTATTCAACCTAGAGCTGGAAACTACTGTGATTCTATGTGATAATCAAAGTTGTATATAGATGACAGATAACCCAGTATTCCACGATAGATAAAAGCACATAGAAATCCGGTTTTTCTAGAAACATACTGGAGATGCAAATGATGGTGATTCTGTATTTCTATACTGAATATAGAGATGATGATGTCTCAGTTTTCCCATACTAAATATATAGATTATGATGATTTCAGTGTTCCCATACTGAAGATATAGATGATGTTTCAGTATTTACATACTGTAGATGCAGATGATGGTGATTCCGTATTTCTATACTAAATATAGAGATGATGATGCTTTCAGTATTCACATACTGGAGATACAGATTGTGATAGTTCAATATTCACATATTGAAGATGTAGATGATGATGGTTTGGATGATGATGTACTGATGAATCCTCTATCTCCAGTAATGTTTGAACACTTTCAAGACAAGCTTAGTGTTGTTCATAAAGACCTTCCTCAAAAGGGGGAGTAGTGATGTTGCAGTGGTATTGTATCATCAATAGGAACTTTCCATAAAGTAATCCGGAGACCTCGATCATTGAGAATGAAGAGGGATTGTATCATCCCAGGACATTTGTTCAGAAGTGATCTAGTGACTTCTGTCCTCGAGAATGAAGAGGGATTGCATCATCCTTGAACTTCGGCTCAGAATGGAATCTGGAGGCTTCGGTCCCCGAGAATGTGGCAGGATTGTATCATCCTTGGACTTCGGTTTAGAATGGATCTGGTGAACTTCAGTCATCGAGAAGGTGGTAGGATTGTATCATCCTTGGACTTCGGTTTAGAATGGATCCAGTGAACTTCATCGAGAATGTGGCAGGATTGTATCATCCTTGAACTTCGGTTCAAAATGGATCCGGTGAACTTTGTTCATCAAGAAGGTGGTAGGATTGTATCATCCTTGAACCTTGGTTTAGAATAGATTCAGTGACTTTGGTACTCAAGAACATGTGTTGATCTCGTAATTCCAATATGAAGGATTTTCTGAGTTCCACAACTGTGTTGATCCCGTAATTCTGAAAGGAAGGATCGTTAGTAACTCCGTAAAGACCTAAATCCCTTAATTCCAAAAGGAAGGATCATTGACTTGATCCTGTAATTCCAATAAGAAGAATTGTTTGAGTTCCACAGATGTGTTGATCCCGTAATTCAAAAATGAAGGATCGTTAGTAACTCCGTAAAGACCTAAATCTCATAATTCTGAAAGGAAGGATCATTGGTAGCTCTGTAAAGACTTGATCCCATAATTCCAACGGGAAGGATTGTCTGAGTTCCATAGATGTGTTGATCCCGTAATTCCAATAGGAAGGATTGTTTGAGTTCCACAAATGTGTTGATCCCGTAATTCCGAAAGGAAGGATCGTTAGTAACTCCATAAAGACCTAAATCCCATAATTCCTAAAGAAAGGATCGTCAGTATCTCCATACAAACTTGATCCCATAATTCCAAAAGGAAGGATTGTATGAGCTCCACATATGTGTTGATCCCGTAATTCTGAAAGGAATGATGGTTAGTAACTCCATAAAGACCTAAATCCCATAATTTCGACAAGAAGGATCATCTGAGTACCATAGACATGTTGATCCCATAATTTTGAAAGGAAGGATCATGTTGATGTTTTGATGATGATGATGTTGATGTTTTGATGATGTTGATGTTTTGATAATAATGATGTTTTGATGATGATGATGTTGATGTTTTGATGATGTTGATGTTTTGATAATAATGATGTTTTGATGATGATGATGTTTTCATGATAATGATGTTTTTATGATGATGATGATGTACTAATCGAAAGATCAGAGTATGACGATGATGATGATCAGTATGTGATGATGACGACATATTGATCAAAAGATCAGAATATGGTGATGATGATTCTATTTGAGAGTTGAAGTATGATGATGGTGTTGATCACAATGTTACTGATCAGAATGTGATGATGTTGCTGATCAAAAGGCCAAAATGATGAAGATGTCTTTGCTGATCGAAAGATCAAAGTGCTAAAGATGTTGCTGATTAAAATGTTGAAGATATTATTGATGATCGAAAGGTCAAAGTGCTGAAGATGTTGCTGATGATAAAAAGGTCAAAGTGTTGAAGATGTTGCTGATCAAAAGTTCAAAGTGCCGAAGATGTTGCTGATCGAAAGGTCAAAGTGCTAAATATGTTGTTGCTGATCGATGTTGCTGAATATGTTGCTGAAGATGTTGCTGATTGAAACGCCAAAGTGCTGAAGATGTTGCTGATAGAAATGTCAAAGTGTTGAAGATGTTTCTGATCAAAAGGTCAAAATATGCTGATGTTGATTAAAGAGTTGTTGTCATCGAATATTGAAGACAAAGACTATATGATCTTGAAAAGCTTCCAATGATTTATAGATGTGTTACCCTGATGATGTTGATGATGTCCTCTGTCTCTCTCCTACTATTTTTTGTTGTTGATGTTGTTGTATAATACCCTCCTCGTTAAGGGGGAGTGTTGAAATATTGTAACTTTGAAGAATATTTTATATGTCTCTTTTTTGGTCCCCGATGGTCCTACCAGGAGAACCACTTGTATTACTTTGTACCCCAATGCTTCTAATCGGAAGAAATAATAAGAGTCATGAGGTAGTCCCCTCTAATTGTAAAGGTGGGTCATTAGCACCCCAGTGTTAGAATAATCAACCCATAGTTTACCCACTTAGACATTAATTTAATTATTTTTGTCTTATTGGCCTAGTTCATGTGTCCCACCTTGTGCAAGTTGTCTTTTACCTATCCATAGTGCTCAAACTTTCCTTATTTGACTCATGTAGCACATGGGAAAGCCCAAGGAATCAAATCTACTTTATTCCTGGCCTCCTAGGCGCCCTTCTGCTTTTTCTGCTTTATTCCCTGCTTTTTCAGTGTTTTAAGGAAAATGGAAAAGCTAGACTAGGTGAGGTGAACTAGTTTTTTGTCCTCTTCATCCTCCACTCTTTTCTCCTTGAAAAAGCATGTATGAGCTGCCATTCCACCACTCTTTAGCTTGCCTAAGCATTTTTCTAATTCATGAGCTCCATGACAGATTTGGACTCAGCTTTTTACACCTATGGGGGATTTGCTTATTTTTAGTAAGCTTGCTTTATTCTAGATTCGAATTGCTCCTCATGCATTCGAATCCGTAATGTATGTTATTTATTTAGAAACCTATTATGTTACATGGTTGAATATTGTACACTAAGTTAATATAGTTTAGTGTTCAGCTCCAATTTCAGTCTCTTTTGTGAGTGATTTTGCATGATCAGTTGTTAATTGCTGTGAGTAAAATTAATCTATCACCTAGCTCAATTTCCACATGGTATTAGAGCTATTGTATATTGTTTCTCTCCTTCAAAAATTGTTTTGTAGGTTTGACATCAGGACTGGGAGCCTTCTACTGACAGCCGGGACAGATTTTCTAAGCTATGGATCAATCACAGAAAACTATCTTAACTCCTTTCAATTTATTTGAATGGAAAGCAGAGATGGAGATACTGTTGAGAGAGAAAGGCCTCTTCAGGGTGACTATGGCAACAAAAGCAGAGCCCAATGCAGCTGCAGAGAAGATAAAATGGCACAACAGGAGGGATGAGGCCTATGGTCTCCTGTGTCTGAGTATTTCCAGAGACCTCCTTTTCCATCTTGATGGATTGACATCACCGAATGAAGTATGGGAGAATCTTGCTGATCTTTTTGGAAATACAGATGAGATGAGGGGACATCAAATCGAAAATGAGCTGATTTCTCTAAGTCCAAATAGCTTTGAATCCCTGCAACTATATTTCTCCAAGTTCAAAGCACTAGTTTTGCAGCTGAAACAGTGTGGGATCGAAAAGAAATATGATCAGATCATTCTGTCCATCCTCTCGAAGCTAGGCCTTGACTATTTAGTGTTTGTTTCGACCTTCTATGCCACAAAACTAACAGCTCGAACCTAGAAGATGCCTAGCCTTGCATATTTCATGGAATCTCTCACACAAGAACAAGACAAACTAGTGATGATGGGCACCATCAAACCATCCAAAGATCAAGCTCTGATTGCTGGAGATTCGAAGGTGGATTCAAAAAGAAAAAGGAAAGCTAAAAAGCCACCTGAGCAAAAGAGAGACAAGAAACAGTCTCCGGAGGAGCCAGAAGGTTCCAAGAAGAACTACCAGAAGAAGAAAACCAAAGGTGGAATGAACAAGTGCGCATACTGCAATAAGGGCAATCACTTTGAAATCTCTTGTATGAAAAAGAAAATTGACATGTTGACCCAACTTCTGGAGAAGAATGGCATATCCCTTCTAGAAAACTCAAAGAAGAGAGAAGGAGGATCAAGTTCAGATGACAGAGAGAGAGTTCATGCTCTAGTTGTTGGCACATCAAACTCGCCCAGTTTTATCATTGATTCTGGAGCTTCAAGACACATGGTTTCGACTAAGGATGCATTCTCCTCATTGGACAAGTCGAAAGGACCATCTATAGTACTGGGAGATGACTCTCTCACTGAAATTTTACGCAAAGGAAGGATATATCTTGATCATGGTCAGTTCAGCAATGTGCTGTATGTGCCTGGTCTCTCCTCCAACCTCCTATCAGTGTACCAGATGACTCACACTGGGTCTCCTAAGAAAGTCATATTCTCCCCTGATGAAGTTGATATCACAGAGATCTCAAGTGGTAGAGACATTGCAAAAGGAGTTGCAAATCATGCTCAAGAGGTATACATGTTCTCACACTTCCTACCCTACTCAAACCCCTCTACTCTTCTGATTCATGCTAATGAAGCAAGCAAGCTTTGGCATGAAATATTTGGCCACCTAAACTACAAATATCTTTCTGATCTTAGTGAAAAAGAGATGGTCATAGGGTTTCTCAAGATAAAATTTTCCAAAGGAGTCTACCAAGGTTGTATCCTAGGAAAACACCCAGAGCACAAATTTGAGAGAGCTAGTCAGGAGAGAACCTCTGCACCCCTCGAGCTGATTCACAGTGATGTTTCTGGCCCATTCCCTCATATGTCCATGAGTCAGGCCAAATATGCATTGAATTTTATTGATGAATTTTCCAGGTATTGCTGGGTTTACTTCCTGAAACACAAGTCTGAAGTTTCTGGCCTATTCAAAGTCTTTAAGGCTTTGGTTGAGAATCATTCTGGGAGGAAACTCAGGGTCCTCAGATCTGACAATGGTGGTGAGTATGTCAAGTCTAAGTTTATTAATTATTGTGTAGATGCAGGTATTTAGATGCAGCATTCTATCCCTTACACACCACAACAAAATGGTGTTGCTAAGAGGAAGAACAGATCACTGAAGGAGATGGCAACATGCATGATGGAGGCCAAAAATTTGCCACCAAAGTACTAGGCCGAAGCTATCAACTATGCAGCCTATATTCAGAATAGGGTGCCTCATAAATATCTTGATTATATGACTCCCTTCGAAGCATGGAGTGGGCACAAGCCAGATGTGACCCATTTCAGGATTTTTTGCTCAAAGGCTTGGGCTAGAATTCCAACAGAGAAGAGGAAGGCTTTGCAGCCCCAAATCCAAGAGTGTCTTTTTGTTGGATACTCTGAAGATTCAAAAGGGTACAAGTTGATAAATTTGAGCACAAATAAATCTTTCATTGAAAGGTGTGTTCAATTTGAAGAAGAACCCCTTGTAGCAGTGGAAGTTGGTGAAGCCTCTTCACCACCTGAACCTCAAGAAGTAAGTAAAGAGTTTGTTGAACATGCTGATTCTGATTTTTCTGATGGAGATGAGTTTATTGCAGACCCTAACATCCCCAAAAGGCCAAAATGGGCAGCCAATACACTAGATGCAGTAGGAGAGCTAGCTAGGGATCCCAATGACCCAAGGAGGACTAGATCTCAATTTGAGAGTGGTATGTGCATGAAGGATCCTATGTTTGGTGAAAAATACTTTTTTCTGGTGGATTTTGATCCTCAAACATATGAGTAAGTAGAAGGATATCCAATATGGCAAACAGCCATGAAGGAGGAGTTCAGCTCACTCCAGAAGAGAAACACATGGGAGCTAGTGGATCTTCCTCCAGGAAGAAAGTTAGTCCAGTGTAAGTGGGTCTATAAGACCAAATTTTCTGCTGATGGTTCACCACTGAAGTACAAGGCCAGATTGGTATCCAAGGGCTACTCACAGGTTCATGGCATAGATTACAATGAGACCTTTGCTCCAGTGGCAAAGATGGATTCCATCAGGCTAGCTCTAGCCATTGCAGCCTCAAAGCAATGAGAGGTACATCATATGGATGTAAAATGTGCCTTCCTGAATGGATATCTCACTGAGGAGATATATATGTAGCAGCCTCAATGTTTTTCTACTAACCCTTCTCTTGTGTGCAGGTTGAGAAAGTCATTGTATGGGCTAAAGCAAGCCCCCAGGGCTTGGTATGCCAAGATCGATAGCTTCTTGCTATCACTGAATTTTGTTAGATGAAAATCAGATCCAAATGTCTATTTGAAGTTATTTAATGGTTCATTAATGATCATTTTGTTATATGTTGATGACCTCCTCATTACAGGAAGCTCAAAGGCTGAGATTGCTTCCTTAAAGGGTGCTATAAACCAAGCCTTCTCCATGACAGATTTGGGGCTCTTAAGTCAATTTTTGGGGCTTGAGATTGCTCAAACAAAATCTGGAATCAAGGTGCACCAGTCCAAATATTCCTTGGAATTTCTGAACAAATTCAGAATGAAGGATTGCAAAGCATGCAAAACTCCTTTCCTTTTAGGAGTGAATCTGGAAGAAGCTGATTCTTCACCTATGGTAAACAATACACTGTATAGGCAATTGATTGGATGTTTGTTGTATCTGACACATACTAGACTTGATATTTGTTATGCAGTAAGTGTGGCTTCTAGATACATGGATCATCCTCATGAGATCCATTGGAAAGCAGCCAAAAGGATCCTTAACTTTGTTCAGGGAACAAGGACACATGGGATCTTCTATAAAGTAAAATTTGATCTTGATTTGATTGGATTTACTGACAGTGATTGGGCAGGTGATAGCACAGATAGAAATTCCACATGAGGATATGTGTTCATGCTTGCAGAAGGGCCAATCAGCTGGTCAAGCAAGAAACAGAGTGCCATTGCACTCTCATCTACAGAAACAGAGTACAGAGGAGTTGTTAATGCAGCAACTCAATGTTTATGGTTGCAAGGTTTAGTTGGAGAGTGTGGCTTCGAACAAAAGTACTCAACTACCATATACTGTGATAACCAAAGTATCATTCGAATATGAAAAGATCCAGTTTAGAAGCAGAGAACTAGACACATTGAGATCCATATGCACTACATCAGAGAAATTGAGCATGATGGCACCATTCACCTACTCTTTTGTTCATCTTCAGAACAAGTAGCTGATATCTTCACCAAAGAATTTTGTGAGAAGACCTTCAATAATCTCAAATCACTGTTGGGGATTGCTGATCATGCTGTGAAGCATGAGTGAAGACAAGATTTCCAAATTTTGTTTTACAATCCATGTTTAAGGGAGGATTTTCCCAAGTTGGTTTTGCATCTTTCCTTGTTTAAATGGACATGCAGTATGTAAAGGGTGACTAATACTTGTTTCTAGGCCCTATAATTTTTTGATATATTACTCATAAGTCAGGATTAAGGGGGGGTGTTAGAATAATCAACCCATAGTTTACCCACTTAGACATTAATTCAATTATTTTTGTCTTATTGGCCTAGTTCATGTGTCCCACCTTGTGCAAGTTGTCTTTTACCTATCCATAGTGCTCAAACTTGCCTTATTTGACTCATGTAGTGCATTGGAAAGCCCAAGGAATCAAATCTGGTTTATTCCTGGCCTCCTAGGCGTCCTTCTGCTTTTTCTGCTTTATTCCTTGCTTTTTCAGTGTTTTAAGGCAAATGGAAAAGCTAGACTAGGTGAGGTGAACTAGTTTTTTGTCCTCTTCATCCTCCACTCTTTTCTCCTTGAAAAAGAATGTATGAGATACCATTCCACCACCCTTTAGCTTGCCTAAGCCTTTTTGATAATTCATGAGCTCCATGAAAGATTTGGACTCAGCTTTTTACACATATGGGGGTTTGCTTATTTTTAGTAAGCCTGCTTTATGATTGATTCGAATTGCTCCTCATGCATTCGAATCCCTGATGTATGTTATTTATTCAGAAACCTATTATGTTACAGGATTGGCTATTGTACACTGAGTTAATACAGTTTAGTGTTCAGCTCCAATTTCAGTCTCTTTTGTGAGTGATTTTGCATGATCAATTGTTAATTGTTGTGAGTAAAATTAATCTGTCACCTGGTTCAATTTCCACACCCACTGTGGTTACTTGAGCCTACATGTGTAACTTGAGCCTAAATTATTTAACTCAATCCTACATGTCAGATGAGTTAACTTAAGTGAACAGATGAATATAAATAGAGGTGTACCACTCCTCATTTGGAGCACACACTCTCACTTGTCTAGCGCATTAGTGGGGGAGAGAAGAGTAGCTGAAGAAGGAGGAGGATCAGGATTTGATATCCTTGCTGGTTTTATCTTTTGTCTTTTATCTTTTTGGGGCATCTATAATGAGGAAGCTTTTGCTGGGTTTTTCCCTTTAGGGTTTTCCCAAGATAAATCTGTGTTGTTCTTGTGATTCTGTTTCTTTCAGTGATCCTGCTTGTATGCTTTTGTTATGAAAATGAAATGAAATAATGATGTATTAGCTAAGCATATGAAAATTTAACATTGCTATGTGACTTCATTGAGAAAGAACCTTCCAGTTATGAAGAAGCGGTAGAATGGAAAGAATGGAAGGATGCCATGATCAAAGAATATCAATTGATCATGAAGAATGATGTTTGGGATGTTGTCCCAAGACCACAAGGGAATTTAGTTGTAACTTCCAAATGGATCTACAAGATCAAGCATGTTGCAGACGGTAGCATTGAAAAATATAGGTCAAGATTTGTGGCTCAAGGTTTATCTCAGAAAGAAGGAATAGATTATGAGGAAACCTTTGCACCTGTAGCCAGGTACACTTCCATCAGATCAGTACTTGCTCCGGTTGTAGTGATGAAACAGAAGATACACCAGATGGATGTCAAGACTGCTTTCTTGAATGGTGTAGTAGAAGAGGAAGTGTATGTAGAACAACCACTCGGTTTTGAGACACATGACAAGGAGTCTCATGTGTGCAGATTGAGGAAAGCCCTATACGGTTTGAAATAGGGACCCAAGACATGGTATGACAGAATTGATAGCTTTCTATCTAGTTTGGGATTTACCAAGAGTAAAGCAGATTCCAACCTTTACTACAAGGTTGAACATGGAAACCCAGTGATGCTTCTACTATATGTAGATGATCTATTTGTGACAGGTATGGATGGGTTGATTGTTGATACAAAGAGAAATCTTGCTGCTAATTTTAAGATGAAGGACTTGGGTATGATGCATTATTTTCTAGGTATGGAGATGTGGCAGAGTGCAGATGGAATCTTCCTTGGACAAGGGAAGTATGCAGTAGAGATCCTGAAGAGGTTTTGGATGATGGACTGCAAGGATATGGCCACACCTATGGCATCGAACCTGAATCTATTGAGCGATGCTTCATCAGAGTCGATTAATGCTATGATGTATCATCAGATTATTGGGTCCTGGATGTAACTGACAAACATGAGACCAGTCATTTGCTTTGCTGTGAATTCCTTGAGCCAGTTCTTGACAGATCCAAGAAATGTTCACTTGATTGCTGCAAATCATATTGTGAGGTACCTGAGGGGTACAGTTGATTATGGGCTCAAGTACGATGTGAATCAGAAGATTAACCTGGAGGGTTATGTTGATTCAGATTGGGCAGGTAGTGCCATCAATAGGAAGAGAACTTCAGGGTGTTGCTTTAGTATGGGATCAGGTGTGATCTCCTGGTTTAGTAGGAAGCAATCTTTTATGGCACTGAGTATAGCTAAAGCAAACTATGCCATAGCTTGTTCAGCTAGTTGTGAGGCAGTATGGCTACAAAAGCTACTATCTGATTTATTTGATCTCCAGATGGATGCTACTTGTATACATTGTGACAACCAAAGTTGCGTGAATTTATCATAGAATCTAGTGTTTCATGACAAGTCAAATAATAGTGAGATCAAGTATCACTATAACAGGGATATGGTGCAGAGGGGAGTAGTGAAGCTCCAGTATGTTGTGATGGAGGAATATATAGCTGATGTGTTGACAAAGCCATTGGATAGGGTGAAGTTCAAGTACTTTTGGGAGAAGCTTGGTGTTCTCTAGATAGAGGTTTCCTCCAAGGGAAAGTGATGAGTCCCATAGCCATTCTGACGAGTAGGTCAGATGTAAGGACTGAGCCATTCTATCATCGTGAGAGAACTTGGTTCCTTTCATGTCAAATATGAGTGCTAATTGCCATTCTGGGAATGGAGGTACCTGTTCAGTTACCAAGAACACTCAGTCTGATAATGAAAGAGCCATTCTGATGAGTAGGTTAGATATAAGGGCTGAACCATTCTATCATGGCTAGAGGATTAGGTTTGTCACATGCCTCAATTTTGTAAAAAATATATTATCATATTTGATTTTATTTCAAGAAAATATGTTAAATTTTATGCTAAGTTGTAAATGATGACTCAGCAGAGTCAAGGGTGTGAATATAATTCTGAATATTTTAATAATAAATAAATAAAAGTGGAGACAATAGTTTGGGAGAGTTGTTAAAAGAGTGTTTACTGGTCAAGCTAGTGGAGGAGATTGGGTGGAGAGCAAATAGACAAGTGGCAGCATCCTCAAACACTTCCAATGTTGCAAGTGGAACCTCTCTATATTTGGGGTCATGATCCCCCAAGAAAGTGGGATGAGAGCAGGTGGCTCAATTAATGACAATTATCCCAAAAATACCTAGGCAATCTTATTAGAACTACCCATTGAAGAGGGTTGAGGCTACTCATTTTCCAATAAGAGAACCATTCAGGTGAATGTACTTAAGAGGATTTCATTAGGAAGGGAATTTGTGGAATGTATTTGAGGGGTAAACTGTAGAAAGTGATCTAGTACAGCTTTTCAGCTGAAGGATCTTACTTATGAGTGCAGAGTTAGTATTGAGTCATTCGACTTGTATCTTGTTGCATGCTCCACTATTTCTTAGCCATGGAGACCAGGAACAGGCTCGAGGGTCCTGAGAAGTCGTTGTTTGAGCGCTCTCTAGGAGTTGGTAGGGAGGAACAACCTCCCAACGATGTTGTTGTCCAACTTAAAATAGGTTCTACAGTCTTTTATTTTTTTGTGTTTTAAAGTTTCTATGAGAAATTGAATGATTAGGGAGTTCTTATATGTTTAGTAGTGAACTGGTAGAGATTTTAATACTTTATTAATTGAAATGTTGAATCTGTATTTAATGAAAAATAATCCTACCTGTGTTTTTCCACGTCTTGAATGGACCAGGCTTTACCCTAGCATAGGCAGTATAGTTTAAAATAGATGAAGGAAAGGAAATAAATATGAAATGAATAGAGTTATTTATGTTTTCAGATTGTTGGAAACTTTTCTTTCTGTAGATAGTTTCTTTCAGAAAAGGATATTAATCTTCCTAGTTAGGTTTATTGTTAAAACCAGACTATATATTAAGAATGCTAGAAAAAGAAATAGTCATATTATTTTTACTATTAGCAATGTACTATATTCATGAGTTTTTTAAGTAGGTAGGTTATTTATTTTGTATAGTACATTCTTCTGTAAACTTCACTACTATCCTAAAACAGAAAAGATAGAAACAAATCAGATATAATGCCTATATTTTATGTTAAGCAAAGAATTAAATATGGTTCTTTTAGTTTATTCTTTTACTGATAATAATAATCAACTTAACCCGCAATTATTTGAACCCTAGATAGATTTTAGTAACATATATAAATTCTAAAGACAAATTAATTCAAGATAAGGAATATCTTAATAAAGAACTTATTTAGGTTTCACGGTATTCTTTTATTTAGAATCAAAACAACTAAGATACATTAGTAACCAATGCTTTAAGTATTATTAACAAGGAATTGTCCTTAAAATTTTACAGACAAATTATATATGTAAAGGAGTAATGAAAGGGTTGAAAATCCTCATTTCATTTTTTAGCAAGCTTACAGAAATAATCCTACTAAATAAACTAAACTATTATAGACTAGTCTCAGTCTTTATTAATAAAGTGTTTGTGTAAATACAAACTTAAGAAAATATAGTATTCGTAGATAATATTATTAACATAAACAATATCGTTTATAAATAAATAAAAAATCTTTTAATAAACTGAAGGAATCTTTAAGGAAAGAAACAAATATTATTTCCATAAACCCTAACCTAGATTTCCTCGAAGCCACTAAAATAATATTAAATTCTTTTGACAGTAATCAAACATAATTAAATAACAATACAGAAATTAGCATCTTAAAGGCTAAATAGGGTAAAAACCCTAGCTCGCATTTCTGAGCAGAAACTACCCAGTATTCTTATATATGAAAATCCATTACAGTAGTAACCTAGGATAAGAAATATACTTATTCTTTTGATATAAACATTTAAAGAAAAATTTAATTTCTTTACACAGATATAAAAATACAAATACATACAGGAGAACGAATTTAAGCTCAAGATAGACTGTCTTAAGGATATTTACATTATATCAACAAGCCCGAAGACTGATTGTAAGTCAAAACATTAACAAAGTATAAAACCTTAGCTAGGAGCTGAGCACCCATATTAAGATATGGAGTATACACAAGTATTAACAAATGATTACAAACTGTAAGTTCTTCACTATTACGAGAGGAGCTTTACAAGTCATAGCTTAAAGCCGTAGTCACCTTGTGAAAAGCAAGGGTGATAAACCAAAGTAAAAACTTTAAAAATGAAGAACATCAACCCAAGACTAGGTGTGACACGACCATAACTTCTTCCAATCACAAAAGCCTGTACAAACAGAGATAACCATGTTCGAAACTGGATCTTACCGTAGACTACTCGAGGAGCCATTTATGCAGCATGACTGTCAACCTTGAAGACAAGTTAACATGCATTGTAAAAGAAACAGAGTTAATTAAATTCAGAAACCCTTATATAGAGAAGAACAATAAATAGCCTTAGCTCTTAATTATTATTATTTTTACTCACCTTAACTGGAAGTGAAAGCGATGGAGACCCGGATGAATAGTAACACCATGAACAACTCTAAAAAGAGCCAAACCCTCATTCTTGCTGAAAATGGAGATGACGGGACTCTGGTATTTTCACAACTATCAGCAAAGGTGTCAGTAATCCTGAGCAATGGATGCAAGGAGTCTGCAAGCATGGAGTCGGACTCTCACTAACATGCAAATAGGTAAACTAACTTTACAGAACCCTAAGAGGAAGGAGCTACACCATCACATACAATAAGCTCAAGCTGTCACCAGTGACAGACCACGATAAAAGGACAGAAAAAGAAGACACATGAAGACTCTAAGCCATGTGTAAGGAGAAGCAGTGAACTCTAACAAAAAGAAAGAAATTACAGTGAAGGCAAATGATAGAACCCAACTCAAGGGAGTAAGACACAACAAACAACAGTGAGGGAACCTCTAAAACTAATTTTCAGTCACGGCCACCATGGGAGCTTGTAGAGCAGTCCACAGGGCCAATGCGAATGTCATAGATCGAATAAGCCATGGGTGAGGGTTAAAAACTATTTATGAAACCATTGCATTTCCAAGAAACTTCCACGTGGTCACAACATTATAATTCATACAGTGGGTCGAATTTCCGTAGTCACTTGCATTTCATAATAATCAATTTAATCACCCAATGATTTCATCAAAACAACATTATAGTTTGCATGGGTTTCAAATCATACAATAATCATTTAAATGCTTGGTGCATAGCTCGTTATTAGCATGGGTTGAAAACATTATCATAACAATTAACTTAACACAAATCATAACCTTATATCCTCGTGGCCCAAAAGAAATCTTACATATTTTATTGGTAAGAAATGATACGAAATTATATTAGTAATCTCGTGAGAATCGTGTTTCTCTATTGTAAGTTTGCACTAATAATTGACTTATGGAGATGTTAAAAGGTTATATAAACATTTATCATAGTAATAAGCATAATCTTTATATAGGTATTAACCCCTTTCGAATTGGTTACAACTCATCAAATTTTATATAATGATATCATTATTGTGAAATAGGGTGTAATAACTAAGCTATTACCTATAGCATTTTAAGATAGATTATGAAATCATTGACTTATAAATAGTTTAATGAATAGTGTAAGACTAACTATCTATTAGTTCTAGTTTCTTTCATGGTGGTGTAAATGATTACACAACATTCAACTTGAGTAATTTTCATAATGTCGTTTGGGTAAGATCATAAGTATTATGCAATTGTAACACTAATAGAATATTTTATGTCGATAAACAAATAGTTTATGCACATTTTTAAATCTTAGAAACTAGCAAAGTTTTGATAGCAAACTATGTAATGGCAAAGTGAAATGTAATAACATTTTCCTATGAACTCTTCTACTGAATAC
>LPNX010604618.1:99801-155434 GCA_001517045.1 Pseudotsuga menziesii | reverse complement strand
CAGTTTCTCATTACTTGGAGTATAGTTTTACATTCTTACCAAATTACTAAGGTTAACATAAGATGAAAAGATTGGCTCGATAAGAAAAACACCAACCCTAGAAGTTGTTCTTTTTTTTGTTGTAAATAAAAACATTATATTACAACAATTGGAGATAATTACAAATCAAAACCATAACCAGGCTAACAGTCTTCGACCCAAGAGATACTCCCTGCAAGGTTGGCCATGCACTATAGATTCCTATTCACCTCGAACAACTTAAGACTTCTGAAACCAAAAGGGCACGTAGGCCCGGCCTTCCAAAACATGGCACCTAAACACCTAGAGTCTATCTTTCAAAAAAATGAAAAGACTAAATCCTAAGAAAGGGTTGGCGAACATAGCGCTTGGGATACAGGAGACATCCAAATACAGACTAGACCTTGGAAAAAAATTGAACCAACTAGGAAAAAACTTGTAATGGCAAAGTGAAATGTAATAACATTTTCCTATGAACTCTTCTACTGAATACAGATCCATGAGATCTTATCTTAGAAGTTGTGGCAGTTTCTCATTACTTGGAGTATAGTTTTACATTCTTACCAAATTACTAAGGTTAACATAAGATGAAAAGATTGGCTCGATAAGAAAAACACCAACCCTAGAAGGTGTTCTTTATTTTTGTTAATATAAACATTATATTACAAAAATTGGAGATAATTACAAATCAAAACCATAACCAGGCTAACAGTCTTCGACCCGAGAGATACTCCTTGCAGGGTTGGCCATGCACTATAGATTCCTATTCACCTCGAACAACTTAATACTTCTGAAACCAAAAGGGCACGCAGGCCTGACCTTCCAAAACATGGCACCTAAACACCTAGAGTCTATCTTTCAAAAAAATGAAAAGACTAAATCCTAAGCAAGGGTTGGTGAACATAGCGCCTGGGCTGCAGGAGACATCCAAATACAGATTAGACCTTGGAAAAAACTTGAACCAACTAGGAATGCCATATTACCATTCTGTGAAGGAAACAAAACATCTGAAACCATCATTCTTGCTTCTGAAAGGCCGAGGGGAAACAGGACCCCAAAGCTTGAGCTAGAGCTTGGGGAATACCAGGAATACCTGGATCCTGCCCAGGGGGGATAGGATTCTCCTTTTCTATTTACCACACTCGCCACACCATTCTCTCAGCCCAGCCACCTCATCAGGAACCTTTCCTGCCACGGAGAAAGAAATCCCCAGGTGGGAGGCTAAAATATCAACCTTTTGATGGATAAGGTGACATTCACTATTGTGCTGCTTCCACGCCCTTATAGGTTCCTTGTCCCCTATTGTCTTCACTTCTCACTCAGTGAAAGAATGGCCAACAAGCTTCATATTGACCCAGTATTGCATGAGAAGGCGGTCATGTCCTGCAGCGTGACCCGCAGTGGAGCCAAGGTCCAAGACCCAGTCCGCCACTTCCCGATGGAGTTCGTCCTTGGGCATGTTTTTCATAATAGTCCAGAGGTCCTTGACCATGCCCTCTACTTCCTATTGGATATTTAGAGGAATGTTGTCTTTGAAGAATTCATCCTCCTCTTGAGCCTGGAGTTGAGCTCTCGTCACCCTACGAGCCGGTCTTGCAACACTCTGCACAAATGAAGAATCACCACGGGCCTTGCCCTTAACCAATTGCCCATGTGGTGCCATTCTCAATAGGAGATACTTATGCACATGAGCACAGGGACAACCGAGCACCAAGAGCCACTCCTAGATCATACTAGAGGGCCACCGAAGAAACAAGAGGAGCCGAAAGACAGGGAGCAAAGAAGAACGATGACAGCGAAACACCCAGCCTGGTAGGAAATAAGAAGGGAGAGGAAGAATCATTACTTCATATGGCTTGTACCAGGGCAACATCATGGAACTGGAGCATACCACCTCCCTCATACTAATCACCATGGAGGACGCTCTACTAAAAGGATAGCCCTGTCAAGTCTGCCATCCCTCCTTACCCTATCTGTCTTTTCACTTGCATACGCGGGGGTAAAATAAATGGCTAAGGATAACCACCTCTATCCTAGATCACTAGCTTCACTAAAACTCACCTCCATTGTGGTGACGGCTCGTCATGGTGTGCTCACGCCATCTGT
Source organism: Pseudotsuga menziesii (assembly GCA_001517045.1). Taxonomy (NCBI): domain Eukaryota; kingdom Viridiplantae; phylum Streptophyta; class Pinopsida; order Pinales; family Pinaceae; genus Pseudotsuga; species Pseudotsuga menziesii. Next base: position 153,310 of record LPNX010604618.1, on the reverse strand, counting down.
CACCTGTATCCACCACATCGCTCAGGCATGTCAACTGCAAATCTCCCATGTGATCCTGTGCCGCCAACTATCGACAGTTATGAACCCATTCGGAACCAACAAAATTCCGCAGTGGGCCCCATTATAAAGCCAACTCCCCCTCAACCCCTGCATTCACAATATGGTCTGCCACCTTATTGGAGTCACGTCTGATGTGGATGAAAAAGACCACGAGATGGCCTTGGATCAGGTCCTGCAGTTCGTCCAAACAACTGGCCATCCTCCAGCTGGTGGACACTTGGTCACTGACTCTTCCATGCACTAATTGCTGAGCCATCTGGATCAAGATCCAAAAGTCACCTTCTATTATCGCCAGGAAGTTGTTGCTGCGCACCAGGCATTGCAAGCCTTGGAGCATCCCCTCAAGCTCAGCGGAGTTCCTGGAATCATGGCCAATGGCCCCCAGAAAAATGAAAATAATCCTACCTAGAGAGTCTCTACAGAGGCCCAAAACCTGCAGGACCTAGATTCCCCCTGGAGGCCCCATCAAAATTAAGTTTGTAGACCATGGGAGGAGGAGGAGTCCAGGATTTCGGGATGGATGGCTGGACGATCCTCTCATGCATGTGGAGCCCTTCCAACTGAGATTTTTCTAGACCCCAAAATTCCCCAATGATGATCTCTTCTATGGGAATTAGCTTATCTTCATCGTGCCATTGCATACTTTTGATGGAGGAGAGAAGGTTTTCCCGCACTGTTTGATAGACTTGATTGGGGCTAGCGTGTTTGTCCCAAAATATACAGTCATTCCTCTCCTTCCAAAAACACCACATGATCATACCAGGTAAGGCATTCCATATCGGCCTGATAATTCTTTTTTTGAACATATTTTGGTTCCATTCTACCAGAGTTCTAGCCAGCTGGGATCTTTTCCTGTCACTTCTCCTAAAAGCCACCACCCCCTTATCCCAAATGGCTGCAGCAAAAAGACAGCTATCCAAAAGATGGTTCATGGTTTCCTCCACCTGGGAGCATAGACAACATTGAGAAGGGCCCTGGATTCCATGCCTCCTGAGGTTTTCACCTGTGAGAATGCACCCTTTGACAGTCAGAACGGTCTAACAGAAAGTAAGGCAAGGTAGGCTGAGTAAATGGAATGGAAATGTTATGCCCAAGTAAGCAAGCCTGTCCACTGATGTAAGGGGAAGGGTTCTATCCGTATGTCATTTCTAAGTAAGTTCTGAAAATCATCCCATCCCAAATTCTTTCTATCAAATCCATTAACCCTCGTCTGACCAATCAAGCAAGAAGCATCAGACCGTCCCCGTGTGGTGAAGAGACTCTAAACCTTGATAAACTGGGTTTTTATATAGGGAAAAACACATTGATGATAAGGTTTGTTTCCATTGAAATGTCTGGGTGAAGGTGGAGACCTTAAGCCACAAGTTTAGAGTCTATAGCTTCTTCCATATTTCCCCATCCTCGGTGTCATTCCCAATTCAAATGTTGTATGCCTCCTTAATATTGAATATTCCTTTTTCCATATACCCCCATCTCAACACATTGTGTCCCCCCATGGGCCTGATGCTCCTCCTTTTCATTTCCTCTTAGAAATCCTCCCAGTCATCCTCCTCGATTTGTTCAGGTTTGTTCATGAAAAACCAACTCCGCCGCTCATTAGGAAGTTATTCTTTCCAGAAGTGGTGGACCAGAAACCGACCCTTCGCCCTAGTCCAATCCTGAATTGGGGCCCATATTGGGTTATCTCCTAACCGAGGGAGTTGATTCCATGATCCCTCCCCGAACCATGCACTCCTTCCATCATGAATCTCCCAAAAGCTGTGCTTTTGGACTAATTGCCTTCCAGCTTTCGCCTTATTCCATATAGGGGATCCCTGTTGCTCTTTATTGAAGTGAATTAATTGAGGTCAGGGCCTGTCATGGACATATTTTGAGCACCACAAATGTGCCCAAGGTTCAGAAGAATGAGAGACTCAGCACCACCAAACTTTCACCCCCTGGACTTCAGCCATAATTTTTGGATCCCGCAGGACCAACCCCCCCTTCAGTTTTGGTTGGCAAATGCTATCCCAGCTTACCAAAGAAAATTTAGATTTTTCCACTCTACCTCCCCATAGGAAGATGTGCTGGATGCATCAAATATCGTGCATAATGGACTTCGGAGTTGAAAGGACCGAGAATAGATAGATAGGCATTGCTTAAAGGACTGATTTAATCAAGACCAGCCTACTAGGCAAGTTCAGGGGTCTAAGAGTCCAGTGAATGAGCTTTTATTTCATCCTATCAAGGAGTTCCATCCAGGACACACTCTTCAATTTACACAGGCTCATAGGGACTCGTAGGTATTTAGAAGTAAAATATCCTTTCGAGAACCCCAGGATACGGAGAATGTTCCTCTGAGAGGCTGGGACAGTGTTGAGAAAAAAGACTTGGGATTTGGCCTGGTTAACATCGAGACTAGAGGATTTGGAAAATAGGTTCAAACATGCTTTGAAGCTTCATGCTTCTTGGACTGAAGAGTGCCCCATGAGCATAGTCTCATCTACAAATTTTTGGTGGGTTTGAGCCTCCAAGGAGTCTATCAAACGAATGCCTCGAAGCTCGCCACAATCTGCCTTGGACTGAAGGAGGCGGCTCAGGCCTTCAACCATAAGGATGAAGAGAAAAGGGGAGAGGGGGTCTCCCTACCTGATACCTCTATATGATTTAAAAGTCTAAGTCGGGGTTCCATTCAGTAGAATGCTGAAGAAAGGGGTGGATATGAGCCCCATGATCTAGTCCACCCAGTCCTGGCAGAACCCGTAGGCCACCAGCATTCTATGGATGTAGTCCCAATTTAGTTTATCATAAGATTTTGAAATATCCAATTTAATCAACATACCTAGAAGTCTCGAGCTTTGCAGGGAATGCAAGACTTCCTGAACAAGGATAACCGCATCCAAGATTTGGCATCCTTCAACAAAGCCCGAATGCTCTGGGAAAATTAGAGTGGGGAGGAGAGGCTTTAGATAGTTGGCAATGACTTTGGAGATGATTTTATAGATCATATTGCATAGCGCTATCAACCTAAACTTTCCTGGGTGATCTACCCCCGTCTCCTTAGGATTGAGAGAAAGGAATGTGGCATTAAAAGCTCTTAGCACCCTCTTTTTGTTCCTCAATTCCTCCACAATCTGCACTACCTCCTCCTTAACCATATCCCAGAAGTGGTGGAAGAAGTTGGAGGTGAACCCATCCAGACCAGGATCTTTTCCCAGAGCCATCTGATTGACTGCCTCTTCAACTTCTTGCATAGATACAAGTTTGACAATCATCTCATTATCTTCCCTAGTGACCGAGGGTGGAATTAGTCGCGTGATTTGAGCTATATCTCTTTCCCTGTCATGGAAGTCTTTGTTCAGGATCTCAGCAAAATAGTGATTGAGTTCCTCCTTGATTTCATGACGCATTTCTATTCAGCCCCCTTCCATCTTTTTAAGTTTCACAATCCTCGAGGAGTGTCGATCTTGAATGACCGAATTATGAAAGAACTTGGTATTTCTCTCTCCATCCTGCAGCCTTTTGACTTTGGATTTTTGTGTCTAGTATATGCCTTCCTATTTTTCCCAAGCCTCTAGCTGACCCCATAAATCTTTTTCTTTTTTCTGCATGTCCTCGTCCCATCCTTCTGTCATTCCTTTCTGACTAAGTTGATCCAAGTCAGCAATCAGTCTTTTCTTGTCCTCAAAAATGTTTCTAAACTCCTCCTTATTCCAGGTACGAATTCTGGATTTAAGAGCTTTGTGCTTCTGTTGGAAACAGTACATAGCTATGCCTGCTAGGGGAACCAGCTCCTGCCACCACTGCTGCATAATATTTTTGAAGTCTTTATGCTCCATCCAAAATTGTTCAAACCTGAATGATTTCCCCAATGTGGTACCTGACCAGTCCCATCTGAGGAAAATGGGCTAGTGTTCTGAACCAGCCGCCAGGAGAACCTCGACCATAATTTCTCCCGAGTCATGAAGAAGAGGCTCTGAGACCAAAAACCTGTCAAGGCAGGAAGCAACTAGGTTTTCACCCCCCCGCTTGTTGTTCCATGTATACCAGCCGTTACTGGTTTCCATGTCCACGAAGGAGCTACCCGCCTGGAATTCCCCGAAAGCCTCTTGATATCTGTCCAAAGATCTTTGCCCTCCCTTTTTTTCCCCAAGGTTCACAATGAGGTTAAAATCCCCTCCCATTACCCATCATCCTCCCCCCGCTTGACTATTGGCCCACTCCCAGAAATCGAGGAAGGCTTACTTTTCAGAGAAGCTACTAGGGCCATAGGTGTTCACCAGAGTGCCCTTCGCCCCAGAAATAAGGTGGTCGAAATATGCTATAAGGGAGAACTTATTGGATCTCCAATTCGAGAGCTCCACCACCTGGGGGATCCATAGGATTTCTATGCCCCCAAATTGGCTAGCTGCATCCAAGGCCATCACCCAGCTACCTTTCCAGTTTTTACTACTAATTTTATCCATGCCCTCAGAACTACATTTTGTTTCCTGAATAAAGAGGATATCAGGGCTTTCCTGCTTGATTTTCCGGTCGAGAGTTTTCCACTTCCTGGGGTTACCACACCCCCATATATTCTAGGAGATGACCTTCATCAGGAAACTTTGGAAACTTCAAAAAAGGACACCCTAATCATAGGATATTAGCCTGATTCGATTAGTTTGACTCCAATATTTCCAATGTGTTGCTTGTTTGATTTTCTTCCCCTGTGATGTTCCTCTTCCGAAGGTTTCCGCTTATGCCTAGTTAGGAAATTTGGGTCAATCTCTAGGTTCGAGTGGGCCCCTGCCTTGATAATGGCCTCCTGAAGGAGCTTGATTTGTCGTCTAGACACATAACCCTTATCCTTCTTTCCACACTCTTCTTCGATCGCATCCAGATCTAATTCACCTAATTCCATTTCTTCATCATCAACTTCCTCTACTATCTCCATCTGCTGGGATTCAACCTCCTCCGTTAGGATGGGGGCTTTGGTGGGCTAAGCGTCACTTTATTTTTCCTTAGGCATTCCCTCCTCATCCAAGCCTCCTAAGGTCTCAAAATAATTCCTAGACCGAAACTCCCTTGTCGGCGTGTCTTTTTTGGCTTTTGACTATCCTGTGGCCTTGTTCCTCACGTGATTCTTTCCCTAGGTGAAACCATCTAGTGTCACCCCAAATTTTACCTAGCTAGTGTCTGATGGGATTGGCTTGGCCTCCAACTATGGGAAATTCCTCCCCAAGTGGCCATACTCATGGCATTGCCGGCATCGGAAAGGGAGTTGCTCATAGTCAATGGGTTGGAGCCACTCTTCATCTTCCCAGCTTAGTTTTATGGCTTCTAGAAAATCCTTGGAGAGATCCAGGTAAACACAAATCCTGGCGAAGGAGGTGTACCTATGGGCCCTTTTCTACTCTGAAACCTTAATAAAACCCCTAAGGGAATTTCCAATATCTCGCAGGGTATCCAGATCCCAATATTCCTAGGGTAGAGTGAAAAGGTGGATCCAAACTAGGGCCACCGTCATGTCCTCTGTTTCTGGATTAAAACGCTCCTTCCATGGGTGGAGGTATAGCCCAATGGAAAAAAAGAAATAGGGACCTCCCTCTAGGATCTGATATCTATCCTCCTGATTGAATAAAATGATCGTGAAGAAACCCTTAGAGCTGAGTTGCAGATCATAGTGACCTTTAGGGTTCCACATGCTGCAGATCCATTTAACCAGGTCCTTTTCCTTGGGCCATATCCCCACAAACTTACCGATCAGATATTTTTCTTTCCATAGCTCGATCATACCCCTCATATTTTCAGAACGAATTTGAACTATGGGGATGGTGGGGGCTTTGGGCAGACAACCCCCCATTCCAGGCTTGCGGCCAGTGGGTGGGCTCTCTCCCTAGTCCTTTGCAGCAAAAACCTCTCCTTCGGGCCCATCGGGCCTTGAAGAGCCTTCTTCCATCCACCAAACTCCCAGGGAGGCCTAGCCACCTGGAAGGCCTACTGATTCCTACGGCCAAGGGCCCTAAAGGTCAGGCTGCATAGGTAGGCTACTAAGCAAAAACCCAGTATTGAGTGAAATAAATTACTTTGTTAACTATGAAATGCATAACCATATCTTGATGTCAATGAAGAGTTGTTGTAGAGAAGGAACTTCTACCCTGGAAGTTGTTCTTAGATAGAACCTAATACAGGAATTGTAATATAGAATTGCTAGGGTATGCATTTTTGAAAATAAAGCATATCAAGCAGATAAATAAACTGCTCAAAACCAAAGAAAGTAGTACTATTGCTACATACTCTATAGGAAGAAATACAATCATATTAACTTCGTTTACTATAGCAACAAAAGAAAACAAACTGTGTTACCTTACAGAAGTAGGTTGGATTACAACAGCTTATAATCTAAGCTTATTAATTGCAAATAGAAATACTATAGGATGCTTTATGATTTTAAAGACGATACTTGGTCATTTATACCTATAAACCTGTAAGAACAAATAATCCATCTGCATTAGCATAAATGCTAAGTAAGCCCCAAAATTCAAAGTCAGATTCCACCTATTGTCATAAATAGAACTCATCAGTAAACCAAATATAGAATTAATGTGCAAGTTAAAGTTAAGATTGTGTTAATAAGAAAAATTTCGAGTTAACGTAATTGAGTTTATGCAAATTAATCTATTAATTGTTTCTCTTTTTGCTAACTGTTAACTGTTAATAAACTGCAGTCTCAACATTTTATGTTATTTCAAAATTTTAAGTTTTTCTAAAAATTTGGGGTTTTGACATGTGGTATTATAGCACAAGATTCAAACACTAGGCCTTGATGGAGCCCAACCAATTATTAGGAAACAGTAACTGAATTATTATGCTGACGTATTTGTTTTTCTTTTAAATGTTATTCAAGAGAGAATTGTTTTTCTGATGTTTAACAGGCAGGTATGGAAAGGATGGAAGAGTATGTAGAGGAGGAGTCTCCAGTTACTGAAATAGGAAATCTACCAAGAGATCCTATACTAAAGGATTTAATTACCAATTCCTCAGAATTGTTACAAACTATAAAGGATGTAAAAACTAAAATGGAGTCTGTAAAGCAAGAAAATGAAAGGATTCTGAGGGCTCAAGAAGAGCTTAATCAGATCCTAACTGAGAGGTTTCAAACTGAGGGTAGGGGTAGAAGAACCGAATCAGAAGATACCAGTCATCAACATAAATCTAAAAATATGAAACATACTAAAACTGAAAGTAGTTCATCTTTTGAAGTGTTTGGTGAACAACGAAACTATCATAGTACTAGTGATAGTAGTGATGATAATTAGTACACTAAAAAGAGGAAATACAATCCTTATGAGGATATTTCCGGAGAATTCGAAAAGATAAAACCACCAACCTTTAATGGAGAGATCAAGAAGGGGGAGGAAGTTGAATCTTGGTTATCTGGGATGAAGAAGTACTTCCAAATATATAACTATTCTAACCAATTAAAGGCTAGAATGGCTATATATAACCTCTCAGGAAAGGATGACATTAGGTGGCAGGACTTGAAAACAGTTAAGGGAATAAAAGAGAAAAATGTAAACTGGAGTACCTTTAAAAGGTATTTCAAAAAGAAACTCTTGTCTAAGCAGTATTATGAGGAGAGAGCCAAATAGTTTTATGAGTTGAAGTTAGAATCAATGACAATGAAGGATCTGAACAGTAAGTTCTTAAGTCTACTTAGGTATGTACCATACCTTGTAGATGAGAAACCAAAGGTACAATGATTCCTTAGCTGTCTACTTTATCATATTAAAGATAGAACTGAATATGATAATCCAAAGACCTTGGAGGAAGCTATGAGAAAGGCTAACTTATGTTTTGAGCAGAATCGGAAGAAAGAAAGCTTAGCCAACTGGAAGGCTAAGAAAAACAATAATTAGTTTGAACAAAAGAAGAAGGATTTTGTGCCTAATAACAATTCTAAGAATAATAAGTCCAAAAACTATCCTAATAACAAGAACTTCCAAGGAAATAGGAACAATACAACCAACAACCAGAACAATCCTAAAGGTAAGGAATTTGCAAATAATCAGGGAAATTTTACCAAGAACTTTGAGCAAAAAGAGCCTATCAAGTGTTGGGAGTGTAATGGCCCACACTATGCTTCAGTCTGTCCAAACTGAAAGAAGACTTTTAGCAACATTCATACCAGATAGGAGGAGATGACCGTTGGAGAACTAGCAAAGAGCATGCCTAGAATCAACGCAGCCTTGGAGAACCGACAAGCTGAATATCAGACTTCCATGGTGGAAGTGGAAGGTGTGATAAATCAGACCCCTATAACTATTTTGATTGATCCAGGAGCTAGTCTCAGTTATATTGCACCTAAAACAGTAGAAAAATGTAAGTTATCTGTTGAAAAATTTGAGAATTCATGGTTAGTTCAGTTGGCCACTGGTGCTAAAAGAAAAGTAACTTGTTTTGTTAAAGAATGTGCAATAGTTATGCATAAATTTGAAACTATTGTTAAACTTAATGTTTTGCCTCTTGGTTCTTATGATTTGCTGATTGGTATGGACTGGTTAGAACAACAGAGAGTAATTCTAAACTATTATGATCAAACTTTCACATACTTAAACAGTGATGAAAAACCAATAAGTGTTAAAGGAATACATAGAAAAACCACCATAAGGTAGATTTCTTCCCTACAGCTTAAGAGAGCTGTTAGAAATGGATGTAAAGCTTATGTAGTAACACTTACTGATGAGGAAAGTATAATTAAAACATATAAGTTAAAAGTGGAAGACATACCAGTCTTAAAAGAATATGTTGATGTATTCCCAAAAGAAATTCATGGATTACCTCCGAAAAGGGAATTGGATTTCACCATTGAGCTGGTACCAGGTGTAGTACTTAGCTCAAAGGCCCCTCATTGAATGAACATACTCAAACTTAATGAATTAAAATCTCAATTAAAATAATTAATTGATAAAAAGTATATTCGACCAAGTGTGTCTCCTTGGGGGGCACCTGTCATCTTCATCAAGAAGAAGGATAGAACTATGCGACTTTTCATAGATTACCGTCAGTTAAATAAGATGACCATCAAAAATCGATATCCGTTACCCCACATAGATGATCTGTTTGATCAACTACGTGGAGCCACGGTGTTTTCAAAATAGATTTAAGGTCTGAATATCAACAAGTAAGGATTATAGATGAAAACATCTTTAAGACAACTTTCGGAACTAGATATGGTCATTACAAATTTGTCATAATGCCATTCGGGCTTACTAATGCCTCAATTGTTTTCATGTGTTTAATGAACAACGTGATGCATAATTATTTAGATAAGTTTGTGGTCGTGTTTATCGACGATATTCTAATCTATTAAAAAACTGAAGAAGACCATAAAGAACATCTAAAAATTGTTTTGCAAGAGTTGTGATAAAATCAACTCTTCCCAAACTTTAGTAAATGTGATTTCTTCAAGGATAAGATTTAGTATTTAGGTCACGTAGTGACCAAGGAAGGAATTTCCCTAGATCCTGAAAAGATAAGGGCAATCAAACGATGTGGTGGATGTTCGATCTTTCATGGAAATTACCGGTTACTATCGGAGGTTCATTAAAGGTTTCTTGAGGATAGCAAATCCAATAAATTCCTTCTAGAAGAAGGGAAAGAAGTTTGAATGGAATAAAAAATGTGAAGAAATCTTTTTAAAGTTAAAAAATTTATTAACCAATGCACCTATTTTAAGAATAGCAGATCCTAATAAAGAATTTGTAGTGTGCACTGACACCTGTAATGATGGCTTAGGTGGTGTTATGACTCAAGAAGGGCACGTTATTGCCTATGAGTATAAAAATTTAAAAGTTCATGAAAAGAATTATGCAACATATGATCTGTAATTAGTAGCTGTAATACACGCCTTAAAGATGTGGCGGAATCACCTAATTGGCAGAAAATTTATTTTAATGACTGAAAATAAAGGGTTGAAGTATATTTTAGATCATCCAAATTTAAATGCCAGAAAAGCTAGGTGGTTAGCTTTCTTAAGCGAGTATGATTTTTAAATTCAGCATATAAAAGGTAAAGAAAATAAAGTTGTTGATGCATTAAGTAGGAATGCAAGGATGAATTTTGTAGCAGCTATCAACACCTATGTTTCAGACTTGGATGAACAGCTTAAATAAGGGATAGAACAAGATGAAATTTACCAGAATTTGTGAGCTAAAACTAAAGAAAATCCAACAGAAAACTTAATTAAAGGTTACAGTTTAAATGAAAAAGAATTTTTACGTTATAAATATAGAATGTATGTACCTAATGTATCTAAAATTAAGCTACTAATTCTGGATGAAATTCATAAAACACCATATTCAAGTCATCCAGGTTATCAAAAGACTATAACTATGTTAAGAAAAGAGTATTTCTGGCCAAATATAAAAAGTGAAGTAGCAAAATATATTGCTAGGTGTTTTGAATGTCAACAAGTAAAAGCTGAACATCAACACCCAGCTAGTTTGCTTCAACCATTACCCATTCCTAACCGAAAATGGAAGATAATTAGTCTATATTTTATTACTAGGCTGCCTAAACATCAAAATCAGAATGATTCTCTCATGGTAGTAGTTCATAAGTTAATCAAAGAAACTCACTTTATACTTGTTAAAACTACTTATAAAGCTGCGAACATAGCTGATATTTTTCTAAAATAGATTTTTCGATTACATGGAGTACCAAAAGTCATAATATCAGATAGAGATCCTAAGTTTACAAGAAACTTTTGGAAGTCTTTGTTTAAAGGGTTAAACACCACATTAAATTTTAGTACTTCTTTCCATCCTCAAACATATGGACAAACTAAAAGGGTAAACCAAGTATTAGAAGATATATTAAGAATGTATTTGAAAGACCATCCTGGTAAATGGGAGGACTATTTACATCTGGTAGAATTTGCTTATAATAACAATTATCAGACATCAGCCAGATTTAGTCCTTTTGAAATTTTATATGGACGAAAATGTAATACTCCCATCTCTTGGAGTAATCCAGTATATAGATTGGTATTAGGTTTAGAATTGTTAAAACAAATGGAAGAAATTGTAAAAGAAGTCCAAGGAAATTTGAAAGTGGCACAGGATCGACAGAAAAGTCAAGCAGACTTAAAAAGAACTCCAAAGGAGTTTCAGGTAGGTGAACATGTGTTCATGAAGGTAAGGCCCAAAAAGATCTCTCTGAGATTGGGGAGTTCTGCAAAATTGACACCTTGTTACTATGGCCCATTTGAAATTCTATCTAGGATTGGACAAGTAGCTTATCAATTAGCATTACCACTTAATTTAAGAGTACATAATGTTTTTCACATTTCTGTTTTAAAGAAATATGTTCATGATGCTACTCATGTTGTTAACTGGAATGATGTACAAGTGGAACCAGAAGGAGATTTTCTGGTGGAACCGGACTGTACCATCGGGAGGAGGAAGATTACACTTTGAAACTGCACCATTGGACATGTGAAGGTGCAATGGAAGCACCTTAGTTCAGAGGAAGCCACCTGGGAATTGGAAAGTAAAATGTGAGATGCATATCCAATTCTGTTCCAAGGGAATTCTAAGGATGAAGAATAAATAACATCAAGGATGATGTTATATTCTAAGGGGGTGTGTATGTCACATTCCCCAATTTTGTGAAAAATATATTATCATATTTGATTTTATTTCATGACAATATGTTAAATTTTATGCTAAGTTGTAAATGATGACTCAGTAGAGTCAAGGGAGTGAATGTAATTCTGAATATTTTAATTATAAATAAATAAAAGTGGAGACAACATCTTGGGAGAGTTGTTAAAAGAGTGTTTACTGGTCAAGTTGGTGGAGGAGACTGGGTGGAGAGAAAATAAACAAGTGGCAGCATCCTCAAACACTTCTAATGTTGTAGGTGGAAACCTCCCTACATTTGGAGTCATGATCCCCCAAGAAAGTGGGATCAGAGCATGTGGCTCAATTAATGAAAATTAACCCAAAAAGACGTAGGCAATCTTAATAAAAATACCCATTCAAGACGGTTGAGGCTGATCATTTTCCAAGAAGAGAACCATTCAGGTGAATCTACTTCAGAGGATTTCATTGGGAATGGAATTTGTGGAATGTGTTTGAGGGGTAAACTGCAAAAAGTGATCTAGTAAAGCTTTTTAGCTGAAGGATCTTACTGCTGAGTGCAGAGTTAGTACTGAGTCATTGGACTAGTATCTTATTGCATGCTCCACCAGTTCTCAGCCAAGGAGACCAGGAACAGGCTCGGGGGTCCTTAGAAGTCACTGTTTGAGTGCTTTCTAGGAGTTGGTAGGGAGGAATGGCCTCCCAATGCTGTTGTTATCCAACTTAAAACATGTTCTATAGTCTTTTATTTTTCTGTGTTTTAAAGTTTCTATGAGAAATTGAATGATTAGGGAGTGCTTATATGTTTAGTAGTGAACTGATAGAGATTTTAATACTTTAATAGTTGAAATGTTGAATCTGTATTTGATGAAAAATAATCCTACCTATGTTTTTCCACGTCTGGAATGGACTAGATTGTACTCTAGCACAAGCAGTATAGTTTAAAATAGATGAAGGATAGGAAAGAAATCTGAAATGAATAGAGTTATTTATGTTTTCAGAGTGTTTGAATCTTTTATTTCTGTAGATAGTTGCTTTCATAAAAGAATATTAATATGCCTAGTGAGGTTTATTGTTAAAACCAGACTGTGTATTAAGAATGCTAGAAAAAGAAATAGTCATATTATTTTTACTAATAGCAATGTATTATATTCACAAGTTGTTTAAGTAGGTAAGTTGTTTCTTTTGTCCAATACATTCTTTTGTAAACTTCACTACTATCCTAAAACAAAAAAGATAGAAACAACTCAGATATAATGCCTATCTTTTATGTTAAGCAAAGAATTAAGTATGGTTCTCTTAGTTTATTCTTTTACTGATAATAATAATCAACTTAACTCGCAGTTATTCGAACCCTAGATAGATTTTAGTAACTTATATAAATTCTAAAGACAAATTAATTCAAGATAAGGAATATCTTAATACATAACTTATTTAGCTCTCATAGTATTCTTTTATTTAGAATCAAAACAACTAAGATACATTAGTAACCTATGCTTTAAGTATTATTAATGAGGAACTGTCCTTAAACTTTTACACACAAATTATATATGTAAAGGAGTAATGATAGGGTTGAAAATCGTCATTTCACTTTATAGCAAGCTTACAGAAATAGGCCTACTGAATAAACTAAATTATTATAGACTGGTCTCAGTCTTTATTAATAAAGTGTTTGTGTAAATACAAACTTAAGAAAATATAGTATTCACAGATAATATTATTAACATAAACAAGATCGTTTATAAATAAATAAATAAATTCTTTTAACAAACTGAAGGAATCTTTAAAGAAAGAAAAAAAGATTATTCCCATAAACCCTAACCTGGAATTCCTCAAAGCCACTAAAATAATATTAAATTCTTTTTACAGTAATCAAACATAATTAAATAACAATACATAAATTATCATCTTAAAGGTTAAATAGGGTAAAAACCCTAACTCGTATTTCTGAGCAGAAACTACCTAGTATTCTTATATATGCAAATCCATTGCAGTAGTAACCTACGATAAGCAATATACTTATTCTAAAGATATAAACATTTAAATAAAAATTTAATTTATTTACACAAAGATAAAAATACAAATACATACAGGAGAATGAATTTAAACTCAAGACAGATTTTATTAAAGATATTTACATTATATCAACAAGCCAGAAGACTGATTGTCAGTCAAAACATTAACCGAGTAAAAAAGCTTAGCTAGGATCCTAGCACCCATATTCAGATATGGAGTCTACACAAGTATTAACAAATGATTACAAACTGTAATTTCTTCACTATTATGAGAGGAGCTTTACAAGTCACAGCTTAAAGCCATAGTCACCTCGCAAAAAGAAAGGGTGATAAACCAAAGTAAAAACTTTAAAAACGAATAACAACAACCCAAGACTGGGTGTGACATGGCCATAAATTCTTTCAATCACAAAAGGTTGTACAAATAGGGAGAACCATGTTTGAAACTAGAGCTTACCGTAGACTACTCGGGGAGCCATTTATGTAGCACGACTGTCAATCTTGAAGATGAGTTAACCTGCATTGTAAAAGAAACAGAGTTAATTAAAATTCAGAAACCCTTATGTGCAGAAGAACAATAAATAGCCTTAGCTCTTAATTATTATTATTTTTACTCACCTTAACTAGAAGTGAAATAAATGAAGCCCCAGATGAACAATAACACCACGAACAATGCTAAAAAGAGCCAAACCCTCATTCTCACCAAGGATAGAGATGACGGGACTTTGGTATTTTCACAACTATCAGCAGAGGTGTGGGTAATATTGAGCAATGGCTGGAAGGAGTCTACAAGCATGGATTCGGACTGCCACTAACATGCAAATAGGTTAACCAAACTCTAGAACACTAAGACGAAGGAGCTACACCATCACATACAATATGCTTAAGCTTTCACCAATGACAGACCAAAATAGAAGGACAGAAAAAGAAGACACAGGTGGACCATAAGCCATGTGCAAGGAGAAGCAGTGAACTCTGACCAAAATAAAGAAATTACAGTGAACGTGAATGATAGAACCCAACTCAAGGGAGTAACACATGACAAACAACAGTGGGGGAGCCTCTGAAACTACTTTCTGCTCACGGCTGCCATGGGAGCTTATAGAGCATCCCACAGGGCCAACACAAATGTTGGAGATCGAATGAGCCAAGGGTTAGGGTTAAAAACTATTTATGGAACCAGTGCATGGCCAAGAAACTTCCATGTGGTCCCAAAATTATAATTCATGCAGTGGGTCGACTTTCCATAGTCACTTGCACTTCATAATAATCAATTTTATCACCCAATTATTTCATCAAAACAACATTATAGTTATCATGGGTTTCAAATCATACAATAATCGTTTAAATTCTTAGTGCATAGCTCGTTATTGGCATGGGTTTACAACATTATGATAATGAGTGACTTAACACAAATCATAACCTTATATCCTCGTGACCCAAAAGAAATCTTACCTATGTTATTGGTAAGCAATGATACAAGATTATATTAGTAATCTCATGAGAATCATGTTTCTCTATTGTAAGTTTGTACTAATAATTGATTTATGGAGAAGTTAAAAGATTATATAAACATTTATCGTAATAATAAGCATAATCCCTATATAGGTATTAACCCCTTTTTAATTTGCTACAACTCATCAAAGTTTATATAATGATATCATCATTGTGAAATAGGGTGTAATAACTAAGTTGTTACCTATAGTATTTTAAGATAGATTATGAAATCATTGAATTATAAATAGTTTAATGAATAGTGTAAGAATAACTATCTATTAGTTCCAGTTCCTTTCATGGTAGTGTAAATGATTACAAAGCATTCAACTTGAGTAATTTGCATAATGTCGTTTGGGTAAGATCGTAAGTATTTTGCAATTGTAACACTAATAAAATCGTTTATGTCAATAAACAAATAGTTTATGCACATTTTTAAATTTTAGAAACTAGCAAAGTTTTGATAGCAAACTATGTACCGGCAAAGTGAAATGTAAGAACATTTTCCTACGAACTCTTTTACTTAATACGGATCCATGAGATCTTATCTTAGAAGTTGTGGCAGTTTCTCATTACTTGGAGTATAGTTTTATATTCTTACCAAATTACTAAGGTTAACATAAGATGAAAATATTGGCTTAATAAGAAAAACACCAACCCTGGAAGTTGTTCTTAGATAGAACCTAATACAAGAATTGTAATATGGAATTGCTAGGGTATGCATTTTTGAAAATAAAACATATCAAGTAGATAAATAAACTGCTTAGAACTGAAGGAAGTAGTACTATCGCTACATACTCTATCGGAAAAAATACAATCATCTGAACTTTGTTTACTATAGCAATAGAAGAAAACAAACTGTGTTACCTTACGGAAGTAGGTTGGATTACAGCAGCTTATAATCTAAGCTTATTAATTGCAAATTGAAATACTACAGGATGCTTTATAAATTTAAAGATGATACGTGATCATTTATACCTGTAAACCTATAAGAACAAATAATCCACTTGCATTAATGTTAAGTAAGCCCTGGAATTCAAAGTCAGATTCCACCTACTGTCATAAATAGAACTCATCAGTAAACCAAATATAGAATTAATACACAAGTTAAACTTAAGATTGTTTTAATAAAAAGACTGCTGATTTAATATAATTGAGTTTATGCAAATTAATCTATTAACTATTTCTCTTTTTTCTAACCATTAACTATTAATAAACTACAGTCTCAATATTTTATGTTATTTCAAAGTTTTAAATTTTTGTGAAAAATTGGGGTTTTGACAAGGTTCCTCCGATGTTAGATGTGACTGTTGGCCATTTTGACGACTAGGTCAGATGTAAAGTCTACTACCATTCTCCAGGAGAGTAGAGGCACCTGGTTCGTTACCAGGTAGCTCAGTCTAGGACTAGGGGCCATTCTAATGAGGGTGTAGGATTTGGTTCCTACTAGCTCAGATGTGAGTGCATACCTTTCTGAAAAGTAGGTCAGATGTGAGTGCTGGCCATTTCGATGTAGGATGAGCTCCTACATAGATGTAAGGGCTACTACCTTTTTGACGAGTAGGTTAGATGTGATTGCTGGCCATTCTAATGTAGGATGAGATCCTACATAGATGTAAGGAATACCACCTTTTTGATGAGTAGGTCAGATGTGAGTGCTGGCCATTCTGATGTAGATGAGCTCCTACATAGATGTAAGGGATACTGCTCTTTTGACGAGTAGGTCAGATGTGAGTGCTGGCCATTCTGATGTGACTGTAGGATTAGGTCCTACATGATTAGATATAAGGGATACCGCCTTTCTGATGAGCAGGTCAGATGTGAGTGTTGGCCATTTTGATGAGTAAGTCAGATGTAAGGGCTACCAAAGACCTATGAGGAGGTAGGAATACACTCAGCATGAAAGAAGGTTAGCTCTGTAGAACTTCCTATGAAAAGAAGAATCATGAGATAGCACATATGATGATGACTAGAGGAGATCCAGATCGAGATATGATCCATATCTAGTTATGATGACTCCAAGAGATCTAGATCGAGTGATAATCCATATCCAGAAGTGATGATCCATATTGGTTGATGATCTAGATCTAGCAGTGATGATACAGATAGAGTGATGATCTAGATCTAGTGATGATTTCTAGTTATGATGATCTAGATCGAGTGATGGTGTCCAGTTATGATGATCCAGATCAAGTGATGATCCAGATCCAGTGATGATGATCCAAATCCAGTGATGATGATCCAGATTGAGTGATGATCCAGATCCAGAAAAGAAGATGGCATGAAGACAAAGATGACTTGGATATGTAGATGATGAGAATATCTAGAGAAGAATACCAGTGATGAAAATTGTGTCGAGAGAATACCTTCTTAGTTAAGTGGGAGTGTTGACATAATTGTAACTTCAAAATGTATTCACTTGTATTTCTTATCTATTATAACCTGATGTTTATTCCAGGATGTTATCATGTTATGTCATGCCCCGATGTTCTGATCGGGAGAATCAATAATGTAAACAGTTCATGTCAAGTCATTGTGGGTAACCCTCCTATTGTCTAAGTGTTAAAGTCCCTATAGTTCCATGGCACTAGGGTTATTAGACTCTCCTAGGAGAGGTCAGCCCTAGTAGGGTTTTAGTCATGCTAAGATTAGTATAAATAGAGATCTAGACTCTCTATTTAGTACACATCACAAACACACTCAAGTGTAGCGCATAGTTGAGGAAGGATAAGACATTGGGGCTAGACAAGAAGAAGGTTATTGCTGTCGAGAGAGCATCTTACTGTTTTGTGGTTTTACCTTTTGTGTTGATTCTATATCTGAGGAAGTTGCGGGGTTTTCTCCATTTATGTTTTCCCTGAGAAAAAACATTGTGTTCATTTTCTCTTGTGTTTGATTGTTGTACTTGTTGTTCTTTTAGTTAAATATCCTGACATAATGCTAGCTTGAATGTTGAAAAACTAACAGTGCGTTGGCTTGGATGTCTTGTTGATGGCCTAATAAACCCAACTGTGTTGGATTATCTTATTTGTGTATCCTTGGATATGTGTAAGCCTTCTTGTTCCTTATTCCTTAGGGAAATCATGCCCAGCTCCGGGGTGGCAGTGTTGGTGATAGATTAAGGAGCACACTGGCCTATGGTTGGGTGGAACATTGAAATGATGTAGCTGGTTGCAGAATGAGTTCTTTATAAGATGATTATTCTTGTATATTTTACTTCTGCAATCATATTTGATGTTTAATGAATGATGATGAACATGTTAAATGATGAAATGTATGGTTTTGTTTCCACTGTATGTTAAACAATTATGCATCTCTGCATGTTTTTACTTCCAAGCATTTTATTTCAGTTGATATGTATGTACATGTTCATGGGGCTAGTTTCCCAGATGATTAGTGTATGGTAGCATCCTCTTCGTCGATCGGAGGGTTGGGGATGTTACACAAATGCTCATATTCCCAAGTTCCTACTTCACTAGGAAAATCCTTCTATTGTACCAAATATTCTTTTATTGTACTACTTCGTAGCCTCCTCTCCCTTGTTCACAATATTTTTTCTTTAATGAGAACACATTGACCTTCATCATACAAATATGTTAAAGTATATGAAACTGAAATATGATTCCCTATAACTTTATTTAGAAAAAAACATGAAATACATTATGAATTTTGTTTCCCATGGGAAGCTCCAATTGATAGGCCACTTCTCCAACTTTTCAATTCACATTGTAGGGACCATAAAACATTGGTTTGAGATTTTTTGAACCTTTACCCTTTATAATGGTTTTTTTTAGGGCTAGAACCTCAAATACACCAATTCATTCACTTGGAATTGTCTCTCCATTCTATGTAAGTATGCATATTATTTCTATTGAGTTTGAGCAACCTATAATTTATCTCTCAAAACATTCAAAAATTATTGACTTTATTCACTCCAATCCTTAACCTTCAGAGCTCTATTACCACCAAAAATATGGTCAATAGAAGTGGATGCACCATAACCATAAATTTCTTTAAAAGGAGATATCCCAATGGAAATATGGAAAGTAGTATTGTAACAAAACTCACCCAAATGCAACCATTTTATCCATGATTTTTGCTTCCACTAACATAGTTCCTGTTAACCCAAAAAATCCCTCACTCATCTCTACATGACCTACACCACCCAAGGACACCCATTCACGACCCTCCATTAGACCCCCACACCCTAAAAAAGGCTTAAGGATGAAGAAAAGGGCTTAAAAACCCCAAAGAGGAGCCTAAATAAATCTCCTAGGGGCTAAGGCCTCCAAAAAGAGGCTAAAACCCCTGAAAGGATCCTAAAACCCTAAAAGGAGCTATAGTTAGGGCAGAAGGGTCTAAAGGCAGGACCAAGAGCTTAAAACCCTAAAACCACTAAAACAACTATAAAAGGAGGGTGGGGGGTCACTCTCAAAACACTTCTCCCTTGCATACTATTATGCTGCCCATGGATTCCTTGAGACCCTTTGTCTCTCAAGCCACCCACACTCCCTCTCCTCCATCACCATTGAGCCATAGCTCCCCCATCGAAGACAGAGGTGCTTCTTCAAGCCAGGGTATGGTGGCCCAATTCCATCAAAGAAAAGGTATACCAATGTTATTTCTTGCATTTGGTTTAGTGTTTTGTAGTTTTTTCTTAACTCATTTTTGTTTGCAGGTTTGTTTATAACATGTTTTTGCAGGTTTCTAGTTTCTAATAGTTGTTTGCAGGTTATTGGAGGTGGAACCCTAACCCATTGTTTGCAGAGGGGTTCTCCATCATTTCTCTTCTTTATGTTCTTTATTTTATTTCTGTCTAGTTTTATTTCCACTTTCTTTTCAGCATTTTCACACATAGGAACCTACCCTTCTATCCTATAGATAGAAGGGAGCCATTCCTGCCCTCGTAGGAAGGAGAAATCCCTGCTACAGTTCCTCAAGTAGAATTCCAACCATTGATTCACTCTCTCTATTTGGACATCAATTTGTGGATGATAGCTTGTTATAGGTGTCAAGTTTTTCCCCACCATTTTGAAGAGGTCTTTCCAAAATGCACTAAGAAATATGCTATCTTTGTCACGATCAATGCTCTTAGGAAACCCATGCAATTTGAAAGTTTATTTAAAAAGTAGTTCAGAAAATTGTGTATCAGTGAAAGTGGTAGTAAAAACAAAGAAATGAGCAAATTTAGTGATTCTATCCACCACCACAAATATGCAATCCTTACCAAATAATTTGCACAAACCAGTGATGAAGTCCATGGAAATGCTCTCCCATTTTTGTACTGGAATAGGAAGGGGATGTAAGAGACCAGCTGGATGAGTATGCTCCACTTTATTTTGTTGACATGTGGGGAATTAACATAATTTAGAACATAATAATTCAACCCTTTCCATGAGAATATTTCCCTCAACATTTGGTATGTTTTGAAGAAACTTGAGTGACCTACTAGAGGATAATCATGAGCTTTCTTTAAAATTTCCTGCTTCAAACTCGAATTAGGGACCAAATATATTATATATTTGTAGTAGATGATTCCTTCCAACACATTATACATATCATCATGGTTAGTCCCATCAAATCATTCACAAGAAAATTTATCCTTGGCATACTCTACTTCTAATGTGGCTTTCCAATTTTCCACTACATCCATTAGAGAAATAAAATGTCTTATAAACAAGGCATGAACTACCACATTATTTTTTCCCTTCATGTATTCAATATAAAAGTAAAATGATTTAATATTACTCACCCACATTTGTTTCCTTTCATTTGCATTTTTTTGAGTGAGGAAGTTCATTAAGATGTTATGGTCAGTTTTGACCACGAATTTGTTTCCCACCAAGTATTGGCTAAAATTTATAAAAGCATGCATGATGACTAGAATTTATTTATCATAAATCAATTAAATATTCTCATGCGGCTATAGATTCCTAATCTCAAAGGATATTGGGTGTTTTCCTTGTTTTAGGACTACTCCAATGCCTTTTCCTGATGCATCTCATTCCAAGACAAATGGTTTAGAAAGATTAGGTAAGGCTAGAATAGAACCATTTCTTATTACCTCCTTCATTCTTTGGAAATATTTCTCAGCCCCTTCATGCCATTGGAAATCATATTTATTTATCAAATCAGTTAGATGTGAAGTGATTTTGGAGAACTCCTTCACAAAATTTCTATAGTAGATGCAAATTCCAATGAATCCTCTTAATTCAATGAGAATTTTGGGCCAAGGACACTCTAAAATGGCTCTTATTTTTTCCATATCCACCTTCACACCATATTAACCAATGATGTGTCTAAGATACAAGAGCTCTGTCAAACAAAACTCACATTTTGACATCTTAGAAAACAAATATTGATCATGCAAAATTTTTAATACCTCTTCTAGATGATGCAAATGTTCATTCCAAGTTTTATTGTAAATAAGAATGTCATCAAAGAAAACTAGTACAAACTTACGAAGTTGATTGTGGAAGATATTGTTCATGCATGATTGGAATGTGGTAGGTGAATTTTTCAAGCCAAAGGACATGGAAACAAACTCAAAGTGACCATAGTGGCATCTGAAAGCAATATTTGGCATGTCTTTTTCTCCCATTTGAATTTGATGATAACCATATATAAGGTCAATCATTGAGAAGAACTTGGCCCCATGGACTTAATCCATGAGCTCATCAATATTTGGTATGGGGTATCTATTCTTTACTGTCTTCTTGTTTAATGCTCTAAAATCAATGCACACTATCAAGGTTCCATCTTTTTTCTTTACCATAACAACGGAAGAAGCAAATGGGATGGAACTAGGCCTTATGAGACCCAACTTGAAGAGTTCTTTAATGCACTCTTCAATATCATCTTGAATCCTTTTGGGGTATCTATAGGGATGCGTTTTGATAGGTTTTGTTCCTGTCTCTAACTCCATGATATGATCCACCCCTCTAACTTGTGGTCTTCCAAGGGGAAGGTCTTTCAAACCCTTCTCATACTTACTCAATAACTTCTCTATCCCCTTAGTATGCTTGGAAATATTCAAGTGAGGTTTAGGATATGTAAATCAACATTTATCATCCCATTCTATGTCTCCATGCTTCAATATAGACCTCATGTTGTGAGAAGACACCACTTGATTTGGGTAAGTGTGGATTCCCCTCAACAACATGGGTTTCCCTTCTGAATTTTTGAACCTTATCTCAAGGACTTGATAGTTCACTCTATGCTACCATAAATAATACAACCATTGTAATCCAAAAAGCACATTTTTATCAGTCAAATTCACTACATAAAAATTGTCAGTGATAGTATGATTTCCTAGAGTAACTTTAAGCTTTGGAATCCATTTAGTGCAGTCCATAGAATTATTACCTGGAATTATGACTGTGAAACCAACAAATTTTTTATCTTGTAACTTTCTCCTCTCCACCAAGGCTACATCTATTAATTTGTGAGTGGATCCACCATCCATTAGCACTGTGACCGTTTGGACTTGTATGTTGTCCTTGAGCCTTAAGGTGTGTAATATAGGTACACCTGAGAGTACTTCAGTTTTTCCTGTAACAGGAGGGGTTTATTCTTATTCTACTATTCCATACCCTTATTCTTGGGCTTCAAGTTGTGCTTATTCTTCATTTTCCTGCTCTTCATATTATTCATAAAAAACTTCAATATAGTGTTCCTTCCCCTTGGCACATCTATGTCTTGGAACCCAAGGTTGTTGGCATGTAAAACATAGATTATTTATTCAAAGTTATTATTTTCTTGGTACTCCTTTATTTTATTTGGTAAAGGAGTCCTTTTTCCATGGTTTCTTACCTTCCTTGAATTTGGACTAGAAATTTGGCTTGGAAGGATATTTGGTTCTTGGCAATACATTTTGCAAATTTCTTGTCAAATTCATGGCATCCTTCAATGCGGATAGATTGTGGGATTTCACTAGCTGTCTCAAAGGTTACGTCAATAATTCAGTAAACAATAAAACCAACCTATCCATAGATACATCAGAAACCATTACTGAAATATTTTCAAATTCTAACATATATGCTTTAGGAGTTCCTACTTGCTTCAATTGTGCTAGTTCTTTGAAAGGAAGTTCATGGTCTTTCCTTTCAAATCTCTCCATTAATGCATTAGAGAATCCCTCATAAGATAAAATATGATCATGTCCCAAGTTTCGAATATCATGGAACAACCAATCAGTAGCTTCCCATTCAAGATGAAAAATGGCCATTTTCAATGCAGCTTCTTCAACCGTGGGATTTAATTGAAAATATACACTTGATTTTTGCAACCAAGCACTAGAAGAAATTTTTGAGGAACCATGAAAGAAAGGAATGGTTAATTTTCCCATGGTGTAATTTAATTCATGATTAATACAAGGCATCATATTCCCATTTCCT
Organism: Pseudotsuga menziesii; assembly: GCA_001517045.1. Classification (NCBI taxonomy): domain Eukaryota; kingdom Viridiplantae; phylum Streptophyta; class Pinopsida; order Pinales; family Pinaceae; genus Pseudotsuga; species Pseudotsuga menziesii. Next base: position 129,742 of record LPNX010604618.1, on the reverse strand, counting down.
CATTACTTGAACTAAAGAGAAGCTCTAATGAACTGATCAAACGGAAAGAATTTCCTACATTCATCACTTAATTGATTCCAATCATTTCTTGCTTCTCTAACATCATGGGTGGTGTAAGTACTTTATTTGGACTCTAAGAACTTATTTATTGCAGCTCCATTCTTATTTTTGAACTAATGGGGTGGGTTATGAGGTCTAGTCTTCGAATAAATGGCTTCCCCATGGGTCTTCATCTTTTCACATGGTGTACTACTTACTACTACTCCAGGTTGTTGACTTGCTCCCAAGTTGGCTAGCCAAAAATTCAAATACATGCATAAATTGTTTGGTATTTCCTTAAAGAGATGATTGAATGAATGTATTAAGGTCCTCATTGTTCTCTTTTTCATCCATATCTCATAGTCCTAGTTTTTCCTTAATCTCCTTGTAAAAAGGACTAACCTCTCCACTTCCTCCTTTCTCATTGTTAAGGTCTCCAGTATCAATTTTGAATGGAGGGAGTCCAAGATCATAAAACATGAACAAATAGATCTATGAGGTTCCAATATAAGACTCCAATACCATTTAATGTTTTAATTTGAAAATTCCCAACAAAGGCATAATTTTGGAAAAAATGTCTTAACTAGTCTTGACTCTAGGGAATTCGAATGGCACAAGGGGGGCTAAAATTTAGTAGTGAATGGTGTGGGAAGTCTTATGAATATTTAATAGAATCTCTTATATTTTCATGACAATTCATAGACATCTATAACTATATTTGGGAATGCTGGTATAAGGGTAAAATTACTATCAATTTATGATGCAATTCCCCTTGGATTGTGGGTAGAAATGGCTCTCCAACTTCTATGCAACCATCACAAATTGTAAAAAAAATTATGAGGAATGTAATTTGAATTCATTTAATTTAATTTGGTGTGGTTAATATTTTTGAAACATCTGATTAAACTTATTAATATCCGAATGCATAATTTCATTGATATTTTCTTAAGGGAAACGACTTATAAAATATCAAGTTTGACTCATAATTGGTGCATATAATGGTTAAGAACAGATAAAGATGAATATATAAAATTAATTTCATTTCAAAATATCCCTAAAAAAATATAAAATTGACCCAGGTCGTAATATAGATCAAATATACAATCTACATTGAAATAGGCAATCCTCACATGGAAACTAGTCACAACAAAGATTTGAAATGTGGACATTTGCATATGTATTTATTAAGATTTGTAATTACAAAGAATATGGGATAAATATTACATATCAATGAATCATTCACCCATTCTTGTTCATCAAATTAACTAAATGGGTTCCAACTTCCATTCACACAATTGTCCCTTCATAGAAAAAGGAAATATGGAAGCAATAATTGAGAGAATGGAAGGAGAGATGGGTCACGAATAGTAGAAGCCTCCTATATTCTGAAAAAAACTCCACAAACCTCTGAATGAGATGTCAGGGTGGAATATCCCATATCCAACCTGGATGAGAATCTCACTCTTGTGGAAATTGAACCCAGTGATAGAACAATTTTACTCACAACAATTATCAATTGAACATGCAAAATCACTCACAAAAGAGACTGAATATGGAGCTGAACACTAAACTGTATTAACTCAGTGTACAATAGCCAACCCTGTAACATGATAGGTTTATGCATTAAATAATTACATAAGGGATTCGAATGCATGAGGAGGCAATTCGAATCTAGTCAAAAGCAGGCTTACTAAAATTAAGCAATTCCCCCATAGGTGCATAAAGTAGATTCCAAATCAGCTAAGGAGCTCATGAATTGGAAAAATCACTTAGGAAATATAAAGAGTGATGGAATGAAAACTCATACATGCTTTTCATAGGAGAAAAGAGTGGAGGATGTGGAGGACAAAAAAACTAGTTCATCTCACCTAGTCAAACTTTCCCAATTGCCTTAAAGCACTGAAAAAGCAGAAGGGTGCCTAGGAGGCCAGGAATAAATCAGAATTGATTCCTTGAGGTTTTCCAAGTGCTACATGAGTCAAAATAGACAAGTTTGACCACTATGGATAGGTAAATGACAACTTGCATAAGGTGGAATCATGAGACTAGGCAAATAAGACAAAAATGATTAATTTAATGTCTAAGGTAGCTAACTATGGGTTGATTATTATAACACCCCCCCTTAAGCCTGACTTATGAGTAATATATAAGAAAATTATAGGGCCTAGCAATAAGGATTAGTCACCCTTTACATACTACATGTCTATTTAACCAAGGAAAGAGGAAAAAACCACATGGGAAAATCCTCCCTTAAACATGGACTGTAAAACAAAATTTGGAAATCTTGTCTTCACTCATGCCTCACAGCATGATCAGCAATCCCCAGTAGTGATTTGATATTGCTGAAGGTATTCTCACAAAATTATTTGGTGAAGATATCAGCTACTTGTCCTGAAGATGAACAGAAGAGTAGGTGAATGGTGCCATCATGCACAAGCTCTCTGATGTAGTGCATATGGATGTAAATGTGTTTGGCTCTCTGCTTATGAACTGGATCATTGCATATTCGAATGGTACTCTAGTTATCATAGTAGATGGTATTTTAGTACTCTGATTTGAAGCCACACTCTCCAAGTAACCCCTGGAACCATAAACATTGAGTTGTTGCATTTACAACTCCTCTGTACTCTGCTTCTGTAGATGAGAGTGCAATGGCACTCTGTTTCTTGCTTGACGAGCTGATTGGCCCTTCTACAAGCATGAACACATATCCTAATGTGGACTTTCTATCTGTGCTATCACCTGCCCAATCACTGTCAACAAACACAATCAAATCAAGATCAGATTTTTCTTTGTAGAAGATCCCATGTGTCCTTGTTCCCTGAACAAAGTTAAGGATCCTTTTGGCTGCTTTCCAATGGATCTCATGAGGCTGATCCATTTATATAGAAGCCACACTTACTACATAAGAAATATCAGGTCTATTATGTGTAAGATACAACAAACATCCAATCAATTGCATATACAGTGTATTGTTTACCATAGGTGAATAATTAGCTTCTTCCAGCTTCACTCCTGAAAGGAAAGGAGTCTTGCTTGGTTTGAAATCCTTCATTCTGAATTTTTTCAGCAAATCCAAGGAATAATTGGACTGTTTCACCTTGATTCCAGGTTTGGTTTGATCAATCTTAAGCCCTAAGAATTGGCTTAAGAGTCCCAAATCTGTCATGGAGAAGGCTTGGTTCATTGCACCCTTCAAGGAAGCAATCTCATCCTTTGAGCTTCCTGTAATGAGAAGGTCATAAACATATAACACAATGATCAGTAATGAACCATTAATTAACTTCAAATAGACATTTGGATCTAATTTTCACTGAACAAAATTCAGTGATAGCAAGAAGCTATCAATCTTGGCATACCAAGCCCTGGGGGCTTGCTTTAGCCCATACAATGACTTTCTCAACCTGCACACAAGAGATGGGTTAGTAGAAAATCCTTGAGGATGATGCATGTTTATCTCTTCAGTGAGATATCCATTCAGGAAGGCACATTTTACATCCATGTGATGTACCTCCCATTGCTTTGAAGCTGCAATGGCTAAGGCTAGCCTGATGGAATCCATCTTTGACACTGGTGCAAAGGTCTCATTGTAATCTATGCCATGAAATTTTGAGTAGCCATTATCTAGCAATATGGCCTTTTACTTCAGAGGTGAACCATCAGCAGCAAATTTGGTCTTGTAGACCCACTTACACTGCACTAGCTTCCTCCCTAGGGGAAGATCCACTAGCTCCCATGTGTTGCTCTTCTGGAGTGAGATGAACTCTTCCTTCATGGCTGCTTTCCATATTGGATCTCCTGATGCATATTCATATCTTTTAGGATCTGATTCCACCATCAGATAGCATTTCACAGCAAACATAGGATCCCTCATGCACAGACCAACCTCAAATTGAGATCTAGTCCTCCTGGGGCCATTGAGATTCCCTGCTAGCTCTCCTGCTGCATGAAGTGTCTTGGATTCCCATTTTGGCCTTGTAAGGATTTTATGGTATAAAATAAACTCATCACTATCAGACATATCAGAATCAGCATGTTCAACAAACTCTTCACTTACTTTCAGAGGTTCTGGTGGTGAAGATGCTTCTCCAACTTCCATTGCTGCTAGGGGTTCTTCTTGAAACCGAACACACCTTTCAATGAAGGATTTGTTTGTGCTCAAATTTATCATCTTGTACCCTTTTGAATCTTTAGAGTACCCAACAAATAGACACTCTTGGCTTTGAGGCTGCAAAGCCTTTCTCTTTTCTGATGAAATCCTAGCCCAAGCCCTTGAGCCAAAAATCCTGAAATGGGTCACATCTGGATTGTGCCCACTCCATGCTTCAAAAGGAGTCATACCATCAATATGTTTATGAGGCACCCTATTCTAGATATATGCTGCATATTTTATAGCTTCGGCCCAGTACTTTGGTGGCAAAGTTTTGGCCTCCATCATGCATGTTGCCATCTCCTTCAGTGATCTGTTCTTCCTCTCAGCAACACCATTCTGTTGTGGTGTGTAAGAGATAGAATGATGCATCTGAATACCTACATCTACACAATATTGAATAAACTCAGACTTGAAATACTCACCACCATTTTCATATCTGAGGACCTTGATTTTCCTCCTAGACTTTTTTCAACCAAAGCCTTATAGACTTTGAATAGGCCAAAAACTTCAGGCTCGTGTTTCAGGAAGTAAACCCAACAATACCTGGAAAAGTCATATATGAAATTCAATGCATATTTGTCTTGACTCATGGAAATATGAGGGAATGGGCCAGCAACATCACTGTGGATCAACTCGAGGGGTGCAGAGGTTCCCTCATGACTAGCTCTCTCAAATTTATGCTCTGGGTTTTTTCCTAGGATACAACCTTAGCAGACTCCTTTGGAAAATTTTATCTTTGTAAACCCTATGACCATCTATTTTTCACTAAGATCAGAAAGATACTTGTAATTTAGGTGGCCAAATATTTCATGCCAAAGCTTTCTAGCCTCATTAGCATGAATCAGAAGAGCAGAGGGGTTTGAGTAGGGTAGGAAGTGTGAGAACATGTATACCTTCGAAGTATGATTTGCAACTCCTTTTGCAATGAATTTACCACTTGATATCTCTGTGATATCAACTTCATTAGGGGAGAATATGACCTTCTTTGGAGACCAGCAACCAATGCATGAACTCTCTCTCTGTCTTCTGAACTTGATCCTCCTTCTCTCTTCTTTGAGCTGTCTGGAAGGGAGATGTCATTCTTCTCCAGGAGTTGGGTCAGCATGTCTATTTTCTTCTTCATGGAGGAGCTCTCAGTATGATTTCCCTTACTGCAGTATGCGCACTTGCTCATTTCTCCTTTATTCTTCTTCTTCTGGTAGTTCTTCTTGGAACCTTGTGGATCCTCCAGAGACTTGTTCTTGTCTCTCTTTTGCTCGGGTGGATTTTTAGCTTTATTTTTGCTTTTTAAATCCACCCTCAAATCTCCAACAACCAGAGCTTGGTATTTGGATGGTTTGATGGTGCCCATCATCACCAGCTTATCCTATTCTTGTGTGCGAGATTCCATGAAATCTGCAAGGCTAGGCATCTTGCAGGTTTGAGCTTCCAACTTTGTGGCATAGAAGGTCGAAACAAACACTGAATAGTCAGGGCCAAGCTTCAAGAGTATGGCCAAGACTAGCTGATCATCCTTCTTTTTGATCCCACAATGTTTTAGCTGCAAAACAAGTGCTTTGAACTTGGAGAAATAGAGTTGCATGGATTCAAAGCTATTTGGACTTAAGGATATCAGTTCATTTTCGATTTGATGTCCCCTCATCTCATCTATATTTCCAAAAAGATCAACAATATTCTCCCATACTTCATTTGGTGATGTCAATCCATCAAGATGGAAAAGGAGGTCTCTGGAAATACTCAGACACAAGAGACCATAGGCCTCATCCCTTCTGTTGTGCCATTTTATCTTCTCTGCAGCTGCATTGGGCTCTGATTCTATTGCCATAGTCACCGTGTAGAGGCCTTTTTCTCTCAACAGTATCTCCATCTCTGCTTTCCATTCAAATAAGTTGAAGGGAGTCAAGATGATCTTCTGAGATTGATCCATAGCTTAGAAATTTGTCCCAGCTGTCAATAGAAGGCTCCTAGTCACTGATGTCGAACCTGCAAAATAATTTTGAAGGAGAGAAATTGATCTAAAATGGCTCTGATACCATGTGGAAATTGAACCCAGTGATAGAACAATTTTACTCACAACAATTATCAATTGAACATGCAAAATCACTCACAAAAGAGACTGAATATGGAGCTGAACACTAAATTGTATTAACTCAGTGTACAATAGCCAACCCTGTAACATGATAGGTTGCTGCATTAAATAATTACATAATGGATTCAAATGCATGAGGAGGCAATTCGAATCTAGTCAAAAGCAGGCTTACTAAAATTAAGCAATTCCCCCATAGGTGCATAAAGTAGATTCCAAATCAGCTAAGAAGCTCACGAATTGGAAAAATCACTTAGAAAAGCTAAAGAGTGATGGAATGACAACTCATACATGCTTTTCATAGGAGAAAAGAGTGGAGGATGTGGAGGACAAAAAAACTAGTTCACCTCACCTAGTCAAACTTTCCCAATTTCCTTAAAGCACTGAAAAAGCAGGTAATAAAGCAGAAAAAGCAGAAGGGTGCCTAGGAGGCTAGGAATAAAGTAGAACTGATTCCTTGAGGTTTCCCAAGCCCTACATGAGTCAAAATAGGAAAGTTTGACCACTATGGATAGGTAAATGACAACTTGCATAAGGTGGAATCATGAGACTAGGAAAATAAGACAAAAATGATTAATTTAATGTCTAAGGTAGCTAACTATGGGTTAATTATTCTAAAAACTCTCTGGAAATTGGGTCACTAGCAGGGTAAGTGTGCAGTCACGATGTAATCAACAAGTTAATGCTCTCCAAAATTCCAAAGGAAACTTAAAAAATGATAAAAATCCATTTTCATTCTTCTTGAAATATTTTTATAATCCTAAAAAGGTACTCTAAGGTCTAGTTCACTCCCATAGGCTTCCTCCAACTCATCCTTTATGTTTAGAAACCTCCATGCAACTTGGCCTTCTCCCGAACCCTTAATCTTCCACCAAATTTGAATGGCTTCCACCTAGCCCCAAGTGCATCCTATTAGAGGTTCTTTTTATCCCTGACATTTCATATTTTCATAGGTCTGCAATCAGGTCTTACTTTTCATAGAATCTTCCATCATTGTTGTCATAAAATGCAGGGAATCCAGCTGCACATGGAACCTAGTTTCTTCCTAGACTCTTCCTCTTCTATGGGGAGTTACTCCTACTCACCCATTTGAATACTTGGTATGATGATATTCCATTTGAAAAATATTTACCGTCCAAGAACATTCCATCACTCATAATTTATAAATTGGGGTTATGTCATGACATGTGTAACGAATAATCTATCCACCCAAGGTCTCCATGGACTTGAAAATGTACTTATGAAGTAATACCAATTTATTTTATCCATATTTATTAATTTTATGACCCAAATTATTGTTTAAAAGATAAAATAAAGTTATATTGGGACCCATAGCTCCTTTATTGCAATATTTAATACCTCCTCTCCTAACATAGTGAACTAGTAGGTGGGTGAAACATTGTCAACTAGTAGACTTATTGGGATGGAGACATGAAATTATCCAATGCGGATGGGATAACATAAATGGTGGATTGAAGAAGATAATATTCATCCACCAAAACTATAATATTGACAAGTTGGTCTCTCACTTGAGAGATCTTGGTGAAGAATGATTCCATAGACGTAGTATTGGTATAATTTTTGTCTATGATTTAACCCAATATTCTATTTATTGATCGAGGTTTTTATACTTGGATTTGTAGCAAAATATATGTCGAGGTAGAAGATATTTTATATTTTTGTCATGTAGATCCTATCTAATGATCAAATGGAAGGAAACTATGCAAAACTAAACTTGGAAAGTGCTTCAATTGGTGAAAAATGAAATTCTATTCAAGTGGAAAACTGAATCAAATGAGAAGGATAATCTATCACTTTTCAAACAATATTACGAACTAATGAGAAGGAAAATTGTATTCTAAGCAAGCAAGAATTATTTATATTCTATTTGGAAATGATGCTTTAGAAACTAACTACTTTCTATCAATTCAAATATCTAATGAACAGTATTAAATCTAATCTATCAAAATTCTAACTATGTAAACTAACTGCTACAAACTAAATAAAACCAAAGATCAATAAATAAACCCTATTCTATGAGACGTTTGGTACGAGGAACATAGTCAAATTGGTCTCAGAGCATGGTTTATATTATTAATGGATGTAACTCTATTTCAATTTTCAAAATGACATGAAAGCTAAAAATAAACAAGTTGCAAGAAAACTTGAACATCACAAACCGTCATTAACTTTTGTACCATTTACACATTAGGCAAATAGTATCTATGAATTTGAAAACCTATTTATATTATCTGGAATTGTAAACTACAGAGTTGTAAAAGACATATTACTACCGACAAAAATGAAATTCAATTTTGAGTCCCTAGTTCTGATTTCTTCAAAACAAAGAATCAAAATTACTATGAACTATTTTAACTATCAATCATCTAATAACAAAAAATAACACTATGCTACTTTTCAGAAGGAATTATCTAGCATAAAGGAGATTTCATATTTATTTCTAGTGACTATATCTAATCACACTGACTATGCCAAAGTACTATACAACTGCATTCAATTATACTAAAATAAAGAACTCATAGTTACAAACCAATCAATTCATTTAGCATTTAACAACAAGACATGAATACTACATTTACATCTAAAGAAATTAAATATATGGAAAATAAAACCTGAACCATCTACTTAACAACTAAACACCTATGCACAAAGATTTATCACTAACCACTACCATTATAAATTTCCTCACCAAGAAATCTAAACTATTAAGAGCAGAGTTTGATTCTATATTTTTACACAGTGTGTTCCATATACAAATGATTTAATTACTTCTAAAAAAAATGGGTACATAACATTCTACCCTCTTTTATAATGTATCTTATTTAACAAAAAGTGAAAATATTCCTAGAATGTTTCATATTTTTGGCATATCATTTTGCTCGTAACTCCAAATTGGGAGGAATTTTGACCATTGGAAATATCTTGAAATTCTCTACAAATTTTCTGTTTTGCGTTTTTTCTAGTTACTTACCGTTTGGCAAGGGAGGGAGTTTTATTAAAAAAAAATATTTTCAAATATGCATTTTAAAAAATGGCTGACCAGGTGCCTCCATTCTCCTAGAGAATTGCTTCTCGGCACTAAGATGAGCTTCATTCCCAGACTGAATCAAATTTCTTGGTAACTGACGAGGTGCCTTCATTCTCCCAGAGAATGGATTCTCAGCACTAAGCTGAGTTTCATTCCCAGAAGGAATCAATTTCCTAGTAATTGAATAGGTGCCTCCATTATCCTATAGAATGGCTTCTCATTGCTAAGATGAGCTTCAGTCCTAGACTGAATCAATTTCCTAGTCACTGGCCAGGTGCCTCCATTCTCCTAGAGAATGGCCTTCAACACTTATATTTACCAGCATCATAGGAAACACCATCTATCATCCGGGGAAAGGGATCTACACTTACATCTAACCATGGGAGGCCCAGCCTGCCACCATGTTAGAAAGGATCACGGACTCATCACTTCCCTTTGGAGGGAACCTCTATCTGGAGAACACCAATCTTCTTCCTAAAGAACTCAAACTTCACACTAGCTAATGGTTTGGTCAACACATCAACTATTTTCTCATCCGTTGCAACATACTAGAGCTTCACTACTCCTCTCTGCACCATATCCCTGATATAGTGATATTTTATCTCGATATGCTTCAACTTGTTATGGAACACCGGATTCTATGACAACTTCACACAACTCTAGTTGTCACAATATATACAACTATCATCCAACTGAAGATCAAATAAATCAGATAGTAGCTTCCTCAGCCACACTGCCTCATAACTAGCTGAACAAGCTGCGACATACTCTGCTTAGGTTGTACTTACTGTCACATAGGACTACTTTCTGCTAAACCAAGAGATCACACCTGAACCCATACTGAAGTAGCACCCTGAAGTGATCTTCCTATCGATGGCACTACCTTCCCAATCTGAGCCAACATAACCTTCTAGGTTAATATTCTGATCTGACTTATACTTGATCCCATAATCAACTATACCCTTCAGGTACCTCAGAATATGATTTGTAGCAATCACATGAACATGTCTCGAATCTATCAAGAACAAGCTCAATGTGTTCACAACAAAGCAAATATTTGGTATCATATTCTTTAGAAACATCAAGGAACCAATCATCTGACAATACATCATAGCATCTACTATCTATGATGAATCATCGGTCAATAGCTTCAGGTTCGATGCCGTAGGTGTGGTCATGGCCTTGTAGTCCATCATCCCAAACATCTTTTGGATCTCTACTACATATTTCCCTTGTCCTAGGGATATTCCATCTGCATTATGCCACACCTCCATGCCTAGAAAGTGGTGCATCATACCCAAGTCCTTCATCTTGAACTCAGCAGCAATATTCCTCCTTGTATTAGCAATCAACCCATCCACACCTGTTACAAACAGATCATCTACGTATAGTAGGAGTATCACTGGGTTCCCTTCTTCAACCTTGTAGTAAAGGTTGGAATCTACTTTACTCTTGGTAAAGGCCAAACTGGATAGGAAACTGTCGATTATGCCATACCATGTCCTGGGTGCCTGTTTCAAACTATACAAGGATTTCTTCAATTTACACACATGAATATCCCTGTCATGTGTCTCAAAACCGAGTGGCTTCTCCACATACACTTCCTATTTTACTACACCATTCAAGAAAGCAGTCTTGAAATCCATCTAGTGTATCTTCCATTTCATCACTATAGCCAGAGAAGGTACTAATCTGATGGAAGTGTATTTGGCTACAGGTGCAAATTTTTTCTTCATAATATTTTCCTTCTTTCTGGGAGAAGCCAGGAGCTAGAAATCTTGATTTATATTTCTCTATGCTACCATCTATAGCATGCTTGATCTTCTAGATCCACTTGGAAGTCATAGCATACTTCCCCTTTGGTCTTGGTACAACATCCTAGACATCATTCTTCATGGTCGATTGATACTCTTTGATCATAGCATCGTTCCATTATTTCTTCTCTGTCACTTCTTCATAGTTGGAAGGTTCTTTATCAATGAAGTCACATAATAGGGCTACATAACTGGAGCAGGGCCTAGTTATTTTCCTCTCTCTCCATGTATTTCTTCTAGAGAACCATATGTTTCTACACCTTGGATAGCCTCCTATACCCATGAAGGTTTCCTCTTGTGAGGATTATTCTCTTGGGGTGGATCTACAGGTTCCTGGGGTTCTTCTATTTCTTGATATTGATCTTGATTTTCATTGTTCATAGTTGTATCTTGAATTGTGGGTACTTTTGTTTCTTTAGAGTCTTCAACTGATCTCTTTCTGGATTTGTTGTAAGCTGAATCTTTGTCGAATGTTACATCTCTACTTATGTCGATCTTTTTGAATCCTAGGAATTATATTCTATAAGCTTTTGAGATTTCACTATATCCCACAAATATACCCTTCTTTCCAGAAGGATCTAACTTTTTCCTCTTTTCTTTTGGAATGTGTATGTATACTAGATAGTTGAATATTCTGAAATGGCTGACCTCTAGTTTCTTGCTGGAAAAAACTTCTTTAGGTGTCTTGTTCTCTAGTACTCTGTGTGGAGTATGGTTCTGTACACACTATTTTTCTAGCAGCTTGTGCCCATAGATGCATGGGAATATCTTGATCATGAAGCATTGCCCTTGCAGCTTCCATGATAATTCTATTCTTCTTTTCTGCAACCCCTTTATGCTGTGCATTATATGGAGTGGTTAACTCCCTCTTAATCCCTGAATCTCTGCATAACTCTTTGAATTCATTTGATGCGAATTCTCCACCATTGTCTGATCGAAAAGTTTTGATCTTATTTTCTATGTGGTTCTCGATCAAGGCTTTGAATTCCTTGAACTTGTTGAATACTTCATTTTTTGTTTTTTAAGAAGTATATCCATGTCTTCCTAGAAAATTCATCAATGAAAGAAACATAGTATACATGACTGCTTAATGAACTAGATGACATCGGTCCACATATATCATAGTGAATGATTTCCAAGATCCCTTTTTCCTTGCTCTCACTACTTGGAAATGTATTCTTTGTGTTCTTTCCTTCTGCACATCCTTTGTAGACACCATCATGTTTTGTCTCTATTTCTGGAATACCTTCAATAGCTTTGCTTGCAACTGCTAGTTCTCTATAGTGCACATGTGCAAGCCTTCTATGCCAGAGTTCATTTGGTTCTACTGAGTCATGGACCAAATCTTGTTCTGGTTGGCCCTTCAATTTCTATATTCCTCCTTCTTGTTCCCCAATCACCACTGCATCATATATAGTCTTTCCCTTTGTCCACATAAGAAATTGGCCATCTACAAATGAAACCCTTATTCCTTTTGCATCCAATACAGATATGGAGAGGAGATTCTTCTTTAGTCCTGGTACAAACAAGACATCCTTCATCTTCATAGACTTTCCAATGTATAGCTTATAGGAGGATTCACCACTACCTTTTATTGGCTACTGGTAGTCATCCCCAACTTTCACCTTGTGAGTTGACTCATGTTTGGATAGTTTTAGAAAGGATTATTTGAATCCTGTCATATGTTTGGAAGCCCCACTGTCTATAAGCCAATCATTGCTTCCATATGTGGTAGTTCCCATGAGAGTGAAAATCAAAACATATTCTTCATCACTTGAAGAATCATCACTTTCTTGTTTGACTCTCTTTGTGGAAGGTTCATCATCCTCTGTAGCATGAGCATGATGTCTTCTCTTGTTTCCCTTCTTCTTGTGAGATCTATTTATGTTCCTAGGAAAATCTATGGCATAGTGTCCTCTCTCATCACAAGTAAAGCATCTAAGTTTAGATAAATCTTTGTTTGGTTTTCTTGAGTTACCTTTCTGGTGAGAGTGCTTACCTTTGGGGTGATGAAATTCTCTTATGCTTTTCTTGGAGTGTACTGTGAGAGCTTGATCTTCACTTCCCATATTTTCTTCTCAGGCTGTTATTCAAGCTTCTTCTTGTGAGCATTCTTCCCACAGCCTACTAAACTTGACTAGCTTCTTTCTTGCATGAATCCCTTGAATGAAGGAGTTCGATGATATAGGGAGACCATTCAAGGTAGTCATCACATTTTTTGCATTCTTTGTTTCTTCATCCACTGCTTCAATTTGTTCTTTGATTTGGTAGACTCTTCTGAGGTATGACTGTATGGTATCCACATTTGGATCTTCACATTCTTCAACTGGTTCCTCAAATTCATCTTCCTATTTATGTTCTTTCCTTCAAACAATTTGGTCACGGCATCAAAAATAGCTTTAGGTGTCTTTAGGGAGGATACCTGTGGTATGAGGTGATCCTTGATTGAATCAGAAATAATCCTCTTAGCCATGACTGATTTATTTTTGTGTAAGGCCTTAGCCTCATCTCCCTCTGGAACTGGAACCTCTTCATTGATGTAAGAGTCCAACTCATTTTCTTCCAGAACTAGGGAGATCCTATACTTCCATGCTTAGAAGTTATCATCTCCCTCAAGCTTTTCATCAAGCTTGGTATGATGAGAAATCTTAACCCAGAACCTCAAATGGAAATACAAAATATTTATATCTTAGCAATTTGAGAAGCTGAAAACTGGATCTAGAGCTAATCTTCTATAGTGTTGGTTTTCTGGTTCCAGGGAAAATTAGGGTTTGAATTTCCCAGAGTTCTACCCTGTAGTTGGGATTTGTCCCTTGCTATAGGGCATGAATGTCTACCTTCTGTCTATAGGAAGGTAGTATAGTTTCTTAGATGGAAATGTAGAAAAGAAAAGTAGAAATGAGGGTGGACAGTAATGAAAAATCAAATGTTGAACCCCTCTACAAACAATGTTAGGGTTCTGCTCCAATAACTTGCAAAAACATATTAGAAAACCTGCAAAGAGAAAATGAAAACCTGTAAACAAGCAATGGATTAGATAAAAGCAAATACACAAAACAAAATACACATGTATACCTTCTCCTTGGTGGAATGGGCCACCATGCCCTGGCTGGAAGAAGCACCTCTCTCACTCTCGTTTGGCAATGGAGGAGCTATGGCTCAATGGGAGAATGAATGGATGAGAGGGGTATTTGGGTGGATTGAGAGACAAAGGGTCTCAAGGCATTCATAGGCAGCATAACAGTATGTAAGGGAGAAGTGTTTTGAGAGTGACCCCCACCCCTCTATTTATAGCTTTTTTGGGGCTTTTTAAGGTTTTAAGCCCCTGGTTGGGGTTTTAGCCCCTTCCACCCTATCTTTAGCTCCTTTTGGGTTTTTTATCCCCTTTGAGGGGTTTTACCCCCTTTTTGGAGGCTTTATCCCCTAGGAGAACTATTTAGGCTCTTTTTTGGGGTTTTTAAGCCCTTTTGCTCATTCTTAAGCCTTTTTTAGGGTGTGGGGGTATAATGGGGTGAAATGAGGGCTATGAATGGGTGTTCTTGGGTGGTGTAGGGCATGTGGAGATGAGTGAGGGATTTTTTGGGTTAATAGATTGCCCCCTGATGTGTGAGGGAAGGAGCTCATCATATGGCTGATAGATATCATAGGATTTTCTGTGAAGAGGTGGTGCTTCTAGGGCTGGGGCATGGTGGATTTTGATTTTTGTATTAATATGGTTCCCATCAATGGGCGAGATACAAATAATGTGACATGTATATGGACGAGGTGGGCATCCCCATGTTAGTAATAATTTCAAAAGAATAATGTGATCTATGCTCTATAATACAAGAGACGATCATGTACAACTGATGATACAATAATGGTTGCCTCAATTAGAGGCTGAATACATACTGATCTAACGAACTACTACATTGGACCCATGGATTTCTCATGGAATGCTATATATTCATGACTAATATCCTGCTAGATCTGGAATGGTACATAGCTATATGGACTCACTCATGGAGAGTCAGAGTCTCTGTGGTACAAGTATGCTGCATCAATCATAAATCTATATAGAAGCACTGTTGGGGCTTATGAACACTGTCTCCAATGCAACCCAGAAATAATAAGGGACATAACCTATTTAGGCCCCTCAAATAGACTCATCAATGTGCTAGAGTCAGGTGACATCCGGGGTCTTAGATCAAATACTACACGGACCAATACCCTGTAGGAATCTCAACAGTGCGATGACGTAGCTGGAGTCAAGCACATGAGAAACAACCATTCCAAGAGGTACTAAGGAATCCTCTTAAGCGGTCCAAGGAACTAATCAATGAGGTTAATGAAACCAAGATATAGGGACCTCTGGGTCTATCCTCTGGAATATGTGTGTTGTCATTGATAGAGGGAGACCTGTCCCTAGTCAAGGAAATGGTGTTTCCTTGACCAAATGTGCAAGGGAGATAACCAAAAGATGGGATACAATATGTAGACTGACCCATTGAATGGGGGAGGGGAGGGAAAGAGATGAACAGGGGTAGGGGGAGTGTAGTAGACTCAAAATTCCTTTGTTTAGAGTATGACGATAGGGCAGACCAGGAAGCAAATGAAACTGACTCATGGGAATGGGACCGTAGCTGTAATATCGGGAATGTCACTGCATATGGGAAATACTTGGGGGAGGTATATATTGATGGGATCTAAGAAAGACACATTACAGAGTACTCTGAACAAAGGTGACCCAAAGTGTGAATGCTACCAAACTGTTTTCTGTTGGGTGGTGTCTAGAGACATCGTTGTGGTACGATCTCATGGATTTTGGGCAAGACCGAGAAAGTAAATGCTCGATGATGCTTTCAATTTTAGAGAGTTTGAAAACACAAAGAAGACTCTAATGGGGGCTCTTTTTCATTGGTAGTCTCCTATGCCCGAAAAAGGGTAAAAGTATACATAGGAGAGCTTGCCAATCCTTTGGGGGATGAGAGACTTCTTTACCATTGGTAGTCCAATCAGGCCGAAAAAGGTTAAACCTATACTAACTGGATGGTCATTCAGATACTTTTACAAGCATGAATGAAACCAAGTTTTCTTGGCAATATTCTCTTGATGAGAAGGATAGAAAAGAGCTTAACGACAACCCATGGTGATCTTTTTCATAAAGTACATCCCCTATGCCTAAGAAAGAATAAACATATGCAGAGGAGAACAGTATTGGCTTGAATATGCCAAGGTGTTCCTTTTGATTTGATAGTCTACATAGTCCACAAAAGGAGCTAAACAAGATTGTTAACCCAAAAATCCCCCACACAGCTCTCAATGGCCTACACCACCCAAGGACACCACCTCACAACACTCATTTCACTCCATAAGACCCTCCATGACCTTCCATTTGACCCTCACACCTCCAAAAGAAGCCAAGGATGAAGAAAAGGGCTAAAAACCCCAAAAAAGAGCCCAAAATAGACCCCTAGGAGCTAAAGCCCTCAAAAAGGGGCTAAAACCCTGAAAGGAGCTAAAATTAGGGTGGAAGGGGCTAAAGGCCCAACAAAGGGGCTAAAGCCTTGACCAAGAGCTTAGAACCCTAAAACCCATTGGAAAAACTATATAAGGAGGGTGGGGAGTCACTCTCAAAACACTCCTCATTTGCATATTGTTATGTTTCCCGTGGATGCTTTGAGACCTCTTGCTCTCAAACCACCCACTCTCCCTCTCCTCCATTTCCATTTCTCCAAGCCATTGCTTCCCAACCAAGAGAGAGGTGCTCCAATGAGCTAGGGCATGGTGGCCCATTTCCACCTAAGTGAGGTAAAATCTCATTTATGTTTATGTTCATTTGCTTATTTTGTTTCTAACTCAAATTGTCATTTGCAGGTTTTTTCCATTAACACTTGTTTGCAAGATTTCCCCATGGTAGTATAGGTTTCTTTTGCAGGTTTTGGAGGTAGAACCCTAACCCACTATGTACAAAGGGGTTCAGAAGGGCTTCACCTCCATGTTTCTTTCTGATTTTCTCTTAGATGTAATCTGTAATAGCTGCCATTTATTTTTTCTAGTATAGCTTAGCTTAATTTCAATTCCCAGCTCTGTTTCTCACCATTTTCCATTCCATTTTTAACTCTTTTCTAAGGGTAGAAACCTACCCTTTTTCCCTATATGAACAAGGGATCCATTTTTACCCCTGTAGTGAGGATAAATTCTCACCATATCTTTGGCGACTCTCCTGGGTCGATCCCACAGGATCCTTGGGCAAAAATTTCAAAGTTTTTCAAGTTTTTCAGTTTTTACCCTAGTTTCAAGAATGTTCTATTAGATCTACTTAGATTTACTTTATTCATTGTTTTCTGTTAGCGTTGAAGCCTTTCCTAGGTCAAGCCAAGTTAGACTGACCCAGTACCAGTTACTACCGGCCAGATCTGACCCTGTAGCATCAAAAACACCCCTTTTTGGAGCAGGTCACTCTTATCAAGGGAAAAGGTGCAGGAAGGTGCACTTAATTGGTAGACAGGCATGCATAGGGTGCACCTAATTATTATATAGGTGCGACTTCAGCCTAGGAGCTCAAGTTACACCTATTTTGGCATTTTGTTTGACCCCCTCCCTCATTTCTGGAAAAATATCACGACCCCCTCACGGGATTTAGTAAAAAATGTGCAGCCTGTCACACAGAAGTTTTTTTTCAGTTTAATTAGAAACAATTTCCAATTTTTTTGGACTGTTAGTGTGGCCCAGCTGCCTCTGTCAACCATTACAGGTCTCTGTTTATTTCAGTTTTCAATTTTTGCAATTAAATCAATGAACAATCTATATATGTTAGTCCAATCATTAAGGTTCAATAAAATGAATTAGCCTAATTAAAAATAACATAGAATTAACCATCTTGCTACCCCCTTCCTTCTCTACTAGGTCATCACCCTCCGGGGTATTTTGGGATACGACGAAGGGAAAAGCTCGTATAGATCTAGGAACTCCATGGCATTTTTCCTAAACCATTAAAACCAGGTGACCTGGAAGGTACAGGGGGTAGTGAAGGAGGGATTATCACGGTGCTAAGCATCCTCCCTGCTTGACCAACCTAGCACTTGGGAGGTGACCTGAAGATCTACGGATGGGCTTAGTCCCATTGTGTTGAGAGCCTAACACCTTCTCTTGGTTGAAGAAGGATACCATTGAGAGGCAGACATTTAGTTAGGCCAACAATTCAGGGTTAATCACAACATTTGCTTACAAGTTTCTGTTTACATTTGCATTCAAAACCATGATGTGAACTCTATCATGAATTCATAAACCATATTGAAAACCAAATACCAGAAGAAGCAAGCAAACCAACACACCATACCACATAATTAACCCAACTCAATTCATGATGTTGAGTGAGACTTAAAAATTACCAAATTTACACTAAGTTGAATCAACTCTGCAGTCTTTGAGGACATAAGTCCCTAACTGCTACAACTGTGGGAAGTACTTGGTATTTTCCTAGAAACTCATTGCAAGGAGTACCACAGGAACCCCAAAGTAGCTGGTCGCTGAGAGGAATCGCCAAGCGAAATGGGAAACGACCCCTTTCGATTGAGTAGAGTTACCCATGAGGAACAAGCCAAGCGCTGTCTTCTGGAAGTCTTGGTGGCTGAGAGACCACCTTTAGCCTGTAGGAAGCCATTGAAACCAGGGTCCAAATTTCATACCCACCTGTTTCATTCACACAAGAAAACACAATTGATCTTCCATGATCTCCCTCATGCCTAAGAGGCAAACCACCACCATTTGGAACACTCCGTCAACACTGTTGTAGCCATTATCAATGATATCCCACACCATCAAAGGGCCATACAGCCTCTGATTTTGATTCAGACGCATATCAGTCTGAACCAAACCTCCACACTGCACCATCTAGCCCCATGACTACTGCAATCCCAGATCCATTTTCCCATCTAACCTTAGCAAGTGGACCCATGCCCACATCACAACCAGTCACTCACAATGTGGCAAGCGGTCCAAGCACAATAATGCAGATGGTCATTACCCAATTACCACCACCCATAGTGGCTAGCCAAGCTGGTCTGGTAGCCACACATGGGGGCAGTAGCCCCTCCACACACATTGTCCCACCTGCCACATGGGGGGGCAGTGCACCAACCACCCACATTGCCCCTACCGCCATGTAGGGGGGAAATTCCCCTGCCACCCATACCATCCCTCCTACAACACTTGGGGGCAGTGGCCCATCCGCCATGGTACCACCACAAGCACTCCCAGCCATGTAGATGCATTATTCACCTGCAAACCCCACTCCCATTGCAGCCCCATCCCACATCAACTTGGGGTCAAATCTGCCATTCATTTCCCACTTGAACTTTCCTGACTTGGCTAGATTGACAAATGACCCCATCCATCACCAAGATTTTTGGCCACCCATGCCAACTAAGCTACCTTCAGACATCCCAAAGTTTGAAGGAAAATCCAGGGAATGTCCCCAAAATCATATAATGACATTCCATCTATGGTGCTCATCCAATAGCATCGTAGAAGACTCCATCAGACTGAGGCTGTTCCAACGTACCCTTACAGGTGCCATAGCCAAATGGTACATTGAGCTACCACAAGCCAAGTACCCTGACTTCAACTCCCTAGCCTTCATGTTCCTATACTATTTCTAGCTCCCAGTCATATATGATGAGGGGGTGGAGATCTTGCTATCCTGTCACCAAAACACTGCCACTCACATCACTGATCATATCCATGAGTGGCAGTGGTGTCATAGCCTGTGCAAGATCCAACTTGATGACAGGATCTTCTTAGATTGGTTCCTCAATACTTTTCTCCCACCCATCGCAAAGGATGTCGCATCAGAATGTCCCCAATCTGACGAAGAGGCCATACTGAAGGCCCAACAATTTGACCTCATCTACGCCCAGTCGAGATACTTGTATACAGTCATCCCAGACACTCCCCATCCAAGTACCTCTTACTGTGATGCACCGGGGGCATCCCACGTAGTGGATGGCATCATAGGGTCAGTCTCCCAACAACCACCACCTCGACTGACACCACCTACCATAGCACTGCAACCAAGCAGCACCACTAACGTTGCTTACCAAAACCAAGCTCTAGACTATGCTAGAATGATGTCTCAGTCCAGAGAAACCACCTCCTATGCACAACCTATGCCGCCACAGCAGGCTCAAGCTATGGCTTGGCTAGCACAGCAATATGTGGGGAAAATTCCCACATTGGTGGCACCACCACCCCCAGAAATATACTATGCACCACCAGTGCAACAAGTCCAAGCCCCTGCCCCCGCTGCACCCACTCCACTCACTCCATTGGGATAATTGTTTGCATAGAAAAACCATCCCAACTAGCCTGTCCCCAACAATCAACAAGGGAAAGCTAGAAATAACCGGCCCTGGAACTAGGGCAACAACCAACCACAAGGAGGCAATCAAAAATCAAATCCTCCCAACAACGTCGCATCAAACCAGCTATCCCAAAACCCCCCATGACCAAATGCACCAAGATGCAATGCCCCATTGCACACAAACCAACCATGCACACTCTTTGAGGTCTATGGGAACTATACATTTGAGTGCCCCTTCATGGGTTGCAGCAAGCAGGCCATTCGAAACGAGGCCCAACAAGCTACCAATGCCATGAAGCAAGCGCAACCCAACCTAGAACCACAAGGACCTCCTCCCATGGTGCTTCAAAACCCACTACTAGTCCAAGGGTTGGTGGCAACTACCACTCCTCCCTAGGTCATTCCCAATGCTCCAGGGGCACCACCCACAGCTGAAACAGGTGTCCACCACCTGATGACCATGACCACTGAAGAGGTTAACTTACAAACTAGATGAAACTAGTACGGTACCACTACCGAACCTGTTGAATCGTCAATAGCATCTACGTCTAGGACAACCAACTTACCTCTCCAGTTACTCATGTTCCCGTGCCCCCCCATATGTAGAATCACCAATAATGCCATAACTATAGCTGTAGTTAGCTATAGCGTTGTGGATGATTTGGCCCAAACTTTAACTACCATGTCTGCTCTTGAGGTACTTAAAACATACCCAACACAGCAGAAAGCCTTACTAGCCACTCTAGGGGCAGTAGACCCCTCTGATTCCATGCTGATCACCTTTGAAATAGAAAATGGAGAGTCGTGCATGCCCTCCACTATCGCCTTCCAAATCCCAGTGTCCATCTAGAACTTGGTTGTGCACCAATGCATAGTGGATGAGGGGGCATCCATGTGCATCATGTCTACCTTGGTTTGGAAGAAGCTTGGATCACCTATTCTACAACCATCTTCCACAACTCTGCGAGCTTATGATGGAAACCCCACTAAAGCCCAAAGAATTCTCCCTCATGTCCCCATCATGTTAGTTAGGAAGACAGCCATGATTGACATTAAGGTTGTCAATGCTCAACTAGATTACAACCTCCTCCTTGGGAGGGGTTACATCTACACCATGCGAGCAGTTGCATCAACTGCGTTCTTCCTCATGATGTTCCCCCATGAAAGGAAGATTGTGATGGTTGACTAGCTCACCTACCATGATCCGCAAGGGTTAACAGTGCTTGCCAATGTTATCTCTACCATCACCACCATCGAGCCACAAGGGGTGATCGCACATGCTAACATCATCCCTGCAACCAACACTATGGTTGAAAACACACTAGCCTCCCCACCATTGAATGTGGGCCCTGGGTTGCTTACTGATCCCACCATGATGGCTCCTTTCCCGTTGGTGTCACCACCACCGACACAAAAGAAAACTATGGACTTGTGCATGGTCTCATTAAGCGCCACTACACCCAAATAGCAACCGCATCCATAGCCCCAACCACAACCACAACATCATTCACAACCGCAATTACAACAGTAACCACAACATCACCCGCAACAGTAGCATTTCATGCAGTCGTAACCACAACCTCACCCCACATGCAACCAGCTGGGAGTTATGTGGGATCATCTTCGGTCCATACAATTCCCTTCCTTTTTCCCCCACTTGGTGTCATGAGAAAGCCGATCATGGCCATTTTAATCCTACCCAACTTTACGTTGGGGATGTCGGTGTGTTATCTAGACCCACCCAGCTCAACCACCAGTGCACCAGGTGCTGTTAACTGCAGTGCAACCCATTGTGGTTGAGTCTCACCCCCCACTCGGTTCACATAAGCCAACCACCACACCCACATCCGCACCACCCCAACCCAAACGGGAAAGGGGGAAAAACACCAAAGCCAATGTAGAACCATGTCCAATACCACCTTGTGCCATTTGCGAACAATAGGGCCACTCAACTCAGGATTGCCCTGAAATCCCAGTGATCCATGTGCATCTATATGCCATGGATACGAATGAAAACATCCCCGTGGTTGAACTCCCAACCGTACTGGTAGTAAAGAACAAGGTATTAAAGATGAACCATGGTTGTGCCCTTTGCGGCTTGTCTGGACATTACTCCCACCATTGTCAAGACCTCCACAAATTTTGAATGGCTCTTGCTGACCTCCATCATGATTCCCTTGAGTCTAAGATCACCTCGATCGAAGAAGTTCACCCACCACCACCTCCTTCGTCTGACACCATGTCCATTTACATGATGTCTAGTTCCCTTGACTAGCTCACTCCCATGTCCAAAGACAGTCCATCAGACCTGTCACTTCGTTGCTTCAACAACGATGAGGAGATCCTTGAAGTTCTTACCACCCCAGAATACCCAAGGAACGACATGCACCATCGCTTGTTCTTCTCCAACCAGTTTTCTGTGGAGACCAAAGATTTCATCCATGGGAAGGTTGACTGGTTCAAGAACCCAATCCCAGCACCATATGCCTTCAAAGAAGGGAACATGGTGAACATTTCACCAATAATTAAAATCGACATCTCAACGAACTCTGAGATCGTTGAAGAAATCATGTTGGGTTCATCTTGCTCCCCGAAAGAGGTCGATGCCTACATCGCTCTCTTCCAAGAATTCTGTGACATCTTCGCCTGGTCATACACTAAAATTCCCAGCTTAGATTCATCCATCATGGAACACCACATCGACACATGGTCTGATGTGGCACCCATCCGCCAAAAGCAACGACCCATCCATCCATCCAAAGTGGCTGCGGTGAAAGCCAAGATAGAGAAGCTGCGCACAACTGGCTTCATTTATCCCATTGCATACACAACTTGGGTTTCTAATCCTATTCTTGTGAATAAAAAACAAGGTACCATTCACATTTTCATAGATTTTCGCAATCTCAATGGGGCATGTCCCAAAGACAACTTCCCCACAAATCAACCAGATAGTTGAGGCATGCGACGAACATGTGGCCTTCTCCTTCATGGACAGTTTTTTTGGATAAACCAAATCCAAATACAAAAAGAAGACCATTACAAAATGTCATTCACAACCCCATGGGACACATTCACCTACCGAGTCATGCCCTTTGGCCTCAAAAACGTTGGAGCCACCTTCCAGCATGCCATGACTTACTGTTTCCATGACCTAGTCCACATCATCTTGGTCTACTTGGACGATCTCACCACTTGGTCACGAAAACAAGCACAACATATAGATGACTTGCAGCAAGTAGTTTTACACTGTCGCAAGTACAACATCCACCTAAACCCCCTCAAGTGCATTTTCTATGTCCCAGCAGGCCGTTTACTTGGATTTATCGTCTCCCACAAAGGGATAATGGTAGATTCCCTCAAAGTTCAGGCCATCATTTATCTTCCTCCCATAAGAACTCGGCACCAACTACAAAGCCTACAAGGCAATGAAAACTTCCTTCGCTGCTTTGTGCCAGAGTATGTAAGGAAATCCTATGGATTCATTTGAATGCTCCGCACCAAAATCTCCTTTGTTTGAGATCAGCAAGCACAAGAGTCGTTCGAGGCACTCAAACAAGCCCTGGCTTCTGCACCATTACTCTCACCACCATATTTCACCCAAGACTTCATCATTTATGTGTTAGCCTCCGAAAACACCATTGCTAGAGTCATGGTTCAAGAAGACGATGCTTGACATGAGCACGTAATTTACTACATCATTCAGCAGCTAACAGGACCCCCATTACGATATTCACCCGAGGAGAAATTAGCCCTCTCCATTGTCTTCTCGGCTTAAAAATTGTGCCACTACATCATTTCCAATCATACTTGCATAGTGGCTGATTCAAACCCAATGCGGTACCTCTTAAGTTGCCACCTTCTACAAGGTCGAGCAGCCAAGTGGGTAGTCATCCTCCAAGAATTCGAACTAGAGTTTGTGTCTCCAAAAAGCACAAAGGCACTTGCATTGGCCACACTCATGACTGATCTAACCCCATTAACCACATCATCACCCCCCAAGGATGATCTCCCAGATAATTTCCTATTCGTCATATCTACTGACGACCCATGGTATGGGGACATTCTTCTCTATTTACAAACGCAAAATCTCCCAGTGCACTTCAATCGTGAGGATAGGTGACGCATCCGACATCAAGCCATTCTCTACCTACTGGTTGGAGATGTTTTGTATCATCGAGGCATTGATACCATCCTACGTCATTGCCTCACCTGTGACAAGGCTAAGACCATCCTCAACGATAGTCATAGCGGAGCCTGTGGCGGTCACCTTTCAGGCCTAGCAACCACCCAAAAGATTCTGCACACCGGCTATTTCTGGCCCTCCATCTTTGCTAATTGCATAGAGGTAGCCAAACATTGCTATAGCTGTCAGATTTTTGCCCCAAAGGCAAGAAACCCCCCCACACCATTACACCCCGTAGTCACAATCAGCCCCTTTTTCAAATGGGAAATCGACTTCATGACCATCAACCCCGTTTCGGCTAATGGCCACAAGTATATTATCATGGCAGTCGATTAATTCACCAAGTGGGCTGAATCCATGCCCACATTCAATTGGAATGCCAAAACTCTAGCATGTTTCTTCTTCAACCATGTCATTACACAGTTTGGTGTCCCCAAACAACTAGTCTCCGATCATGGGGCACACTTCAAAGCTGTCGTATTGGATGAATTATCAACCATGTTGAAATTTGAACAACAGTACTTTTCTTCCTACTACCCTCAAGGCAATGGCCAAGTCAAAGAAGTCAACAAAATCATTAAAACAATGCTTCAATGGATGGTAGGAAATCACAAAACCAATTGGAATCACACTTTATTCTCGTCCCTATGGGATTATCGCACATCCACAAAAACTGCAACTGGTTTCACCCCTTTTTGCCTAGTGTGAGGACCTTGTAGCAAACAAGTAATCAAAATACATGATATAGCAGCAGAACTCAAAATCACTTTTATATTAATCGCAGGCCACTTCGAGGGGGCAACCTCCTTTGAGCAAGCTCAATACAAAATACATTCACCGTGTCTTCCTTGGCCTCAACACACACTTATATACTAAAAATAGGCACCAATACTATGGGTCAAAACCATGGGCCAATATAAACTATGGATCAACAAATACTACAGGCGGCTTGCAAAGCATATGCGCCCAACAACAATAACACAAACTATGGATCAACAATTATTTTGGGATGACTTACAAAGCATATGTGTCCAATACAATATACTAACACGGTAAAGAGAAGGATTGACATGGGTTCCTAACATCCCCTCCCCCTTAGAAAAATCTTTGTCCTCAAAGCTTTAGATGTGGAAATTGTCGCTGAATCTGAAGGAGTGGTTCCCACGTAGCATCCTCGAGTTGTATTATGTGCCATTGAATTAATACCTCTGTGATAGAGCGAGAGCGAAGCTGACGAGTGCGCTTATTGAGGATAGCCTCCGGCTCCAAAAAGATGGATCCTTCATTATCCAGTTCTGGTAAAATAGTTTGGCCTTTGATGTTGGTGCCAAGAACTTTCTTCAGATAAGAGACATGAAATACTAGATGAATGTGGGAAGAAGGTGGAAGTTCCAATTTATAAGCAATAGACCCAATCTTCTGAAGAATCCTATATGGCCCATAGAACTTTGGAGCGAGCTTATGATGCGCTTTGATTTTTAGTGAGGATTGCTTGTAAGGCTGGAGACGAAGAAAAACCATATTACCGGCTTCAAAAGTGCGCTCAGAACGGTGCTGATTGGCTTGTTACTTCATGTGATTTCTTTCCATGTGAATGTTTTCGCTCAAAATGCAAAGAACCTCATCGCGGTTTCTAAGGACTGCATCAACTGCCTGAACTGGAGAATTGCTGGGGGTGTAAGGAAGAAGAACTGGCAGTGCCTGACCATAAACTGCTTCATATGCAGTCATTTTAGAGTCAGTGTGGTAAGAGGTATTGTACCACCATTCAGCGAGAGGGAGCCACTTTTCCCACTGATGTTGTTGCTCAGAGGAGAAGCAATGGAGATAAGTTTCCAAGCATTTATTGATAATTTCAATCTGACCATCCATTTGGGGGTGATAACCTAAACTCATCTTCAGTTTGGTGCCAGTGTGGTGAAAGAGTTCTATCCAAAAATGACTGGTGAAAGTCGCATCACGATCCGAGACAATGGAAGAAGGCATTCCATGAAGACGAAAGATCTGGTCCAGGAAAATTTGAGCAATGGAAGAGGTTGTATAGGGATGGCTGAGAGCACAAAAATGAACATATTTGGAGAGGAAATCAACCACAACCAAAATCATAGTCTTCCCTCCAGATTTAGGGAGCCCTTCAATGAAATCCATAGAAATATCTGTCCATATCCGGGTAGGTATGGGAAAGGGCTCGAGCAATCCCAGAAGGGGTTTTGTTTCACCCTTATTGCACTGGCAGGTATCACATTCAGCCACCATCTGTTGAATTGTCCTTTTCATTCCCTACCAAAATAAGTTGCATCATGCCCGTTCATATGTTTTGAGAAAACCAGAGTGCCCAGCTGACGAAGAAGCATGGAGTTCATAGAAGATAACTTGTTGAAGAGCTGTGTTCTGGGGAAGCACCAAACGACCCTTGTATCTCAGTGAAGCACCATCCCAATATTAATGTGGGACAGCACAAGGGTTGTTGTCCAAGCGTTGGATGATGTGAGATAATGAAGAGTCATTGACATAACCATGTTGAACCGATTGCAACCAATTTGGAACAGGCATAGAAATAGCGGAAAGAGAACCTTGGGCATCAAATGTGCGAGAAAGGGCATCCGCCACAATATTGTCCTTACCCTTCTTATAAGTGATCTCATATTCATAACCCATGAGTTTTCTAACCCATTTCTGTTGTGTGGGGGAGGATACCCGCTGTTCTAGGAAATATTTCAGACTCTGGTGATCAGTCTTGATGCAAAAATGATTCCCTAAGAGGTAGGGTCGCCACTTTTGTACTGCATGCGAAATAGCCATCATTTCATTCTCATATGTAGAAGCAGATAAATTATTACCGGAAAGGGCTTTGCTAGTGAACGCAATGGGGTGTTCATATTGAAGCAGAATAGCACCAAGTCCATTTCCGCAAGCATCACTCTCAATAGTGAAGGGCTTGGAAAAATAGGGCATAGCTAGAACAGGTGTAGTACACATAGCTTGTTTCAGCTTGTCAAATGCACACTCAGTAACATGTGTCCATGCAAAAGCATCATTTTTCAACAGAGTAGTTAATGGAGCTGCAATCTTCTCACAATCCTTGACAAACTTGCGGTAGTAGCCAGTCAACCCCAAAAAACCACGAAGGCTCTTGAATGTCTTAGGATGCGGCCAATTGTTCATGGCAGCGATTTTGGCAGGATCCACACGAACCCCTTGTGCTGAGATAATGTGCCCAAGATACTCAACTTCCTTTTGGCCAAAAACACATTTAGACTTTTTGGCATGGAGATGATGATCAGAGAAAAGTTGCATTACAAGAGCCAGATGTTGGAGATGTTCAGCCCATGTTTTACTGTAGATAAGGATATCATCAAAAAATACCAGAATGAATTTTTGCAAATAGGGTCGAAATATTTTATTCATCAGGGCCTGGAATGTGGAAGGAGCATTAGTGAGACCAAAGGGCATGACCAAAAAATCATAGTGGCCATCATGTGTGCAGAAAGTTGTTTTAGGGATATCATCCTCACGAACCCGAATTTGATGATACCTAGAGCGAAGATCCAACTTGGAGAAAAATTGAGCACCATGAAGCTCACCAGGAAGCTCATCAACAATAGCAATTGGAAACTTATCCTTGATGGTGAGGTGATTAAGTGCTCGGAAGTCAATGCAAAGGCACCATGACCCATCTTTTTTGCGGACAAGAAGAACTGGTGAAGAAAAGGAACTTGTGCTTGGGCAAATAATACCTTCCTTCAGTAAGTCCCTAATGAGGAGTTCAATCTCTGTTTTTTGGTGAAATGGGTAGCGATAGGGCCTGATGTTGGGAGGAATGCTGCTAGGAAGGAGCTGAATACGATGGTCCTCTGGTCGTGAAGGTGGAAGTCCTACTGGTTCAGCAAAAACACCTGTATATCGATCCAGAATTTGTTGGAGATCCAAAGGAGTAGTGGGGGCCACTGATGGTTGCATTTGAATGGAATGGAGCTGAGCGATGACACCATGGGAACTCTTCTTAAGGATTTTTTCCATGCGATGTGAACTGATGATGCTGAGAGACCCTAGTTTTAATCCTTTCAATGTGTGTTTGTGTCCATCGGGGGAGAACTGAATCCAAAGTTTAGCAAAATCCCATAATATGGGGCCAAGTGTGCGCAGCCATTGAGCACCCAAAACCACATCACATCCGCCTAAGGTCAAGGAAAAAATGTCAGAGCGGAGTTTATAATCTCCCATAGAGTTACACACATTACCACACTTCCCTTTGCAAGGTAAGGTGCCCCCATTGGCAACCATGAATTCAAAGTTGGAGCAAGGATGGATAAAACAATCAGCTTGTTTGGCGATCCGAGGGTCAATGAAATTATGAGTGCTGCCAGAATCAATGAGTATGGTAAGAGGAAGCTTCTTGAAGTAACAGTATACCCACATTTTTTGGGAGGCAGTGACTCCAGCTAAAGCATGGAGGGATATCTCAGGCTGGTCATCCTGAGATGGAGGGTCAGTAGGCGGCTCCTGAGTGTCAACCGGAGCATCCATTGTATCAAAAGCTTCTTCACCAATTTCAGAGGCAGGTGGAGAATCCACATCCAGGAGATAGAGCTTTTGTTGAACACATCGATGTCCCCGACTGAATTTATCATCACAATTATAACAAATCCCTTTTTCTCTACGCGCTTGCATCTTTGTTTTATACAAATGCTTGATTGGAGGTGAGCGAGGACTGGCGGAATGGGAGGTCATTGAGAACCCATATTTTAGAAGGGAACAAAAGAGGATTTGGAGTGTTGTTCTGCTGCCATCTTGTCTTCTGCCAACTTAGCCAACACCAGGGCTTCCATCATTGTGTTGGGACTGAACATTTTGACCTCAAAGTGAATTGCATCCTTCAGACCACTGATAAAACAACTCCGGTAGAAGTAATCAGGTAATCCTTCAGTGTGATTAGCTAGTTTCTCAAATTCAGTTTGATACTCTTTCATAGTGCCAATTTGGCGAAGTTTAGTGAGAGCTCCTGTGAATTCATCAAAAGCACTAGGACCAAATCGTTGCAAAAGGAGCTGGCAAAAATCAGGCCATTTTGGCTCTTCATGAGCCTTGATGTACCAACAATACCATTGAAGAGCTTTCTGTTCCAAATGAAAGGAGGCAAATGGAACTTGGTGGACATCAAAAGTATTATGAAGACTGAAATACTATTCTGCACGATAGATCCATCCAGTTGGATCAGTACCATTGAAGCAAGGAAAATATAGCTTCGGACCGCGAAAATTGTTGGAAGAAGAA
>LPNX010604618.1:0-92779 GCA_001517045.1 Pseudotsuga menziesii | reverse complement strand
TATGTTTTAATGTTGAGAAACAGATGCGCGGGTCTATAGGAGGGCAACCCGCGCATGATACGCGAGTTTACACAAGAGCAACCCGCGAATATATGCATGCANCAGATGCGCGGGTCTATAGGAGGGCAACCCGCGCATGATACGCGAGTTTACACAAGAGCAACCCGCGAATATATGCATGCGCGACTTGCAAAACACAAGAGTCGCACATATGCGTGGGTTNTATGCATGCGCGACTTGCAAAACACAAGAGTCGCGCATATGCGTGGGTTGCACATAAGGAGAGTCGCGCATACACAAAAAACGCATTTTTAAGGTATTTTTGGGANAAGGTATTTCTGGGAATTTTCAGACTTTGGTGTCTTCTGGAAAGTTTTAGCTAACTGAAATACCTTTCCAACGGTGTAGAAATGAGGTCAAACGGAGTTACATAAATCAANCATACACAAAAAACGCATTTTTAAGGTATTTCTGGGAATTTTCAGACTTTGGTGTCTTCTGGAAAGTTTTAGCTAACTGAAATACCTTTCCAACGGTGTATAAATGAGGTCAAAGGGAGTTACAGAACTCAAGATATGGGTCCTCCAAGATAGGTGTTTTTTCAATGACTTTCATGAAGTGCCGACATGCGACGAAATCATGGGAAAGTGGTCATAGGCAGAGATGTGTCATTTTGGGCTATAACAGATGCCCCCTAATGTGTGAGGTTAGAGGGGAAGACGATAGCTGAAATACATTATAAAGGAAACAGCTGAGTATGGAGAGAGCAGAGAATCCAAGATCAAAAGGCTCGAGTGAAGGTACCTGTAAGAGAGATAAATGTCAGAAAAGCTGATCTCTGGAACATACACGTCCATATACAAAACATCGCCATAAGGATACACGCGGATNAGAGCAGAGAATCCAAGATCAAAAGGCTCGAGTGAAGGTACCTGTAAGAGAGATAAATGTCAGAAAAGCTGATCTCTGGAACATACACGTCCATATACAAAATATCGCCATAAGGATACAGGAGGATCCAACATATGTATAACTGATGAAACTATAATGGTCGTTCAATATGCAAAAAGGCGCCATATCAAATCTAAAGGAGTCATGGCCACAAATGAACAAGGTGGATCCATACTCAACAATCGATCATAGCCACAAAAATACAAGGTGGATCTATGTCTTAGCAAAATGTCATATAAAGATAACAAGGTCTTGCGCAACTTGGGAAATAGCAAAAAGATGATGCTACTATCAACCCAAGGTATTCAATCCAAACCGCCCAAAAAAGGTACGAATCCTAACCATGCGAATAAAAGAGTTGAAGTCGAACATGGAGGAAACCGTTTGATTACCGGCCAATAATGAAAACCGTTAACAAACGCGANCAAGATAGGTGTTTTTTCAATGACTTTCATGAAGTGCCGACATGCGACGAAATCATGGGAAAGTGGTCATAGGCAGAGATGTGTCATTTTGGGCTATAACAATGTCCATAGACACTCATATCGCCATGCTATGGCTTGTAGATTGAGGTAACTTTTGGGAAGTGGTCCTGAAATTTGTTTGTTAAAAATGAGATGATGGTCTCATAAGGAGATAGAGGATGGAATTCTGAAACCAGTGGTGTAGACGACATCTCAAATGGACTGCATATGGTCCTGTTATGTCGAACGAAAGAAATTAGGTCAGATAGGGCCTATATAAGGGTGGGGACCACTTTGTGAGGTGTCATTGTCACTGTTCACTGTGGAGTTGGAGAGGTGGGTCCTAAATATTCATTTGTTAATTTCTCCTATTTCGATTGGTGGTTTTGAGTTCTATGACTTGTAGGTAATAGCTCTCACTGAATCTCTTCTTTTTAGTGGTTTACATTCTGCATTTGGTCACCCAAAGGTACTCCAGGAGCTTGCTGTGGTTTCATGGAGCCAATTCGCACCTTTCAAAGGAAAAATAGCGACTTGGTCAAACCTGTGGGGCATTTTTGAGTGACCTGGTCGCTCATTTTTCCCAAAAAAAGGTGTGACTTGGCCTTTGGGTGATGTTTTTTTATGAGAGCAGTGGCTAAAATTTGCTTTTTGCTTGTGCAGGATGGTTGAGATTAAGTGGTGGGAGAGAGACTATAAAGACCTCCAGGAGGTGTCATTACGAGATGAGAATGTGCATGATACACTGGCCCATTGTTGTTTATTGAAGTTCATGAGGATACCCCTCATGAAGAGCTAGTATTTGCTGCTGCAAATGCTGGTTAGCTTTTGGGATGCTAAGAAGGAGGTCTTCCTCTTCTAAGGCTAGCGTATTGAGATCACGCTAGTGGATGTGTACTTCCTAATTGGGCTCCCTATGTTGGGAGTTGTTGGTGACTTGGCACCGGTGTTGTCTCGGGGGAGACATTGGAGGAGCTATGTGATCGACACTGTTACGCTACGGTGTATGTGCATGGCTCCTATATCCTAATGTGTGACATTGAGGACCCATCGACATAGGCGGTGGCGACATTACTGCTAAGTATCTTGGGTTCCATGCGGAGCCACAAGATATTTGGAAAGCAGCTTCAGCTGGTAGAGCGTGCTATAGGGGGCACGTACTATGGGTGGGGCCAGATGTATCTTCAGTCTGTTTGGTGTCAGTTGAACAAGTCGAAGACATCTGGAGCAGGATTTTGTTTTGGCTTGTTTCTATGTGCTTTCTTTTTTGAGAAAGTACCTACACTGTGTCCACACTGGGCTGTGTAGGATAGTGGTTCGTGGGAGCCACGGATGTACCAGTGGTGCCAGATGATGATACAAGAGGGTGGCAGCAGAGTGGGCCACTTCTTTACTGAGGAGATGTTAGAGCAATGGCGTCAACTTCCAGTGGTGATTGAGGAGTGCCCGTATGTGGGTATGAAATATCATGGGGAACCCGAAATGCCTAGACCCCTGGCCAGGCATGGGGACCAGCTAGTATGTATGCGTGGTGTTTTTATGTTCATCTTTATACATAGTGTAATTGAGTTGGTTGATAGTTTTATGCTGATATGTGAGGAATGATGGTGTCCTTGTTTGTGTATGTAGATATTGGTCCCCTCCTGCCGCCCGGTCATCAGAGGCGGGTGGTTGTTATGGCTCCTGCGGCAGTTCCTGGTGGGAACCCTCGCAGTTGACAGTGGGAGATGGATGAACTGCTACCTCATCTGGAGCAGCTTGCTGCCGGGGTCTCTAATCATGCCTGGTAGCATCTGAGCAATGATGTGACTGCTTCTATTCATAGTTTTCCTCCAGAGTGGACTTCTATAATGAGGAGGATGGCTATGGCCTCTGAGCACATTTGTCGGACAGCGAGAGGCGATCTTCCTGCAGAGGATGAGTCTTATGAGGAAGATGACGACATTGAGTCAGATGATGAGTCTAAGTCATATTAGAAACCTAGATGGGTTGATGCTAGTGTGTTGGTGCACTTAGGATTTTTTGTGTCGCTATGTCTATCCCCTTGAGAAAGCATATGTGGCTTCTCATTTTGTATTGGACATATTTTGGACATGTGACTTATCTATTTATATATATATTTTTGATGCATGTGGATGCACTTTTATTGTTTTATAAATGTGAGTCTTTTTATGATGATGTGGAATGCCATGAATAGATGATATCTTATTACACTTGTGTGTTTATTTTTGCATATGATTATGCTTGATGTTATGGTTGTATGTTTCCTATATGCGATTATGAATGTGTCAGTTTAGAATGACATTAGCCATTTGATCTGCTACACTATTGAGGTTTCTAGGAGCATGTGTGAATGTGATGGACTCAAATGCTCTAACCATCTGTTTATGCATAGGAATTTTCTAAAGAGATAGGGATCATCTACCTGATAGTAGTTGTTCAACTGAGAAATAAGTAGCTGGGATTATAAGAAGACATCAAGATGGTGAACGCCTAACTAGAGAGCGATGGCCAAGAGACCATTGACACCATAGTACTCAACCTATTTGTGGGTCACACTTCCCATGCATATGTCATCAATATGGATCAACTCGTGCGACAGGGAGTAGATGACCCATGCGGCCGAGGCAAGGTTTGGAGACCATTTTCTTTCTCAATTAGCAAATCCCATATACTAGTCTGAGGTATGATCCATCTAGAGGAATGAGGGGAAATGATACATAAGACTCACTTTTGAAAAATGTGTAAAACAAAAATGGAGAAAGACTATATTATAAGCTATACTTCCGTCACTCAAAGGGGTGACATTATAGGGAAAGATGTTTGTACTTTTAGGGGATCATCGGTCATTCCTTTATGTGACACGATGAACCCTAGGAGACAATCCGTTGGGACATAGAAAACTAACTTGAAAGGGTTCAAGCAGATTTTGTACTTGGGACATCATGAAAAGACTTCCCACAAGTCGTCTATATATATGTTGTGCTTGCTTTTATGACTATGCAATGAGGTTGTCCAGACAAATGAACATAATGTGAATGAGGTCGCAAAAGCAGTGTGTCATGGCGGGTTGGAAGGTGGATCCAGCATTTTTTAGGCCAAAGGGCATGACTCGATATGCGAATGTGCCCCATGGGGTTGTGAATGCCATCTTATAACGGTATTCTTTCTGGATCTGGATTTGGTTATATCCGAAAAGTCCGTCCATGAAGGAAAATGCTTCATGTTCGGTGCACGCATCGATAATCTAATCAATGAAGGGTGTTGGTAAGTTGTCTTTGGGACACGCCCCATTGAGATCACGGAAGTCTGTGAAAATGCAGATGGTACCCTATTTTTTATTTATGGGAGTAGGATTAGAAACCCAAGTGGTGTAGGCAATGGGGTAAATGAAGTCAGTAGTGCGCAACTTCTCTATCTCGACCTTAACTGCGGCCACTTTGGAAGGATGGATGGGCTGTTGCTTTTGGCATATAGGGGCCACATCAGGCCAAGTTTCGATGTGGTGTTCCACAAAGTATGGATCAAACCCAAGCATTTCAGTGCAAGACCAAGAAAAGATATCGCAGAATCCTTGGAAGAGAGCTTTATAGGCAGCAACTTCTTCCAAGGAGTAGGATTCCCCCAGCATGATTTCTTCAACAACCTCGAAATTGGTTGAGATGTTGACTTTGATGGTTGGTGAGATGTTGGCCATATTTCCTTCTCCTAGAGTGTCTACTGCCGGAATGGGGTTTTCGAACCAGTTGAATTTCCCATGAATGAAATCCTTGGTTTCCATGGAAAACTGGTCAGACTGCGACATAAGTTCTTCGGGGAGGAAGAATGAGTGATGGTGCATGTCATCCCATGGCTATTTTGGGGTGGTTAGGGCTTCAAGTATCTCCTCATCATTATAGAAGAAATGAAGAGACAGGTCTGATGGACTGTCATTGGAGGTGGAGATGATAGGGTCGGTTGAAGTAGACATCATGTAAATGGACATGGTGTCCGAAGAAGGAGGTGGGGGGCTAACTTCTTCAATTAGGATGATCTCAGATTCAAGGGAATGTTGACATAGGTTGGATAAAGCGATTCAAAATTTAGGCAATTCTTGATAGTGGTGAGAATAGTTTCCATACAGATCGCAAAGGGCGCAACCATGGTTTGTTCTCAATGCCTTGTTTCTCACTATTGGCGCGGTTGGAAGTTCAACCACGGGGAGGTTTTTGGTTGTATCCATGGCATCTAAATGCACACGGATCATTGGTATCTCGGGGCAATTATAATTCGGATGGCCCTGTTCTTCGCAGACAGTGCAAGGCAGGATTTGTCATGGTTCTGCAGTAGCTTTCACATTCTTGCCCCTACCCTTTTTGGGTGGGGTGGTGCGGGTGCGGTGGTTGGTTTTGATGGGTCAGCTGGAGGATGGGACTCGACCACATTGGGATGTACGGGGGTTAAGACTACCTAGGAAATTGGTGGTTGAGCTGGTGGATTAAGATACCACACGAGAATTCCCAATCTAAATTTGGGTAAGCTTAGGGTGGCCATTACTGGCTTGCTCATGACACCAGGCAGGGAAAAAAGGAAGGGAATTGTATGGACTAGAGAGGAGCCCAGATAACTCCTTGATGGTTGTATGTGGGGGTGAGGTTGTGGTTACAACTGCACATAATGCTGCAGCTATGGATGATGTTGCGGCTGCTATTGATTTTGCGGCTACAAACGATGTTGTGGTTGTGGTTGGGGCTGTGGCTGCGGTTGTTGTTTAGGTGCAGCAGTGCTGGATGAGAGCATGCACAAGTTCGCAGTTTCTTTTGGTGTCGGTGGTGGTGAAACTAAGGGCAAAGAAGCTAGCATGGTGGTATCATCAAACAACCCAGGGCCCGCATTCAAGAATGGGGAGGTTGGTATGTTTTCTAGCATGGTGTTGACTACAGGGACGAGATTGGCATGTGTGGTCATCCCTTGTAGATCAATGGTGTTGGTGGTAGGGATAATGTTGGCAGGTTTTGTTAACCCTTGTGGATCATGATAAGTCAGTTGATCAACCATCATCTTCTTCCCTTCATGGGGGAACATCATGAGATGGAATACAGTTGACGTGACATCTCTCATGGCGTACATATGACTTCTTCCAAGGAGAAGGTTGTGGTCTAATTGAGCATTGACAACCTCTATGTCAATTAGAACTGTCTTCTCGGCTAATGTGATGGGGACATGGGGGAGTATTCCTTAGGATTTAGTGGGTTGGCCATCATAATCCCGTAGATTTGTAGAGGATGGTTGTAGAATTGGGGATCCAAGTTTCTGCCAGACTAGGGTAGACATAACGCATGTAGATTCCCCCTCATCCACTATGCACCGATGCAAAACAAGATTCCAGATAGAGAACGAGATTTGAAAGGCAATGGTTGATGGCATGCTTGGTTCTCCATTCTCCATGTCGAATGTAATCAACTTGGAGTCGAAGGGGTCTATATCCCAAATGGCGGCTAGTAAGGCTTTCTGCTGCATTGGGTACGTTTTGAGGACCTCAAGAGAGGACATGGCGGTTGGTGTTTGGGCCAAATCATCCATGATGCTATAACTGATAGCAGCTCTAGCCGTGGTGTTATTGGTAACCCGACATATGGGGGGGCACATGAACGGGGGTAAATGAGGAGGTGCATTGACTGTTTTAGACGTTGATTCCGCTAATGTGTCAATGGGTTCGATGTTGGTTCCGTACTGATTTCATCTAGTTTGTAAGTTGACCTCTTTGGTCATCATAGCTAGTAGGTGGTGGACACTTGTTTCTGTTGTGGGAGGTTCCCCCGGAGCATTGGGATTAGGTTGGGGAGGGGGTGTAGTTGCCACCAATCCTTAGACTGGTAATGGGTTTTGAAGCACCATAGGAGGAGGTCCTTGTGGTGCCAGGTTGGGTTGGGCTTGGTCCATTGTGTTGGTGGTATGTTTCACCTCGTTCCTCATGGCCTACTTGCCATGGCCCATGAAGGGACACTTAAATGTGTAGTGCCCGTATACCTCACAGAGTGTGCATGGTTGGTTTTTACGCAACGAGGCATTGCATGTTGGTGCATTTGGTCGTGGAGGATTTTGGGCTAACTGGTTAACCACGGCATTGTTGGGAGGGTTTTGTTGTTGACCACCTCCCTGTGGTTGATTATTGGCTTGGTTTTGAGGTTGGTTGTTTATGGCTTACCCTTGTTGGTTATTGGGGGCTGGCTGGTTGGGGCAGCTTTTTTGTGCAATCACCTGTCCCAACGGAGCAGGTGGAGCTGGGGCGGGGGCTTGAACCACTTGCACTTGTGGTGTATAGTATATTTGGGTGGGTGGTAGTGCCACAAATGTGGGCATTTGCCTTGCATATTGTTGTGTTGGCCAAGACAAGGTGTGAGCCTACTGCGATGGTGTGGGTTGTGTGTAAGAACTTATGGCTCTAGACTTGGACACCATTCTTGTATAGTCTGGAGTTTGGTTTTGGTAGGAAACACTAGCAGTGTTGCTTGGTTGTGGTGGTACTATAGGTGGTGTCAGATGGTGTTGTGGTTGTCGGGAGACTGAGCCTATGATGCCATCTACAGCATGGGATGCCCTCGATGCATCCCGGTAGGAGGTTCCCATGGGGGGAGTGTCTGTAATGGAAATGTAAAGGTATCTAGACCATGCATAGATCAGGTCAAACTATTGGGCTTTCAGTATGGCCTCCTCTTTGGATTGGGGACTTTCAAATGCGACGTCCTTTGCTATGGGTGGGAGCAAGGTCTTGAGGAACCAATCTAGGAAGATCTTGTCATCGAGTTGGATCTTACACAGACTATGGCGTCACTACCACTCATGAATGTAGTCGGTTATATGGGTTGCAGTATTTTGGCAGCAAGATAAAAATATCTCCACCCCTTTGTCATATCTAATGGGGAGTTGGAAATATTGCAGGAACATGAAAGCGAAGGAGTTGAAATCTGGGTACTTGGCTTGTGGTAGATCAATGTACCATTTGGATGTAGCACCTATGAGGGTCCATTGGAATAGTATTAGTTTGATCGAATCATCTATGATGATGTTTGATGAGCACCATATATGAAATGTCATGATGTGGTTTTGGGGACACTCCCCTACCTTCCCTTCAAACATGGGAATATTTGAGGGTAGTTTGGTTGGCATGGGGGGCCAAAACGTTTGATGGTAGATGGGATCATTTGTTAGCTGAGACAAATCAGGTAGGCTGAGATGAGCCATGAAAGGTAGGTTTTACCCTAGGTTGATGTGAGATGGGGAAACCATGGTGGTGGGGTTTGGAGGTGCATACTGCACCTGCATAGCTAGGGGTACTTGCGGCACCATTGTAGATAGGCCAATGCCCCCAAGTGTGGTGGGAGGGACAGTGTGGGTGGAAGGGACACTGCCCCCATGTATGACAAGGGAAGCAATGTAGGTGGAAGGGCCACTACCCCCATGTGTGATAGGAGGGGCAGTGTATGTGGAAGGGCCACGGCCACCATGTGTTGCAGGTGGGATAGCTTAGCTAGTCACTATGGGTGGTGGCAACTGAATTATCACAGTTTTCATAACTGTGCTTGGGCCACCTGCAGGGTTGTTGGTGATAATTTTTCATGTGGACATGGGTCCACTAGAGATTGCTATGTTAGAAAATGGATCCAGGTTTGCACCAGCCATGGGGCTTGATGGTGTAGTGTGCAAGTATGGTTCAAATTGATATGGTTCTAAATCTGAATTAGAATCTATGTGGCCTTCTGATGGTGTGAGAGGTCATCAAGAATGGTCCTGATGATGTCAGTTCAATGACCCAAATTGTGGTGGTTCACTTCTTAGCCGCGAGGAAGAGCATGAGGGATCAATTATGTTAGATTTGTGTATGAAACTGGTGGAAATGATTTTTTGGACCCCAGTTTCAAATGGATTTCTATTGGCTGCAGGTGGTGACTTGGCCACCAAGACTAGTAAAAGACAAGGCTTGGCTTTTTTCTCACGGGTTTTCTACTCAATCAATGGGGGTCGTTGCCCATTTCACTTGGCAATTCCTATTATCGGCCAACTACTTTGGGGTTTGTGTGGTAGTCCTCACAATGTGTTTTCGGGCTGAGCCCAAGTACTTCCCACAGTTGAGGTAGGAATGGACTTATGTCCTCAAAGACTGCATATTTTTGACTTAGTATAAATTTGTAAATTTGAGTGCCTCTCTCAGCGTCATGAACTGAGTTGGGTTGATTTACATGGTATGGTGTGTATGTCTTTTTTTTTTCTGTTATCTAGTGTCTGCAAATGGTTTATGAATATTCCACAAAGTTCATCATATTGTGGTTAAAAGTAGTAAATAAACAAAAATTTTGTAGACAAATACCATTTTTTACCCTGAATTGTGATAGCCTAACAAGGTGACTACCTTACACCTATATTCTTCTTCAACCAGGAGAAGGTGTTGGGATCTCAACACAATGGGACTAGGCCCATCCATAGATCCACAGGTCACCTCTCGGATGCAAGGTTGGTCAACAGGGAGGATGCTTAGTGCCATGAGAATCCCTCTTTCTCTACCCCCTCTACCTTTCAAGTCACACGTTTTTAGTGGTTTTGAACAATATTGGGCAAAGGGCCTATTACAATACGAGTTGTACCCTTCGTCTTATCCCAGAATACCCCGAAGGGTGATGACTGGGTAGAGGAGGAAGGGTAAGCAAGATTGTTTATTTTAGGTTAGTTTTAGTTAACTTATATTCATTAACCCATTAAATTTTTTTAACTTACACTTTGTTCTGTACATGAAATTGTGATTAACATAAACAAAAACAGAAATGAAACAATTGTGGTAGACAGAGGCAGCTGAGCCGCACTGGCAGTCCTTAGTTATTAAAACCAAACTTCTGAGTGACAGATCGCATGTTTTGGGTCAAATGTGGTGAGGGGGTCGCCAAATTTTTCCAAAAAAAGGCGAGGGATCGCTCAAATTTTGCAGACAGAGGTGATATATCTTTCTGAAGGAAGTCGCACCTTTTGGGGGGAAATGGGAGACTTGGTCGCACCTGTGAGGCCTAACTGAGTGACCTGGTCCCCTGTTTAGGCCTGATAAGTGTGACTTGCTCCGGATTGGGAGGTTTTTTTTATCCTGAGTTAGATCTGGCTGATAGTAACCTGTACTATGGCCAAATGGACTTAGAAATTCCTTTTGGAGGCTTCAGTAGTAACAGAAACTGTAAATAAACAAGATTTAAACTAGATTTGACAAAAAACTTAACCTAGGGAAAAAAATCAATTGAAACTTGAAATTTAAAAAAAAATAGACCCAGGGATCCTGTGGGATCGACCTGGTATGGTCGCTAGTTTTGTAGCTAGGATTTCTCCCTTGCTACAGGGTAAGAATGGCTACCTTCCATCTATAGGATGGAAGGATAGGTTCCTAGATGGAAATGCAGAAAAGAAAAGAAGAAATGAGGATGGAAAGTAATGAAAATTCAAATGGAGAACCCCTCTACAAACAATGTTAGGGTTTTTCTCCAATAACCTGCAAAAACATATTAGAGAACCTACAAAGAGAAAATAAAAAGCTGGAAACAAGTAATGGATTAGATAAAAGAAAATACACAAAACAAAATACACATGTATACCTTCTCTTTGGTCCAATGGGCCACCATGCCCTGACTGGAAGAAGCACATCTCTCTCTCTCTCTTGGCAATGGAGGAGCTATGGCTCAATGGGAGAATGAATGGATGAGAGGGGGATGTGCATGGCTTGAGAGACAAAGGGTCTAAAGGCATCGACGGGTAGCATAACAGTATACAAGGGAGAATTGTTTTGATAGTGACCCCCACCCCTCTATTTATAGCTTTTTTGGGGCTTTTTAGGGTTTTAAGCTGCTGGTTGGGGTTTTAGCCCCTTTTTTGGGCTTTTAGCCCCTTCTTCCTTATCTTTAGCTCCTTTTGGGGTTTTTAGCCCCTTTTTGGATGCTTTAGCCCCTAGGAGAACTATTTAGGCTCTTTTTTGGGGTTTTTAAGCCCTTTTGCTATTTCTTAAGCCTTTTTTAGGGTGTGGGGGTCTAATGGGGTAAAATGAGGGTCGTGCATGGGTGTCCTTGGGTGGTATAGGCCATGTATAGTTGAGTGAGGTATTTTTTAGGTTAACATACCCAACAAAAAAACATGAATATTGTCTCTAAAATTTGATTTTGAGGAGGAGATAAATCCTATCGTGGCCTCACTCAAAAATTCCACTTTAGTGAAAATCCCTAATTTCTCGATGCAGTGGTAGGTCAAAAAATGAAAATGCTCAGAATCAAATTCTACTTCGACAGAAATATGCACCGTTTAATTGAAGTTCAGCCCAACCTCCTTTTGCTGATAGATTATGGAGAGAGACCCAAAAAGTAAGAATCCCTAGCTTCCACAGTTGCATAATGTCTTCTTCTCAGGTTAGCTCTAATAGCATGTTAGATTTTTATCAGTTTAGATAGTATTATTATCTTAGGATCTTTACCTGAGAGAATAATAAGCACAACAATCAAACACAAGAGACAATAGACAGAAAGATTTTCCTTGGGGAAACCATAAAGGAGAAAACCATGCAACTTCCTTAGAGATAGAACCAGCACCAAAAGTAAAACCGAAAAGCAGTAAGACGGTCTCTCGACAGCAGTATTCTTTCTCTCTCTTGTCATAGATTCTTCTTTCTCTCTCAGTTATGCGCTACAACTAAGCGTGAGTGAGTGTGTGGTAAATAGAGAGGTGCACTCTCTATTTATACTAGTTCCTGACTTGACAATAACCCACTAGGGACAACTTATCTAGGAGATTCTAATAACCCTAGGGCCCCACAACTGTGGGGAATTTAACCCTTGAACAATAGGGAGGGTTACCCTCTATGACTTTACATGACTTGTTTACATTATTGAATCTCTCAATTGGAACATCGGGGCATGAGATGACTCAATTACATTACAGATACTTCTTGGAATAAACATTGGGGTACAATACATAATATATACAAGTGAATACATTCCGAAGTTACAAATACATCAACAGTTTTTATTCCGAATTAAGCTACCTAAGTCCAAACCATAGTGTATTAATGCACAAATGTAATAAAATTGACTAGGGACTTAGACTAAGTTACTAAGGGGATGTATTAATTTTCTAACACCCCCCTTAACCAAAAAATTAGTACAACTCATGAAATAAAGTGGTAGGCCTTGGCAACAAAGGCTCAAGTCACCTCAATACATAATCAAAATTTTTATATGTCCATATGAAGTGACGAAAAGAATGAAAACCACATGGGAAAAAACCTTCCATCAAGAATGGACATGGGGATGAAACCTGCAAAAAATATCAGAAATCACCATCCATCACTCACTCCCAGCAAAAATCTCAAGTGAGTGAAGGTCTTCTCAGTGAAAGTGTTGGTGAAAATGTCAGCAATTTGCTCGGTGCATGGGCAATACTGCAAGGAAACCACTCTATCATGCACTAAACCATAGATGTAGTGTATATGGATCTCAATATGCCTTGTTCTATTCCTATGAATTGGGTCAGTAGATATATTTTTGGCACTTTTATTTTCCACCCAAATTTTTGTTGGAGAATCAATTTACGAATAATTCTTTGTAACCAAACA
Source organism: Pseudotsuga menziesii (assembly GCA_001517045.1). Classification (NCBI taxonomy): domain Eukaryota; kingdom Viridiplantae; phylum Streptophyta; class Pinopsida; order Pinales; family Pinaceae; genus Pseudotsuga; species Pseudotsuga menziesii. The sequence goes on along the minus strand of LPNX010604618.1, from coordinate 79,753 downwards.
CACTATGTGTCTGCATTCATTGCCTTGTACTCGGCCTCTGCTGAAAAAAGAGAAATTGTATGGTGTTTCTTACATGAGCATAAAATAGGACCTCCAACAAGCATGAAAAAAAAACTTGAAGTTGATTTTCTGTGAGTGGGATCTCCATGCCAATCCGAATCAAAAAACACATCTAGTTGAAGTGAAGAACTAGCTGTATAGTGCACCCCAAAATTATTTGTTCCCTGCACATATTCGAGGATTCTTTTGGATTCCTTCCAATGGAGATCATTTGGATGGTGCATATACCTTCATACAACACTTACAACATAATACAAATAAGGTATTGTATCTGTAAGGTACAGGAAACTACCAACCAGCTTCCTGTACTATGTACAATCTACCAAAGGAGAATTTCCAAATTCACCTAGTTTAACGCCAGAAAGGAAAGGGCACTTGGATTCATTAAAATAAGCCATGTCAAAATTATTTAGCAGGTTTGAATCATACTTTGGTTGACTCAACATGATTCCTCTTTCATATTTCTCAATTTCCAAACCCAAAAATTGCCTTAGCAATCCTAGATCTATCATCACAAATTTACTATGTAGAGATGCCTTAATTGAACCAATTTGAGTGTTGCAGCTCCCTGTAATCAAGAGGTCATATACATACTGAAAAATAACATGAAAAAACACCATAAAATTACTGCAAATATATATTTGTATCATATTTTCATCTAATGAAACCAATTGAGAGGAAGAAAGCATCCACTTTTGCATACCAACCCTTGGGGGCTTCCTTTAGTCCATATAGTGATTTCTTCACCATGCTAAAAGTGAAAGTTCTTCTTGGAAACCTTTAGTTTTCTGAATTTATATATCCTGCTATATCTCACCATGTAATAATTCACTCTTGATATCCACATAGTGCACTTGCCAACCCTTACTAGCTGCAATTGCTAGAACTAGTCTTATGGAATCCATCTTTCCAACCGGTGCAAAGGTCTCAGTGTAGTCCACACCATGGAGTTGAGAGTAGCCCTTAGAAACTATTATGGATTTTTACTTCACATATGAACCATTAGAATCATGTTTTGTTTGAAATATCTACTTGCATTGAACAAGCTTCCTCTTGGGAGGAAGGGGAACCAATTCCCATGTTTCATTCTCTTGGAGAGAATGGAAATCTTCTTCCATTGATGATTTCCATATTGGGTCATGAAAAGATTTATTATATGCATATGGATCAAATCCAATAAGCATATAACAATTCTCAGCAAGAGCACTTTAACTTTCAAATGAATCATTGTTAGATTGAGATCTAGTCTTCCTAGGCTCTTGGGGATTTCTTGCCAATTCCCCTGCAACTTGTATGATTTTTTCAGCCCAATTGGGCCTTGATGGTGAATCAAATACAATATTGTCATATAAAACCATCTCATTATTATAAATATCAGAAAATACAGAGCATGAATCATTCACTTACTTCATCAAGTTTTTGGGGAGAAGAGCATTCCCCCAGTGCAAGCTCAAAATATGGTATTGGTCCCTCTTCGAATTGCACACTCCTCTCAATGAAGGTATTGAGTGTGTATGTGTCAAAGAGTTTGTAACATTTTTCTATATTCACCATAATCAACCATGATGAATTCCTTGTTTTTTTCCTGCATGACTTTCCTCTTTTTTGAAGGAATTTGAGCCCATGCTCTTGATCCAAAAATCCTGAAATTTGAGACATTTGGTTTATGGCCAAGCCATTTCTCATAGAAATTTTTTCCATTGACTGATTTTTCAAATGCCCTATTCTGTATATGTGCAGAACAATTAATAGACTCGGCCCATATATTGGGACTTAGATCCCTTGCTTCAATAATGCATGTGGCCATCTCCTTGAGAGATCTATTTTTCCCCTCTAGCACACCATTTTTCTGTGGTGTGTAGGGAGTTGAATGTCACATTTGGATGCCACATTCATCAAAAATTTGCTGCATATTTTTGTTGAAATACTCCTTCCAATTATTACTCCTAAGGAAATTTATCCTATTCCCACTTTGATTCTCTACTAATGCCTTCCAAATCTTCAATTGTTCAAAAACTTCATATTTCAATTTAAGGTAGTACACCCTGCAAAATCTTGAGTAGTCATCAATGAATGTGAGTACATACCTTGATCCACCATAGGAGGGAGTGGGTACAGGAACAATCAGATATGAATGTACCAATCCAAGAGGTTGTGAGGCTCTCCTTTTCTTTCCCTTCTAATAGTTTCGCTCTGGATGCTTCCCAACTACACAACCAATGCAAGATCCATTTTATGATTTGATTTGAGGAAGTCCTTCCACCATCTCATCTTTTTGTAGTGCTTGGAGGTACTTGTAGTTCATGTGTCCAAACCTTTCATGCCATATCTTGGATATATCATTGGAATGAAAGAGGAGCGCTTGATCATTGGAACTAGGGAGGAAATTTGAGAACATGTACATCCTCTCTTGCTGGTCTGCATACCCAACTACCACAACTTGGTTGGATGATATTTTTGCAATCTCTACCAAGTCTGGACTAAGTGTCACTCTCTTTACTTCTCTTTTGTGAGTCATTTTATAGACTGGAAACAAATTTTCTACAAAGTCTTATTCATAGAGGACATCATTGAAGTAGCCATGCTCCAAATCAATCCTACCAATTCCCTTTGTCTGGATTTCAAAGTCATCTCCCATTCGAACTATTGGTCCATCATTTGAATGTATGGAGGAGAAGAGCTCTCTGGTGGAAACCATGTGTCTAGGATCCCCTCAATCAATGATGAAGGTTGAGGAATTAGAATTACCTACTACCAAGGCATGACATTTATCCTTGATTTCTGAACTGGAGGTGCCATATTTCTCCCTTGCGCCATTTGGGACAGGGATGATGTTCTTCTCCAGCAGCTGCACCATCTGGTCAATGTTTTTATTCATGCATGATATATCTAGATGCCATCCCTTGTGGCAATATGTGAATTTGGTTTTCTCTTTCCCTATCTTGTCCTTTTCCTTAGGAGGATTCGAACCCCAATTAATGGATTTGGGTTTTTTCTGATTTCCTCTTCTCTCGTTGCTTCGAATTTTTTTCCTTCTCCTTTCCCTTGGAGGAATTAGAAACATCCATTACCAAATATTGATCGTTAGCTTTGATGGTTCCCATTTTAACTAGATTTTATTGCTCTTGGGTGAGGGATTCCATGAAACTAGCTAGTGTAGGAATTTTCCAGTTTTGAAGTGTCAATTTGCCCGAATGAAATGTGCTTACAAACAATGAGAATTTTGGCCCCAATTTTGAAAGGATGTATAGTATCAAATGACCCTATTTATTCTCAATCCCATGTTGATTTATCTAAAGCACTAGGGACTTAAACTTCATGAAGAACTCCTATATAGTATCAAAATGCACTGGGCTCAAGATTATGAGCTTGTTCTCAAGCTTGTGTTCTCTTAGCTCATCTATTTTCCCAAAGAGTGATTCTAGTTTTACCTAGACTTCATTTAGGGTTGTCAAACTATCTATATGAAACAAGAGCTCTATTGAGATACTCAGGTAACAATCCATAGGCTTCATCAAGTCTATTGAAGTACTTGGATTTATCTACATCATAGTTTGGCTCCACCTATATGCCCTTGGTAACTTTGTAGAGACCCTTGGATCTCAATTTAATAACCATTTCTTCCTTCCAATTAGAAATTAAACGGGGTAAGCAAGATGTGGGTTTCTTCCATTTATACATGCGCTAATGGTGAGAAATTTGTTGGAAATCCTGCAAAAAAAACTCAATTTTTTTTGGAATTTCTCTTAAAATGGAGCTAAAAATGCTCCAGATTGATATGAAACTCACTAAACTCTACAAAGGTCTGATACTATAGTAGGGTTTTCACCCTTTATACGTGCAAAAGAACCTCCCTTCTGTCAATGAGACAGAAGGGTAGAGTTCGTGATTGAAAGCTACATCAAACAAAATATTAGTAAACAAAAAAATTGTAAGCAACTACAACAAAACTAAATAAGCAAAAATATGACAAGTATACCTTCTCTTTTTCTTAAAAATGGACCACCATGTTCCAAACTTGGAAATGAGCCGCATCTCCATAGGCTGGTTAGTACAGAGGATGCCTCAATGTACTGGATGGGAGATGGTGGAGCTATGGAATGATTGGCAAAAGGAGGTGAGTACTTTGAGAATAGTGGCTTCTCAATGTACTCATGAAAATAAAATAATGGGAGAAGGAATAAGTGAATCGTGTGATGGAGACATCCACAGTATTTTATTGTTTTTCTTCCCTTTTCTCTCTTTTAGGGTTTTGGAACCCTATTTAGGGTTTTAAGCCCTTTTATGGGTTCTTAAGCCATTTTTGTGTGTTTTAGCCCTTTTGTGAGATTTTTAACCTTTTTTTGGGTTTTTAGGCCCTTTTTGATATTTTTTGAGCTTTTTGACAGAGAATAAGCTTAAACCATAGTTGTGGAGGTCAAAAATGAGGGAAAAAAGGTAGGAAAAAGATGTTTGTATGTGGTTTAGGCCATGTAGATCTAGTTGAGCATTTTTTTGCGTTAATAGATTGCCCCCTGATGTGTGAGGGTAGGAGCTCATCGTATCGATGACATACATCATATGATCATGGGGATAGTGGAGATACCTGTGAAGAAGCGATGCTTCCTTGTTCGAGACACTATGGATTTTGGTTTTTGTATTAATATTGGTTCCCAACAATGGGTGATATACAAAGAAAATGTGACATGTATATGGATGAGGAGGGAATTCCCATACTTGTAACAATGTGAAAAGAATAAATAATAGGATCAAGGCTCAAAAATATTGGAGCCGATCAATACATATACAACTTATGTTACATAATGGAAGCCTCAATGTGAGGCTAAATACAATTTTGATCTAAAAAATGGATACATAGGAACCATGGAATTCTCATGGAATGCAATATATGCACAATTGATGCTCTGGTGGATCTAGAATTCTACATAACTATAGGGACTTACTGACTCAAGAGTCAGAGTCTCAGTGGTACAATAAGCCACATCAACCATGAAGCTATACAGAGGCACTTCTTTGGGGGCTTCTAGACACTATTTCCAATGAAATCCAATAATCATAAGGGACACGAACATGTTTGGGTCCCTTAATAGACTCACCCATATGCTAGAGTCAGGTGACAAATGGGGTCTTTGACCAAATACTGCATGGACCAATACCCTATACGAATTTTGATGGTGCGATGATGTAGTTGAAGTTGAGCACGTGAGACACAACCATCCCAACAGGCACTAAGGACTCCTCTCAAGTGGTCCAAGGAGCTCATCAATAAGGTTAATGAAACTACGATATAGGGACCTATAGGTCTATCCTTTGGAATAGATGTGTTGTCGTCGAATGAGGGAGACTTGCAACTAACCAAGGAAATAATGTTTCCTTAATTAGAAGTGAGAGGGTGATAACCAAATATGTGGGACAATCTAGGGACTGACACATTGAATGGGGGAACAGGGGCAAGGTAGCATGGGAGGCTTAAATTTCCTCTATTCTAAGTATGATGGTGGAGCTGAATTGGAAGCCAACGAAATTGACTCATGGGAGAGTGATCATAGTTGTGATACTAGGAATGTAACTGTAGATGGGAAATACTGAGGGAGGTAACTAGAATCATGATATCCAGGGGATCCAAGGAAGACTCATCACATAATACTTTGAAAAAAGGTGATCCAATGGGGGTAAAGCTACCAAAATGTAATATTTGTGGTGGCATCGAAAGACACCATTATGACATGATCTCATGGATTTTTAGTGAGCCTGAGAAGGTAAATGCTTGTTGGTGTTTTCATTTTTAGAGAGTTTGAAAACAAGAAGAAGACTCCAGTGTGGTATATTTTTCATGTATAGTCTCTTGAGTCTGAAAAAGGATAAAATTGTGTGTAGGAGAACTCCCTCAAACTTTAGGGAAGGAAGACTTATTTACCGTTAGTAGTCCAATCAGGCTAGAAATGGTTAAACCTATACTGACTGGATGGTCATTCAAATACTTTTACGAGCATGAAGGAAACCAAGTTTGCTCGGTGATATTTTCTTGATGAGAAGGCTGGAAACATTAGAGGAAATTTCAACTCAAAATAGGCCTTTTAACTCTAACCCAAATTCCATGTCATTAGCCATTAGCCAATTAAATTGCTTTGAAAGTCAAACACTGTATAGGTATTAAACAATATTTTATTACATAATCCCAAAATAATGGAATATTTTAATATTATAATTTTCTTCGACATTAAAATAATCTCTGCCCATGGTGCCCCAAATTGTCTTGGATAGCAAAATCCACTATGCACGCCTTCTCCACATATTGGAGAGTTATTAATGAATCAAAACATGTTGACCACATTAATTACATTTTTTTTTTAATTAGATAGAGGTTTCTTTTATCCATGAATTTGTGGGTTTATTACCTACCACAATATCCACTGCACCAACATTTTTTTATAAATATTGAAATATATAATAATAGAAATAAAAAAATATTTGAAAATGGGTTTATTACCTACCACAATATCAACCCTGCCTACAATTTTTATATATATTGAAATATATAATGATATATATATTATTCCAAAATATATAAACATAATGAGATAAGGTTTTTTTTTCAACCATGTCGTTATGAGTTTATTATATGTTATATATAAAAAATTATTTAAAAATATAGAAATATAGAAATATAGAAATATATTAGTAATTAAATGTGGTGTTTTTTAAGCCAAAGATACTATGGTAAACATGACCAATATTTTTTTACATATACATAAAGATGTAAAAAAATTACCATTAACATATTAAAAAATATATAATGATATATAAATCTATATTTTAAAAAGATTGAAATATATAATGATAAAAAACTTTGACAATAGAAGCTCGCCAATGCTCTGCACATTAAAATTTTGACAGATGCTCATGAATGCTCAGCACATCAAAATTTTTATAGATGCCCGCAAATGCTTTGCACATCAAATTTTAGGGTTACCTCTTGTTTAGACATCTCCATCACTGATGTCAGAGCATTTTACCTCATCCATATAGAAGTATCTTCATGCTCGATTAAAAGTTGAGCACATTCTATGGAGTAATGGGTCTGGAATTGCATGGCCCACATGGGATGAACATTGGCTAGAAATGATCCAGTAACTGATCTGGGAACTCTCTAAAAAATTTTAGCTCAAGTAACACATATTTCAATAAATTTGTAATTATTTAGTGGATCTAGAATTTAGAACTTCCTCTAGATTGAGTTCTTTCAAAATGAGGAAAGTTATGGCCTTTGAATCCTTACATAATTTCTATTAATATTATTTATAGTTTGTATTAAATTATTTTATGACATAATACCAACATTGTATTTGCTACTACAACAATTATAAATATTGTCATAGTAACTATTTTTGTCTTTGTTGAGTATGTTGTTTTACTTTTGGAAGTTGGCATTACTTATAATCAAAACAAGCAAATATTTTATGACTTTAAAGTCTAATTTTTACCCTTGTAATGATTAAAATAAATTATGAATTAAAATAGCAACATAATTTATTATTATTGTTTTTGGTAGTGGTAGTGTATTAAAAACTAAGTTGATGAATGTTTACTTTATGAATAATAGATTAACGTGAGAAATTTCTTACCTATAAATTTATTTAATGATATTGATGTGAGTAAAGCCTCCCTTATTTATTAAAATTAATTATTTTAACAATGAAAGTCAATTATGAACTAGAATAGCATTAGTGCAGTACAGTTTGACTTTTTTCGTATATAAGAGGAAAGGGGGAAAACTAACTTAACTAATTATTGCAAATGTTCATTATTTATTTATGAAGTTTTGAACAATGTGTTTAATTGAAAAGAGCATATTTATATTGAAAATATAGATATCTTACAATATTTATATTATCATTAAGATTTTATATCATCTATTAATTTATGTTAGGGCACAGAGGAATTGAACCACCATCGCCCTTCTTGTATTGCAGGTGCTCTTCCATTGAGCTAGCACCCTTTAACAACATGAGGGGAGAGGGACTATGTTAACACATAGATTACAAATTTCTAATTCTCTATGACAAATCAAAATGATGAAAATATTAGACTTTGATTCTTTCAAAATGATGAAATTCTTAGACTTTGATTCCTTACATAATTTCTATTAATATTATCTATACTTTGTATTAAATGGTAAGTTGATTAAGTTTATGTAATGAAATTAATGTTGTATATGTTACTAAGATTAAGCGATTAAATTATAATTTGATATGGTTACTAGTAACATTGTTGGTGATGAGATCCTTTACTAGTAGAAGGTTGGCACAATTTTAGAATGGCCCGTTTAAAAACTATTTAATGACATAATACAAATGTGTTTGTTACTATAAAATTCTCGACATAGCAAGTAATATTGTATGTGTTGAGTATCATGTTGTAATATATATTGTATCTATTGAGTATCATGTTGTATGTTGCAAGTGACAAGAAAAACTATTATATATTAAGTGTTACTAGCTAAATTTATTATTTTAATGATCAAAATCAACTATATGTTAGAATAGAAATATAATTTATTTATATTACTGTTATTTTTATTTTTCTAATAAAAGTTAAGTTGATCAATGATTATATCATGAAAAATAGATTGTAGAATATTTTTTTACATATTATTATTAAAGTTATTTAATGACATTAATAATCCATGTTTATTGCTATTATTATCTTGGAATTTAATTTAATTAAAATTATGTTAAGTAATGTGTCTAGGTTGAGTTTTTTTTTTTACGAAAACAGTTAAATTTTTTTAAATTAAAGACTGGAAAATAGGCTGCCAGGGCCATTACAAAGCATATTCAGAACTACTATCCCATGCTTCATCTCCAATACACACATGACTAATACTGTGCTGGGTCGAATCTTTCTAGATTCTGCATTTGCCGATGAGGTGCAGACTAGAGCAGCCTTAGAGTTAGGGAATTAGGTGATTTGAGGTTTCTCCATTGACAATTAGCTAGATATTGCTCAAGAAAGTGCCCCGGTTGGCCTCAACATCCGCTAGATTGTTGAGATTCCTTAGCACATGATGAGTCTTATAAATGCTGAAGTGCGTCAGAAGGAGAAGGAATTTCCTGTACGTTTGGACAAGGTTAATATCCGTTGGCCCTTTCTTAGTGTGTAACGCTTTAACAATTAGCCTGGAGTCACCCAAGATATTAATATTCTAAATGTTTAGCTTCCTAGCTTGGTTTAGCCCTTTCCACAACGCCAGAAACTCAGCTTGATTGTTGGAGGCGTATCCTAGTCCCCATGCATAGGACAGATAAATATTACCAAAGGGCTCAATGATGATGCCTCCTCCTCCAGCTTGACCAGGTCCCTTTTGAGGCCCCATCAAAGAAGAGGCTCCATTTATCAAGTGCTGATCTCCACTTAATAAATTCCTGTTCATCCAACCTGATTTCCCAATTTGTCTTTTGAGGAGGTTTGATTGCTTTAGTGGTTTGCTGGTTCAGGTTGAGCTCCCTAAGCCAACGATCTTCTTCAGGAGAGAGGTTAGTCAAATTTTTTATGGAAGGCTTAGCACATAGAGCTTCTAACACCATAGTCTGGGCTTTAACAACGACTTGAGGAGGAAGTCTACTTTCCTCTTTAAAAATTCTGTTGTTCCTCTCAAGCCAGATTTTCCAGCACAAAAATTTGGGAGTCCACATCCATGCGTACTTGAGGAGATTTTTCTTACTCAGATTGAAAGGAGAAAGAGAATTCCAGTTGCTTATGAGCTCCATTGCTAAGTTTGGCAGTCTTTCGGTAGTAGGTCCTGTCATAATCCTCCATACGTCTTTAGTGAAATCGCAGATGAGAAAGAGATGCTCGGTAGTTTCTTCAGATCGATTACATAGAGGGCAGCGTGAAGGCCCTTCCTAGCCTTTCCTCTTAAGATTGTCGCTGGTCATAATGTTGTTATGGAGCAGGGTCCATATAAAAATATCAATTTTGGGAATTGAAGGGAAATTCTAGAGCATTTTCCATGTGGCTGGATTAGGAGAAACCCAAGGCATCTCCAAAATAGCAGTGTAGCCAATAGTTGCTGTGTATTTCTCGAATCTTGAACCCCAGCCCTGTTTGTCTTTGGATCTGGCAGTATGGGGTGATTTTCATTGAAGAAAATCCAACAGCGTTGAAGCTTCCTTCTTGAACTCTTCCGGGTAGTCTCCTAGGTTCTAACTTTCCAAGGATTCATGGTCATCATTGCTCCAGGCAGAGATGTCCCATAGAGTGCTGCAATTTTTGCCCAGGAGCCACGTTTTGATATTCTCCAGGTCGTTTAACTCATTGAGAGGCTGATCCCACAGGATAGAGTCCTCCTAGATTTTAATATTTGCACCATTTCCTGAAATCCACGTGAGCTTTGAGATGAAGTGAGGTAGGGACCTTTTGCAGAGTGTGAAGATCGGGGATCCTTTCTGCGTTTTTGTGGGTTTTTCAAGGCATCTCTCCTTGTCTCCTTTGAACTATTTTTTCTTGAGGATTTGCTTGCTCCAAGTTCTTTTCCTAGTGATCATGTTCCAGATAATTTTTCCACCCATGGCTAGATTTTGGGTAGCCGCATTTCTGATTTGAAGACCCCCCTCCATCTTTGGCTTCGTGACCTTGTCCCAACTCACAAGGTGAAGCTTCTTCTCATAGTTTTGACCACCTTCCTAGAGGAAGTGACAGAGCAGCTCATTAATTTTGTTTGTAATAGTTTTGGGAGCTAACAGAACATAACATTGGTAGATTGGAAGACTGGTAAGGACAGAGTTCATTAAAACAACCTTACCTGCTTTGTTGAGTCAGTTTTCTCCCCATGCATGGATCTTGCTTTTTAATTTGTCCAGAAGAGGAAGCCAATGGGAAACTTTGGGGGATGCTTTCAAAATTGGAATGCCCAGGTAGGTGAAAGTGTCCCAAATTGTGATGCCTTCCATTTCAAGAATCCGAGATATCTCCAGCATTTGGCGAGGAGAACAATTCCAGCCAAATATTTTACTTTTGTGATCGTTTATTTCACTTCCAGAGCTGCTTCTGTAGAGGTTTAGTTTAGTTTTAAAGTTCCTAGAAGTGTTAAGATTGACAGATCCCAGTAGAAGAGTATCATCAGCAAACTGGGTGTGGTTTACCTCCTTGACCTTTGGGATGATTCTAATGCCTGAGAGAGATCTATTTTGAAGTCTTCTGTTCAATTGGAAAATTAGCACGGAGGCTTGAATGAAAAAGAGTAGATGGGATAGAGGGAAGCCTTGCCTTAATCCTCTTGAAGCTTGGAAAAAGTTGGTGGGACGACCATTAACCAACGGGGCAATCCTGGGGGCTGATATGCAGGCTTTGACCCACTCTATAAATTTCTGACTGAACCCAAAGTTTCTCATGGCTACAAAAAGGAAGTCATGCTTGACTCTGTCAAAGGCACTGGCCAAATCCAACTTAACCACCATACCCTTCTCTTTTTTCGTGTTGCTGGTGTGAATGGCTTCTTGGACGAAGATAATGTTATCCAGAATCTGTCTTCCTCTCACAAATCCACCTTGATTTTCTGGGATCAACTTAGGCAGGATTCTTTTGAGTCTATTAGCCATTATTTTAGTAATGACTTTGTATCCCATATTACAGAGGGAGATGGGTCTGAATCTGTTGAAGTTCTTAGCACCTTTTTCTTTTGGAATGAGGGCCAAGAATGAGGAATTAGTGCTACCACCCAACTCGGTATAGTTCTGAGCCTTCTTGACCATTCTGTACATGTCCCTTTTTATAATATCCCAGCAAGCAATATAGAACCAGGCTTTGAATCCATCCGGCCCTGGAACTTTGTCTGGGTCCATTTTGAAGAGGGATTTCTTGATTTCCTGAATACTGACATGGATGTTCAGCATCAATTTGTCATCATCATTGATCATGTTTGGTATCTCCGAAAGAGGGTAAGAATTTGGGTCCAATGGTTCAAGATCTGGGGCTGAATATAGATTTTTGAAGAAGGAGTAAGCTGCCTCCTTGATGCCACTGAAATCCTTTATGACTTGATCTTGCATCTGAATTTCACTAATGGAATTATAGATTTTCCTAGCTTGGGATTCCTTGTGAAAGAATGAGGTGTTTTTGTCTCCAACTTGAAGCCAAAGCGTCCTTGATTTGACTCTCCAATATATTTCCTCTTCTCTGCAAAATTTATGGTACTTTCTTTGAAGCTCAACTTCCCGATTAATCAAGTCAGGAGTGACTATTGCCTCTTCCAAGACCAATTGGTGTCCTTCCAAGGCCTTATGAATTATTATCCTTTCATCTATGGGAGAGCTTATTCCTTTAGCCCAAGCTTTCAGATCAACTTTGAGTCTTATGAGCTTTCCTTCCCGGACATAGAAGGGGGAGCCATGCACAGGGTGTTTCCAGGAGTTGGAAAAAAGATCAAAGAAGCCTTCCTGATTAACCCAAATTGGGCTAAACCAGAAGGGGATAGGACCTAGCTTTTCCCTAAGGGAAAGGGAGAGGGAAATAGGTTTGTGATCAGAGGTGTAATGCGGGAGAATCTTGGAGTTCGCCATAAGACCAAGGGTTAGGAAGGAAGAATGAATGAGGAAACGGTCAAGATGGGTAGCTATGTGGCCCGGTCCTATCCTTTTATTGGACCGGGTAAAATTTCCCCTGTCCGGAATGATATCTTCAAGCTCCTAATCCAGCATGAATTCTTCCACCCATTCTCTTGCAGGATCCCGGACTATTGATCGCCCTTTTTTTCCCGCCAGAGCAAGGGTTACATTTAAATCTCCAGCCACTACTAAATTTTCAAGATTGTGCTAATTAAGAAATAATTTTAAGGAATCCCAACACTCTTTTTTCTCAACAAAAGAGACAGGAACATACATATTAAAGAGGCTTACAAGATGACTGGATTCTTTACGGATCATCTTGGTGAATAACCAGTGAATAGTACCTTCTTCTTTGACTAGTTTGAGCTTTGCAGAGTCCTAGAATGTTGCTAAGCCTCCCAAGGCTCCTCTTGCACTCATAGCCCTACCCGAGCCTTTCTTCCATAACGAGTTGCTTGCTCGGAGGAGAGCATCCTCCTCCGTCTTCATCTCCTGGATTAGGAGGACTTCAAGCCTTGTTACTCTTACTAGATCCCTTATAGCTTCTTCTTTTAGAGTGCTTCCTAGTCCTCTGCAATTACAGGAGACGTATTGTATTATCTACCTGAATGAGAGGGATGGCCCCCTTTCGGGGTCTTCCCTAGCTTCATCCCTAATCTAGTATTCATCATTTCTGGTATGGTATGCTGAGAGCCTTGAACCACATAACACCTATTTCAAGAAATCTAGAAAAATTCTATTACAAGGACTTCTATGACATTGAATTTTTTTGTAAACATTTTATTTGTTTCATTTAATTTGTAAAAATTATGCATTAAAGAAATATTCCATTAAAATTGGAAAAACTAATCCTAGAAGGAATGTTTTTATTGATCACAAATTTTATTTACTCCAAGTGTTTTTAATATACAATCATACAAAATGAAATGTTGTATCATTTATAACTAGTTCGGTATGCCATAAATTAGGAGGAGTATATGAAAATCTGTAATTTGTTGAATCGTGAGAAAAAATATTCATGAAGATATAAAATGTAGGATTAATGAAGTTAAGTTGCACACACAATTGCATGTTTTATTACAAGAAGATCTCTATCTATATTTGAAGTGAACAAAGTATCATATTAAATATTTTTATTGTTAAATAACATATTATAATATAGCATGATTGGAAGGAAATCACAATATTAAATTAAAATAAAATAAATTATAAGAAATGTATTGATGTTGAACCAAATAATAACTATAAATTCGTCAAAATTGGGATAGTTGTTAGGTACAACATTATACATACACAATGAAAGTGTGAAGAAATCGAATTAATATAATGTGTCTACTATCTATGCCTAGAGTCCAATTCAAGTGGGATGTAGTAGTTCATAATATATTTGACATGTTTGAATTTGGTGCTTAATGGATCCAACATCCCCCCAATAGTCAATCAAGGGACTTGCTAGTCGAATCGAAACTAAAAAAGGGGATTATAAACAACATTGTGAGGATGTCATAGTTGAAGGGAAGGTACCTCATTTACATTGCTTCACTAGTCTAGAAGTTGAGATGATGTTGTGATTTTCTTGCCTCTTAGAATTGCCTCTAGGTAGCACCAAGAAAGAGGATATCATCTTGGTGGTGTTTGGTAAGGGAGATCGTTTGAGAAAGAAAGATATGAGCTTTAGGGAATCCCTTATTTATATTGATGTTAGGCACCACTAGTCTAGGTATCCATGGAAGGCTCAACACCATTGCTCTATCTCGACTATAAGCCTATGTGATTAAACCAGGAACTACCCTAGAGGTACCATCTTGAGTGCATGCATCCACTGGTGTAAGGTACATGTTATTATGACAATAAGGTTATCTATTTAAATCTCCATGTTCAAATTGATCTATATAGAAGTTCATTTTGGGTTTAAACCCCTAAATGGAATCTAGCTAAGTAACATGTATGTACTTCTTGTAAATGTATTCCCAAATGATCCTTCTCATTTCTTGTTTTGTTATGAGGAGTTGACCAACTGTATCAAGATAGTGCATTTATGTGGGAAGTCGATATTTTAGATATCTAGTGTGGATTGAAGTAAGAAATTGTCTTCTAAAATCCAACGTCAGGAGTGCACAGCGGAGTCCACTTTGTAAGGGTCTTCAAAGAGATGTATGTAAGGAAGGGGTATCAATCTCTTCATGTTTTCAAGTCTAAAAACAACATAACTTGATCTAATATTTCCAACCAATCATGGCTGAGAATTACTTTCACCAAAAGGAAAAGAAAATGATAAGATTTTTAAATGTCAAAGAAATAGATGTTGAAACATATTTTTCAAGTCTTTTAGTTGAACTTTATATATGACCCCATGCTCTTTTGAACTTATTTATGGCACATATCGAATGAGTCTAAATAGTCCACTTAGTACTCATTATCAATTAATTATATGGTTTTACATTGTATTTTATTCCAAAAATTACATACCACATTTACATTCATTTAATGCATATAAGAAGATAAAAGATAGAACATATCTCATGCTGTGTTGGCTTGTAAGAGATTATTTCAGTTAATCATAATTGAGTTAGTAATACAAACTTACAAAAAAATGAATTGAGAAATCAAATTTCTTATATTTCAATGTCACTCACTTATGACCAATCACGTATTACCCTTAATACCACTTAGCACTCATTAGCAATAAATTTTGTGTTTTTAAACAATTGCAACTTTAATTATATGGGGCTTTATTTCAAAAATTACATACTGCATTGATAAACTCCTCTTATTAATGAATATATGCAAATAAAAGTCAATAATTTATTTCATGCCTTGTTGGCTTATATGAGATTATTGCAATAATAAACTATTAACTTAAGAATACAAATTTACAAAACTTTGTGCATGCCTTGTTGGATTTTATAAGATGATTTTAATTACAAATATTTGATTTAAGAACACAAATTAAAAAAATATTTTGAATGGGGAAATCAAGTGGTATATGATGCAAAAAAATGTCAAACTAAAGGCAATCATAAATAATATTAATAATTGTATTTAAATATTATTGTTAATTCTCATTTAAATATTATTAAATACTTGTAGGAATGTTCTTCTCTTCTCTTCTTCTTGGTCTTCCATCCACACTTTGGTTGGTCTGGGGAGCCTAACGAGCTGCTTGCTTCAGTATCTCCTTCCTTAGAGGATTCAGCTCCTGTTTCCAAGCCCAAACTAATATGTTCCTTTGACTGGATGGAGACAAACAGTTGAGGGATTAGGTCAGTTGGGGCTTGTGGCGCCCGAATTTCTTCAACTTCTAGAACGTTTGTGGGGGTTTGAGCTTCATTGAGGGGTTCCTGGTAACTAGGCTTTGAGCTGCCTACCTTTGGGGGTTCCTGGGCCATTTTCTCCTTGCTTTTGGCATTGTTAGAGATTCTTTCTTTCTTTACTTTTTGCCATCCTTCAGCATCTTCTTTCCCAGCGGCCAATTTGGGACAATGTCTTTGGAAGTGGCCATGCTCCTGGCAGTTCCTGGACTTGAAGGGAAAGTGCTCATAGTCCAATTTTTGGTAGTGGGTCCAGGATCCAACGGTTAATTTTACTACCTCAGGAAAATCAGCTTCAAGATCAACTTCAACACAAATTCTTGCGCAGGTGTATTGTCCCTTGTTATCAGCTTTGTCAATGAAACATCTGATTTCTTTCCCTATTCTCTACAAAGATTCAATATCCCAGCAATGCACCAGAATACTAGGAAGCCTAACCCACACTGGCACTTATTTGGGTAGATCAACCAAGGGGTCAAATTTTGGTTTCCATTTGTTCAGGTATAGACCCTGCGTTCCCATGAAGTAGGGGCCATTTCTAAAGATTAGGTCACGATCTTCTTCTAAGATGAATTCAACCACAAAGAACCCTCTTCCAGCAGGGTAACAAGTTACTCCATGTTTCATATTGGGCTTCCAATTTATCTGTATCCAGTCATCAGTAGTCTTGGTGGAGGGCCATAATCCCATAAACTGGCCCACTAGGACTTGCTTAGCCAATGCTAGAGCTATCTTCATTGGCTTTTTTTTAGGAAGGGCGATTTCAGGAATTTCCTCCAGCTTCTTAATAAATTTTGGGATCTCCGGGGAAGACGACTTCTTTCCTATGCTAATGAGGAGCCTCCGGAAAGCTTCCTCGTTCAATCTCAAAGGGGGGGGGGGGGTGGCCTCCCCTCCCCCAGGCGCCGCAATGACTGCTCAAGATGTAGCTCAACCCTAACTCACACAGCCTGCTCTCGCCAGAAGCTCGTGGGGACTAATACTTCCACTAAATTATTCTGTCTAGGTTGAGTTACCATATTAAGTCTAAGTCTTTTTTGAGTATTATGTTTTATTTTTTGAAGTTGGCACCACTTGATAGTGGACAATAGAAAATATTTTATAACTTAGAGTAAAATAGGTTTTATCTTAGTAATGATTAAAATAAATTATGAATTAGAATAGAGACATAATTTATTATTATTGTTGGTGGTGGTGGTGGTGTATTTAATGATATACTTTGATTATCATTAATATTTATATTTACGTATTAAAACAAAAGTCACCAATATTTGACTAGTGAATTATTAATAAGTTGTGTAAGAAATTTCTTACATAATATAAAGTTATTTAACATATTAATATTGTGTTGTGACTATTATTACCTTATGCACTATTGACATTAAATGTTAATACTTGGCTATTGATTTCGGGATTAAGCTATGTGAAAGCTTTTCAAACCATAATGGATTTTACATTGTTCCCCCAACGATCATGCATGGAGTGCCCACTTGAAATGTTGCTTTGAAAAACTCACTGACAAATTAATCCAAAAAATCATTCACAATGATGACAAACTGTGAAAGCCTGCACTTTGAAAATATTACTAATTTGTCTTTGTTGAGTATAAGACATTGCACTAGCGCAAATTTTGCACCACTTTAAATTCTACAGAAGAAAATATAATATTAATTAGAATGCAACACAGTAGAACAATTAAATTTATCTCAATTATAACAACAAATAATAGGGAAAAGTCACTTCAAACCTTATTGCAAGTGCCTTACACTTATTCACAGAGGAAGTCTAGAATATGTTTTAAGGTTCATTATTGAACATGATTATGCACATTTGATATAGTGACATGTTGATTTTATGTAAAAAATAAATTGAAAAGTTAAAAATTGAATGGTGTTGTCCAATTCACATAAAGTGCCATCATATGAATTAACATAGAAGTTGAACCAAAATTTCCATATTAGTAAATAATATAAAATTCCTCAAAAAAAGGCTTGAAGAGAATATTTGATATACAACAAACATTGAAAAGTGTCTCTTCTTGTATATTAATAAATCGTTCAAAGAGAAAATCACATTCATGAATCATCTCCACCTAATCTCCTTATATTCAGTCAAGTAAATCAATTACAACTTGTACACCACATTTAATTATCGTGGTATTCCTGCAATCTTCTTGCTTTTGCATACATGCCCAAACTATGGTATTAACTAGAATATATCCAAGTCATGTGCCATCAAGGTTTGGTATCCAATATTGTTCTAAAACTTTCCCTTCTATTTCCCTGAATTAGGATTCCACCAATCAACCTTTACATGAGGAGTCTCATTTTCATCATTTTGGAAGATATATGAGGTGGTTTTTGCCATCCAAATCATCTCTCCTTCATCCTCAGTTCATGATCTAACTAGCAACATCTTTCTTTTCTCAACTTCAATCATAGGATTGAATCTTGGCTTTACCTTGTTGCACTTGGGTCCAACATATACCAGTTGATCTGTCACATTATCAAAATCTCCATCCATAATACTTATATTACATGCAATGCATTGCGATCAGCATTAAATCTCACATGGATTAAATTGTGTTTATGATGCAATGTATTTGATGATAATGTCTGACATGAATTAAAGCTAACATGATGTTACTACTTAATGATTGATTTTATGGATTAAGTTATGTGAAATTTTTTTAGTCCACAATGAGTTTTTCATGGTTCCCGTAACAAGCATGGGTGGAGTGTCTACTCAAAACGTTGGTCTGAAAAACGCTCACACGGTTTAATCCAAAAAATCAATCATAATGATGACAACTGATAAAACCTGCACACTCAAAATGTTAGTACTGTATTTATTGAGTATAAGTTAATATACTAGTACAAAGTTGGCACCACTTTAAAGTCTACATGAGAAAATATAATTATGAATTTGAATGCAACATAGTAGTACAATTAAATTTATATCAACTATAATAATGAATAATATGGAAAACTCACTTCAAAACTTATTGCAAGTGCCTTTCGTTTATTCACAAAGCAAGTCTATAAGATGTTTTAAGGTGCATTCACATAAATTATCATCACATGAATTAACATTGAAGTTGAACCAAAATTTTCATATATGTAGCAAATAATATAAAATTCCTCAAAAGGTAGCTTGAAGATAATATTTGATATACTACAAACATTGACAACTTTTTCGCCATGTATATTAATTAGTCATTCAAAAAGAAAAATTACATTCATGAACCATCTCTACCTAATCTCCTTATATTTTTTCAAGCAGATCAAGTACAACTTGAGGATGAAGATTTCCACAGTTAATCATAATGGCAAAGATAGTTTATGGAATTAAATTGTGTATTGAAATGTCCTTGCGTTTCGATTGGACACTCCACCAATCATCAGGGTAACAAAATGAAAAGCTCAACGTGGTATTCAAAAGAATGAGGAATAGCTAATAATAAATAAGGTAAGGGTTTGTACATGCATTAATGAATATAATTATGCACATTTTATATAGTGATATGTTGTGTTGATCTAAAAGACAAACTGGAAAGTTAAAATTTGAATGGTGTTATCTAATTCGCATTAAGTATGATCACATGAATTAACATTGAACTTGAAGTGAAATATTCATATATGTAGTAAATAATATAAAATTCCTCAAAAAGTAGCTTGAAGAGTATTTATTATACTACAAACATTTAAAAATGTTTCTTCATGTGTACTAAAAGTCATTCAAAAAGAAAAATTACATTCATGAATCATCTTCACCTAATCTCCTTATATCCATTCAAGCAAATCAAGTACAACTTGTACACCACATTTATTTATCTTGGTCTTCTTGCAATCTTCTTTCTTTGGTATCCATGCCCAAAGTATGGTATTAATTGGAATAGATCCAAATTCTGTGTCATCGGGATTTGGTACCCAATTTTTTTTTTAAATTTTTCCCTTATATTTCCCTGAGCTACGCTACCACCAATCAATCTTTACATGAAGGGTCTAGCTGTCATCATCCTGGAAGATATTTGAGGTGGCTTTTTCCATCCAAATCATCTCTCCTTCATCCTCATTTCCTGATCTAGCAAGCAACATCTTTCCTTCATCAACATCAATTCTAGGATCGAATGTTGGCTTTGACTTGTTGCACTTGGGTCCAACATATATCGATTCATCTGTCACATTGTCAAAATCCCCATCCATAATACTTGATATTGCATGGAGTGCACTACCATCAACATTAACATTTTTCCTCATCTTGGGTCAAAAATCATCATAAGAAGAATCACTTTCATCCAAGGGTGTATGGTCATTGTATATTCCATTTATTGCATCAAGAACTCTTTTCTAATACTCTAGTTTTTTATTCCATTCCTCTGTAACAATTGGTGAATTCTCATTGCCAATAGTTTCTTTCCACATTTTTATGTATGATGTTAATCCTTCCTTTAGTTCTTTTAAATAAACATCATTGTCTTTGGGACGTAAGAAAGATTGGTTCCCTGTGGGCAATATATGTCGACCTTCATCATCTAAATTCCACAACTCAACTAGTTTTGACCACTCAATGTCTCTGATGGATTCTTTACACCTCATAATGAGAACATCATTGAGTACAAGAAATTGGAAGTACTAGACATTAAGATGTCCAACTAGTGCATTTTTCCCCTCCTTGATGTACCCATTAAGAAAACTTTTGAAGTCATACACTTTGTCAATAAGTTTAGGTGGAAACACCTGTTTTTCTTCTATTGTGCGATATGTATCTATTGTCTTAGGTAAATAATATATATCCTTACTTTTCAAGTTTGAAGACATTCTTCCATAGGTTCCATCTATGTCTTCAAGGCTGTGCCCCGCATGCAAGAACCCAACCTCAATAGTGATGAAGACACCAAGTGTAGTTAATAATGATAGAAACATGAAAACATAACGATTCTTATTATCACTAGCTACATTGTCCAACTGTAACAAAAAATGTGGAGGACGAGGTTTAAAATCAATATTTTGATTTTTTGAGCTTCCATTTAAACATAGGAAATCATCCTTGTACACTCTAAATTTTCAGTAAATAGAGTTTTGAAGTAATGCATTTGAAAGTGGGTTTCTTGAACTTTCACTCTCATAAAGCAAATCACCATACATATCAAAGTGTGGGTCTTCAAGGTCCCTCAAGCACTTTGCAAGATATGTAATGGTAAATTGTGATACCATGTGTACAAATGGTAGGGAGAAATGACCAAAACCTCTTGTGCTATGCCCATGTGTTAGCATACCTGTCAACGACAAACCCAAGTTTGTTTCTGCAACAGATTTTGATTTCACACGTAATATTGGGATTGAAGTCTTTGTTTTGTCCATTTTATCATGGATAATGCTCAAGTATTCCTTTGGATACTGCTCTAACATAATTATGTGGGCATAGTAGCAATATCTTCCACATGTAACAATCTTGTTATGTTTCTTCAGTTTAGCTCATTCCTTTTCTTCTGGCTCTTTTGTATTCGATGTCTTCATCTATGTTTTCAACACGATACATTCACTACATTTACTGAAGTTAGTATTCTTTGAGAATTCCACATCTAAAAAATGAGTATTCCAAATCTTTCTCATTGATGGAAATTTGAGCTCTTGAAGAGCCTCATTGATCTCTTATAACAAATAAGTTTTGGTGTATGTTGATGACAACAATCTTAAAGGAGCAGACGTTCCATCTTATTCAACTTATCGTGTTTGGTTCGATGAAAAATATGAATTATCCATTCCAATTTTGTGCAACAATATTTCTATGGTTTCCATAGTATGTGCATGTGGTTTGCATTTTTTGGTGTTACCATGAATTGCTTTGACATGTCCTTGTTGGAAAATATGTTTGTAAGTATAGAAGGTGCTTTGAGGAATATTACGTATCTTGTACCAAGCTTTCTTACAAATAATATCTCCATTAAACCTTGTGTCCTTTACTTTCCTAACAGTAGGAGGTAGGCCATGGCTCTTTGACATGATTGTGTTGGAAATGAATGAATTCAAGACAAATTCCCTAATTCCATTTTTTTAAAGATTTCCATACCCCTTCTAGCAGCTTCAATGGATTTCCTATCCACATGTTGAAGACAATCTTGTTTGCAACATTCACCCGCTGCCAAAAGTAGGATTTCTTTCTCTTCATCTCTCTGTATTTGAAAGTTTTCCAACTTTTTTTGTAGGCACAACTCATTTAATCCTTTTATATGGCCTCATTACGTGCATAGAAATTGAGTTTGGATTTTTTTCATTATAAAGATCACCATCCCATGTGTTTAAGGGACTTCTGTCCTCTATAAAATCCCATATTGCCATTTCCTTGGGTGCCTCTTTGAAATTTTCATTCACCCTTAAAATATCACCTTCATTGGCCACCAACTTATTTATTGGCCATCTATCCAAACAATGTATAGACTTATCCCAAATCCTACATCTTTCACAATTTCTATCTATGTCTTCCACAAAAACACTGAATTTTTTTTCACCTAGCATTTCACCCTCAACCATATCATTCTCATGGACATTAACTATGATGCATTTGGAAATGCACATGCTTGTTCTTGTGCATTCATGTGTAAGAGAAACACTTTTATATGTGAATGTAAGCCTATGTTGGGAATTATTTACTGGATGATCATGACAATGAGGTTCCAAATCTTATTCTGGCCAAATCTCATAAGATCCCAATGCACCCCCTAGTGTATTCTCAAATCGTGTTGGATGTGGCAAAAATGAATCATGTTTTAACACCTTCTCAATGTTAACCACAATGGATCCTTTTTTTACCATCCTTCCATGCACCTTATTACCAATCTTTGTATTGAATATAGAGCCTTCACCCACCTTCACTCCAAATTGCAAAAGATCTACCTTGTCTCCAATACAAAATGCAGAAGAGACATTTGCACCTATACAACAAATTACACGAACTTAGTATTTGCTCAAAAACACAAGCAATGTATTATCAAAAACACTTAACATGTGCTTCAATATTTTGATTTACCTTTGTTATGCCTCAAATCTATGATCTTTCATGGATGTAAGTCCCCTTCATCAACATCTTCCACAATCAAATGTACTTCAATGACATCAATTATCAAAACCATAACATATCCTACATTAAGCCATCCTCCACCATAATGAGTTGTGGTCTCTGTATATTCAACCCTTCCTAGTCCAATAGCTTGACCATTAATTAGGAGGTCAAAATAGTCCCCTCTTGTCGGAAATCTAGTTGTAGTTAGCTTTCATTCTTAAAACATTGTAGGTTGAGTAAAGCTAATGTCTGTTAGACTTCATAAGGTATTTTTCCATCTAGCACAACCACATTGTCATCAATCACAATGCACCGTGATGAAAATCTAGTTGTAATTAGTTTTCCTTCTTAAAACATTGCAGATTGAGTAAAGCTAATGTCTGTTAGACTTCATAAGTTAGTTTTCCATCAACATAGCCACATTGTCATGAAATACATTACGCCATGATGGAAATATAGCTGGAGATAGCTTTCCTTCTAACAACATGGCACTATAAGGGAAAGCTTATGTGTGTTAGCTCATTACACCATGATGGAAATCTAGCTAGAGTTATCTTTCTTTTTAACAACATGGAACGATAAGATGAAAGCTAATTCTAATGTGAAAGCTAAGATAGTTTTCCATGTAACACAACCAAATTGTCATCAAACACATTGCGCTGTGTTGGAAATATACCTGAAGTTAGCTTTCATCCTTAAATCGTTGCACTGTGAGTGAAATCTAATCTATGTAATATTTCATAGTGTAGTTCTCCATCTAGCACAACCACATTGTCATCAATCACAATGCATTATGATGGAAATCTAGCTGGAGTTAGATTCATTCTTAAAAAATTGCACAGTGAGTAAAAGCTAATGTGCATTAGCTTACATAAGGTAGCTTTCCATCTAACACTGACACATTTTCATCAAATACATTATACCATGATGGAAATTTAGCTGGAGTTAACTTTCCTTCTAACGTGGCACTATGAATGAAAGATTATGTGTTAGCTCATTACACAATTATGAAAATATAGTTGAAGATAAAAAAAATTAACAACATGGCACAATGAGTGAAAGCTAATGTGTGTTAAATTTCATAAGGTAGTTTTCAATCTAACACAACCACATTGTCAAATTACACCGTGATGGAAATCTAGCTGGAGTTAGCTTTCAACCTTAAATCGTTGCACAGTGAGTGAAATCTAATGTGTATTAGATTTTATAATGTAGTTTTCAATTTAGCACATACAATGTCATCAATCAAAATGCACCATGTTGAAAATCTAGCTAGAGTTAGATTTTATTCTTAAAACGTTGCACGGTGAGTAATAGCTAATGTGTGTTAGCTTTCGTAAAGTATTTTTCTACCTAACATGACCAAATTGCCATCAAATACATTACACCATGATGCAAATCTAGTTGGAATTAGCTTTCCTTCTAACAACAGGGCAGGATGAGTGAAAGCCAATGTGCATTAGCTTTCATAAAGTAGTTTTCCATCTAACACAACCACATCGTCATCGATCACATTGCACTGTGATGGAAATCTAGTTAAAGTTAGATTTCGTCTTTAAATCATTGCACAATGAGTGAAATCTAATGTGTGTTAGCTTTCATAATGTAGTTTTACATCTAGCACAACCACATTCTCATCAATCACAATGCACCATGATGGAAATCTATCCAGAGTTAGTTGTCGTTCTTAAAACATTGCACGGTCAATAAATCTAATGCTTGTTAGCTTTCATAAGGTAGTTTTCCATCTAACAGAGCCACATTGTTATCAAATACATTACACCATGATGAAAATCTAGTTCGAGTTAGCTTTCCTTGTAACAACATGGCCCTATAAGGGAAAGCTTTGTTAGCTCATTACAGCATGATGAAAATCCAGCTGGAGTTATCTTTCTTTTTAACAACATGGCACTATGAGTGAAAGCTAATGTGTGTTAGCTTTCATAAAGTAGTTTTTCATGTAACACAACCACAGTGTTATCAAGCACATTGCACCGTGTTGGAAATCTAGCTAGAGTTGGATTTCATTCTTAAATCGTTGCACAGTGAGTGAAATCTAATGTGTAAGTCTTCATAGTGTATTTTTCCATCTAACACAACCACATTGTCATTAATCACAATGCACCATGATGGAAATCTAGCTAGAGTTAGCTTTCATTCTTAAAAATTGCATGGTGTTTAAATCTAATGCTTGTTAGCCTTCATAAAGTAGTTTTTCATTTAACACAACGACATTGTCATCAAATCAATTACACCATGATGGAAATCTAGTTAGAGTTAGTTTTCCTTCTAACAACATGGCACTATAAGGGAAATCTTATGTGTGTTAGCTCATCACACCTTGATAAAAATATAGCTGGAGTTAACTTTTCTTTTAACAACATGGAACGATGAGTGAAAGCTAATGTGTGTTTGTTTTCATAAGGTAGTTTTCCATGTAACACAATGACATTGTCATCAATCACATTGTGGTGTGTTGGAAATCTAGTTGAAGTAAGATTTTATCCTTAAATCGTTGCACAGTGAGTGAAATATAATGTGTGTAAGCTTTCATAGTGTAGTTTTACATCTAGCATATAGCCACATTGTCATCAATCACAATGCACAATGATGAAAATCTAGCTGGAGTTAGTTTTCGTTCTTAAAACATTGCACGGTGAATAAAAGATAATGTGTTTTACCTTTCATAAGGTAGATTTCCATCTAACACTGCCACATTATCATCAAATACATTACACCATGATGGAAATCTAGCTGGAGTTAGATTTCCTTCTAACATGGCACTATGAGTGAAAGCTTATGTGTGTTAGCTCATTACACCATTATGAAAATCTAGTTGGAGTTAGCTTTCTTTTTAACATGGCACGTTGAGTGAAAGATAATGTGTGTTAGTTTTCATAAGTTAGTTTTCCATCTAACACAACTATATTGTCACATTGCATCATGATGGAAATCTAGCTGGAGTTAGCTTTCAACCTTAAATCATTGCATGGTGAGTAAAATCTAATGTGTGTTACCTTTCATAATGTAGTTTATCATTTAGCACAACCACATTGTCAAAAATCAAAATGCACCATGTTAAAAATCTATCTAGAGTTAGCTTTCATTCTTAAAACGTTGCACGATGAGTAAAAACTAATGTGTGTTAGCTTTCGTAAGGTAGTTTCTATCTAACATGTCTACATTGTCATCAAATACATTACACCATGATGAAAATATAGCTAGAGTTAGTTTTTTCTTCTAACTACATGGCACAATGAGTGAAATTCAATGTGGACATTATAGTTTATTTTACCACTCTAGGTGAATCACACTTTGTAAGGCCTTTCCCTATCCCGCTGCAAACTCCTTAGACCCCTTGGACCCTTTTTTGTCCTTTGATGTTTCCTTGATCATCCCTAAAAACATGTGAAAAATGATACACATGACTTTTAAGCCTATAAGCATGTATATATGCGGGTTTGACCACTAAAACCATGTATATCAGGATGTTTACAAAATCCAAATCCTTTTGGAGTTTTCCTTGACATGGATCCGACTCACTTGACTCTTGGCCTTCCCTATGCCTTGAGATCGCTCTGATTCGACCTTTCATTACCCCTTTGAAAATATATATAAGGAAATCTATGGTAAATTGAAAGAATATGAGAGAATTGAGAGAAAATAAACTATAGTCCATTGTTGCCGGAACTTATTCTTGAGTCTGCATCCCTTTGTCCCTTGGAGCACTTTTGTGTTCTTCCCAAGCTTGCCTTTTGCTTGACCGCTTGGAGCGTGAGGATTTTAGGGTGGTTCTTAGTCAGAGAGTTGGTAGTCCTATGGTTCCATTAAGATCTCCTAGTTATATGGCTGATGGAAACATGGCTAACATATCTTCAACGATTCCTATCAACATCTCTCGCGATCCTGGCAAGATAGAGAATGTCTATATTGGGGCGGAATGTTCCCATGTTGAGATTATAGAATACACCGAGCTATTTAAATAATTTCATGATATTTTTGCTTGGTATTATGATGAAATGCCAAGTATAGACCCTCGTATTGTCTAACATGGGATTAAGACTTACCCCAAAGCTAAGCCTGTTCGACAATGCTTGTGGGCAGTGAATCCTAGGAAAGCACCTGCAATTAAGGCAGAGATAGAGAAGCTGTTGAAATCCGGTTTCATCTATCCCGTTCCATTGATGGAGTGGGTTTCAAACCTTGTTTAGGTGGATAAGAAGCAGGTAGCGATCCGCATATGTACTGATTTCCGTGATTTGAATCGTGCCTGTCCTAAGGACAATTTCCCCACACCATTTATTGATCAGATTTTGGATGTGTGTGGGTAGTGAGGTTTTTTCCTTTATGGACGGATTTTTCGGATATAATCAGATATAGATTAAACCTGAGGACCAACATAAGACTACATTTATTTGTCCTTGGGGAACTTTTGCATATCAAAAAATGCCTTTCGGCCTTAAAAACGCCGGAGATACATTTCAGCAGGAAATGACCTTGATCTTCCATGATCTCAAGTCAATTATCGAAGTATTTTTGGATGACCTTGCTACTCATTCTCGTATGAGAATGCGTCATCCCTATCACTTGAGATTGGTATTCGAAAGATGTTGGCATTATTTGCTTAGATTAAATCCTCATAAGTGCATATTTTGTGTGAAGTCAGGTCGTTTGTTAGGATTCATCATTTCTAAAGAGGGTATAAGAGTCAACCCTTTGAAGGTTGATGCAATACTTCAGTTGTATCCCCTGAAGCATACTCATCATCTTCAATGTTTGCAAGGCATGGCAAACTTCTTATGAAGATTTGTTGTCCACTTTGCCAATTCGACTAGACGCTTCATGTATCTACTGAAGAAGGACACCCCCTTTTGTTGGGATGAGCGAGCCTAGGAGCCCTTTAATGCACTCAAGCGATCCCTAGCATCGACCCTGGTGATTAGTCCCCCAGACTATAGCCGTGATTTTCTATTATATGTGGCCACGTCCTTAGAGATGATTGGTATGGTTTTGGTTAAAGAGGATGAGGAGCTCCAAGAACATGTCATATACTATCTGAGCCAGAACCTTATTGATGCAGATATTCGTTATTATCATGTCAAGAAGCTTGCCTTAGCTACCATACATGCAGTTCAGTGGTTGAGACATTATATTCTCCTTCGCCAGACCTTGGTTGTAGCCAATGTCAATCCATTTCAATTCGTCCTCACTAGAAGGATGATTGGGGGAAAATATAATAAATGGATTTTCATTTTGCAAGAATTCGATCTCGAGTTTGTTTCGGCAAAATCAAAGAAGTCTTTAATTTTTGCAGAGTTTATATTGAATTTCTCGAGCGAGGGTGAGGAGTTGGTTTGTGAATATACGTTTGTTGATGAACACATCTTCTTAATCTCAACTTTAGACCTATGGTATGGGGATATCATAATATATTTACAAACATTGAAGACTCCTACTCACCTCTCATGAGATGAACGACGACGATTACGTCATGTCTCTATGAACTACCTCATAGTGGATAACACTTTGTACCACTGTAGGGTAGATTCCATTTTACGATGTTGTTTAGCTCATGAAGACACTGAGGTAGTTCTGAATGATTTCCACAGAGGGGCATGTGGTGGTCATTTATCTGGGCTCTCTACAGCTCAAAATATCCTAAGAGCGGGTTATTTCTGGTCGACGATATTTAAGGATTGTGTTGATGCAGTCAAGAGGTTCCACCCTTGCCAAGTGTCCACATGTAATATGCGCTCAAAAACTACCCCATTACATCCCATTATCACTGTTGATCCCTTCACTAAGTGGGGGCTCAATTTTATGGATTGCAACCCAACTTCGGCTGGGGGGAACCATCACATTATAATGGTTGTTGATTACTTCACGAAATGGGATGAGGCTATGCCTACTATAAAATCTAACAGTGAGACAGCCACCCACTTCTTATTCAACCAAATTATTACTCAGTTTGGGATTCTAAAAGAGCTTGTCACTGACCATGGATCGCACTTTCAGAACCGTACAATGGAAGAGTTGGCATCAATGTTAGGGTACAAGCAAGAGCATTCCCCCTCTTACTACCCTCAAGTGAATGGACAAGTCGAAGCAGTGAATAAATCACTCAAATCCATTCTCCAACGAACCATCGCACAAAGCAAAAATAATTGGCACATCATGTTATATCCTGCTTTGTAGGCATATCGAACCACTGTTAAGTCTGCCACTGGTTTTTCTCCATATCAACTTTTACATGGAGTGGAGTCGATATTGTTGGGTGAATGTGAGATTCCTTGTTTGAAGCTAGTTGTATAAATCTTACTAGACACTTCACCATTGGAGGAGCGTTTGGTCCACCTTGAGCAACTTGATGAGTAGCGTCGGGATGCCTTGGTGGCTCTAGAAGTCAATAAACATTGCGTAAAGGTCCAGTACGATAAGTCTATCTATCCAAGGAGGTTTATTGAGGGATACTTGGTCCTTTTGTGGGATCAACCGAAAGAAACCTTGGGGGTAGGGAAATTTAATCCTATGTGGCGGGGTCCTTACGTGGTCAAAGATGTGTTAGAGAAGGGTGCTTATGAGTTAGTGGATTACGAGGGAACGGCCTTGGCGAAGCCTAGAAATGGGCTAGATCTCAAGAAGTACTATGCATGATTTTCAGCCAAGGCTGCTTATTGTATATTAGTGTACAGTTTTGCATAGTTAGGTCTTTTTCTTATCGTGATTGGGTTTGTGATTAGTTTCCGTTTCTTTTGGTAGATGTCAATGGAATCTTCCACCTGCATAGGATTCGTGGATGGTGCAAGCTGTCACACTCAACACTCAACCTCTGCTGCTTGGGTGATTTACACTCCTATGGGTCAGGTACTATCTTCAGGAGGTGTATGTCTGCGGCCATCTTCCAACAATGTTGCTGAATATAGTGCCATTATTGAGCTTCTATGGGATGTCATTTCACATGGCATTCTCTCTCTTAAGGTACGTATTGATTTGGAGTTAGTACTGTCACAGCTAAATCGTTTGT
Source organism: Pseudotsuga menziesii (assembly GCA_001517045.1). Lineage (NCBI taxonomy): Eukaryota > Viridiplantae > Streptophyta > Pinopsida > Pinales > Pinaceae > Pseudotsuga > Pseudotsuga menziesii. Next base: position 49,691 of record LPNX010604618.1, on the reverse strand, counting down.
ACCATGTTAGAGATCCGATGTTATTAAGAAGATTATTACGTGTGAGATTATTAGAACGACAATTTGACAATATAACATATATACACATTCCAAGAATTAATAATCAAGTTTCTAACTCATATGCTAACTACATGTTAGATATGCATTTGTTACATTCATAGTAAATTCATCACAAACACAATTTTTACACATGTAAATAAATAAACCGATCACCATAAAAAAAATTATATAACATCCAAAATGTGATAATACATAGTGTCATGTTACAAAATTGGGGCTCTCGAGCCACCAACATATAATACACGGTAATACAAAATGTATAGACTCCCAGGTATCTAATCTTATGGAGGAGGAGGAGGGTTGTGATCATGGAAGGTCACTACGGCTCTAGCTAGCCGTCGGAATAATCGCACTCATGCACGTGGTACACCCACCACCTGGCGCTGCATATCCTCAAGCAAGTCCTCGAATTGCACCATGGTAACCCTATGTGTCAACCTCACAAAATTGGTATGAATGCTCTGGAGTGTCCACTCCACATCCACACCCGTGATATCATCTCCTCGTCCCCTCCGTCTATGATGAGGGAAGCCTTCTAGCCATTGTGGTCCCACATCTACACACAAATGGTAGATGTCACTATGTATTGTCACGCAAAAATATGTCTTTTGATTCCATATAATAAAAAAACACAAAAAATGAAATAATTAAAAAATTTTTAAAAAGAGAGGGTCGAGATTCGTTACCTATATTTCCATATGCCAATCCTAGTGGTAGCGGCATGTCCGAGTCCCCTCGAAAATATATCCCCACATAGGGGTAGTCATCGATGGAAACTATCTATCATCACCACCATGGAAAGAAGTCATATGGATAGGGTTTGGCCACCCTACCACCCCCCAGTCTGCAAATCGCATCTTCCCAACGCCGTTGGGACGGATCTCAAACCCTGCAAAGAGAAACATCCAATTTGGGGCTCAATCCTAGAACACGCTCAAAGAAAAATGTGCTCAGTATACTGCTAAACCCGAAGTTCCGCACTCTTCCTACCTTACACTCACTAAGATGATGTTTCATGTTGCTCAGTAGTGTAGTGCTCCAGTAATAAATCGTGGGTCTCATGCACTCCACTGCATAGAACATCAGAGGCTGCGAGGCCTGGTGGAGTGATGCCAAGCCTGCTATCCTGCCCAATGTCAATAGTATGGCCTTTAGGCCCAACACCTATATAGCGTTGGTAGGGACTTGACTCCCCACCTTCTCTGTCTCTGGATAATAGTACACCACAATGTACTCGTCGATAGTCAGGCCACCTCCAGGCCCACCATGAGAACGAAGGTTCACTACTTCCCCTTGTTTAGAAAGCCCAGTAATGAAGTATATGTCCTCCACCTCTATAGTGAGGGACATCCCATATATCTGGAAGGACTCTAAGTCTGGATCCTAGTAATCCACTAGCATCTGTAATAGTCTTGGTTTGGCTCTCAAACCACCAAGACACCAAAACTTGTAGAGTCCACATGCATGTAGAGCTTGTTGAGCCATTCGATCGGCCCTTACTTCTTCATCTACTTCACCATGTTCACGCTCTCTCCACTCTAGGACCATCCTGCACAAGAAATTGCCAATTTTCCCATTATATTATTGAAAAAACCTTATACGCGGCCTCATACGTTACTGTTTTCAATACAGCTGTGTATGTACACGGGTTTGGGGGCATTTTCTGCGTATATCCATCCCTATACACAGAAAAACCCTTGATTTCCATGTGGGCCACAATGTCCATTCTAGTTTGGCCTAGAAAGCTTAATTGACCATGGAATTTGATAAAAATTGCATCAAAATGAAAGAGAAGAGCATGGGTAAATACCTAGAAGAAATGGTAGTGGATTCCGCCGGCTGGATCTCTTGGAATTCGCTGTGGAAAATTTGAGCTCAAATGGATAAAAGTTTCAAATGTTTTATAATATTTTGAATTGTTTACTATTTATAGAAAATTTTCAAATATTTGAAAATTTTTACCCCCCTTCCTGTAGTTTCGACATTTTCTAACCATTTTTTACATGATTCATGATGTAGATGACCTTTTTTAGTGCCATTTCACCAGTTGGATTGACCCGTTCATGCTGATCTCAGGTATCATGTCTAAACTGGCATATAGGTTAGGTTTCATCACCGTTTGCATTTTGCATGACCTTATGGCCATTTCATCATAACCTTAGGTAAAAACCCACTCTATTGTGTCACAGAACCTTCTTGCTACTTTAGAAGTGGCATGATATGAGTGGTAGAGCTTCACCTTACATGGGTACCCTAGTTAGCACCTTATTTGCATTTGGTTCCCATGCTGACGTTTTCTCCTTTAGGGTGTTGGAGTCCTTTGTATAATACTACCTTGACATTTCGCAAGAGCTTCATACTCCTCTTGATATTTTGCTGGCCTATTTCCCTCAGGACTACCTCATGTCAAGTTGTGAATGCATCATCATGAGATTTTCCTACCTTATTGAGCTTTAGGCCAGCTTCCTTGACATTGTGTTTCAGCCATATATCCCAAGCTTGTCTCATGTCTAGCCATGCAGAGCCATTTTTATATCCTTTGCAGCTTGTTTCCCTTTTTACTGGGAGGGGATTTTCCCCATGAGTGTCGATATCCTACACATGTATCCTTGCATTGAGCATAGGTATGTTCCACTACTTGGAACTATTTTTTTTTCCCTTATGACACTCGTCTCCTCCTAGTTTGTAACTATAAAGAAATTTTAATTTTTTTCAATCCTTTTAAATAACTGAAAAAGTTCAAAAAAGATCAAAAAACCAAAAAGCTGGACAAAGAAAGATGTTATCTGTGGCAGCTGTCGAGTCGTGTCGCCTTCAAACAGAGCACTATATATCTCATCCATTGGTTGGGTTTGTAGTTTGACTTTAGGAGCTGTACTCATTTATCTGAGTTTATCTCCACCGATTGGTTAAGCTTTCAGTCCCTATGGAGCCTCTATCAATGCCTCCTATGTCGCAGAGATGTCCCAGTTTATATATCGAGTCTATGCTTCCTTCATTCAGTCACCATATACCATTATGCTCTTGTTTGAAGGAAGTTAAAACCTAAGTCGGCCATTCCTCAGTTATCTTGACTTTTCATGTCGGCCATTCTCGGTACAGTTACTGGTTCATGCACCTTATGATTGAGTCCTTCCACATTATACAGCTTTGCTGAGTACCTCATGTTTCATGATGGGGGAATCCTTAATGCCCTCCTTCCAGCGGATTTCATCCCATCGACTTCAGATCATGTATTCTGGAATTGGAATCTAGAGTCATTTTGAGTGCCTTGAGACTGCAGCCATCAGTGGTAGGTTCTCTTGCCATCGACAGTCTTTGGGAATACATCAATTTCCCCTGATCGATGGATCCTCTCAAGTGTTCGACCTCAACACATTTATTCACACTTGTTAGTTTGCACTCTAGTACCTTGATTCCCATTTTCATTATTGGTGGGTGATCTCACATCTGTTAACAATATACATTAATGACTGGTAATCAGAAGATGGAATACTATGTTTGGCCTCAACACCTCTATTCGCATAGTAGGACATGTACTCGTACTGGTTTGTGTAGAAGACTTTCCATATTGGTGGAATCTCTTATATGCTACCTCCTTGATCGTGCCATTGTTCATGAGATTTCAGCTCTCGTGACTTGATTCCAGTATATGTCAGACATTTCTAGCCATTATGGAGATCTTGATCTGTTATATATCTTCAGCCATTATGGAGATCATGGTCCTTTGTACATATTCATCATGGAGATTTTAATCTATGTATATTGTATGTGGCGATGACCACTTATGTGATATCTTGTATCATGCCTATTCATGGCCATTGTACTCTTATGTATCAAGGACTGCTATATGTATTTACAGAGTTGTATCATGGTACTACGCTAATTAGGTGGCTGGTCTTCCATTTGGGATCCTTCATCACACCACTTCTGGGATGGACTTATAATGTATTTCGGCCATCATATGACCCCTTTGACCTCACACATTAGGGGGCATCTGTTATAGCTGATTTTACCACTCTAGGTGAATCACACTTTGTATGGCCTTCCCCTGTCCCGCTACGGATTCCTTAGACCCCTTGGACCATTTTTTGTCCTTTGATGTTTCCTTGATCATCCCTAAAAACATGTGAAAAATGATACATGCGACATTTAAGCCTATAAGCACGTATATACGCGAGTTTTACCACTAAAACCATATACATCGGGATGTGTACAAAATCCAAATCCTTTTGGAGTTTTCCTTGACATGGATCCAACTCACTTGACTCCTGGCCTTCCCTATGCCTTGAGACCACTCGGATTCGACCTTTCATTACCCCTTTGAAAAGCTATATAAGGAACTCTATGGTACATTGAAGGCATATGAGAGAATTCGGAGCAAAGAAACTATAGTTCATTGTTGCCGAAACTTATGCCTGAGTCTGCATCCCTTTGTCTCTTAGAGCACTTTTGTGTTCTTCCCAAGCTTCCCTTTTTCTTGTGAGCTTTCTATCAAGAGATGGAGGATTGAGGTGGTGGAGGCCCAAGTGGGGGATTATGTTTCTTTGGTTCACGGACATGCTGTCAGAGGTTGTATCTATTGTAATCTCTGATTTATATTAATAGAAATATCTTTTCCTGTCCAATAATGTGTGTTTGAATGAATATTTTATCCATGGGATTATTTTAGATGCTTATACAGTGTTGATTATATATGATAGAATTGATCTAACACCATGATATATAGTATGCTTGTATTATTTACTTGTTGTTGAGGAAGTAATCTATCAATTCAAGCTGAAGTTGGAAAGCTCAACAGGGATCTACTTCAATCGTTTGGAATAAGGTACAAGGTCTGATACTTTAGTGTTAGACATTTACTTTCTATTGCATATTGGAAAAGATTGATTTCTAGATTCAAGCTGTCTGTTGTGGTGCCCCAAGCCATAGGAATTTCTCTCCGTAACAATGGGTTAGCTTTGATAAGGAATTTTTCCATCTAACAAAACCACATCGTCATCGATCACATTGAACCATGATGGAAATCTAGCTAGCATTAGCTTTTGTCCTTAAATCATTGCACAATGAGTGAAATCTAATGTGTGTTAGCTTTCATAATGAAGTTTTCCATCTAACACAATCATGTTGTCATCAATCACAATGCCCCATGATGAAAATATAGCTAGAGTCAGCTTTTGTTCTTAAAACATTGACGGTAAGTAAAGCTAATGGCTATTAGCTTTCATAAGGTACTTTTCCATCTAACACAGCCACATTGTTATCAAATACATTACACCATTATGGAATTCTAGTTGGATTTAGTTTTCCTTCTAACAACTTGGCACTATAAGGGAAAGCTTATGTGTGTTAGATCATTAAACCATGATGTAAATCTTGTTGGAGTTATAGCTTTCATTTTAACAACATGGCATGGTTAGTGAAAGCTAATGTGTGTTAGTTTTCATAAAATAGTTTTTATGTAACACAACCAAATTGCACCGTGTTGGAAATTTAGCTGGATTTAGCTTTCATCCTTAAATAATTGCACTGTGAGTGAAATCTAATGTGTGTAAGCTTTCATAGTGTACTTTTTCATCTAGCACAACCACATTGTCATCAATCACAATGCCACATGATGGAAATCTAGTTGGAGTTAGCTTTGTTTCTTAAAACATTGTATAGTGAGTAAAGCTAAAGTGTGTTAGCTTTCATAAGGTATTTTTTTGATCTAACACAGCCACATTGCTATCAAATAGATTAGACCATCATGGAAATCTAGTTGGAGTTAGCTTTTCTTCTAATAACGCGGCACTATAGGGGAAAGATTATGTGTGTTAGCTTATTACACCATGATGAAAATCTAGCTGGAGTTAGCTTTCATCCTTAAATTGTTGCACGATGAGTGAAATCTAATGTTTGCAACATTTCATAGTGTAGTTTTCCATCTAGCACAACCACATTGTCATCAATCATAATGCACCATGATAAAAATCTAGTTGGAGTTAGCTTTCATTCTTAAAACATTGCATGGTGAGTAAAACTAATGTATGTTAGCTTTCATAAGGTAGTTTTTCATCTAACACAGTCACATTGTCATCAAATACATTACACCATGATGGAAATCTAGCTGTAGTTAGCTTTCCTTCTAACAACATGGCACTATAAGGGAAAGCTTATGTGTGTTAGTTGATTACACCATGATGAAAATCTAGCTAGAGTTAGCTTTCCTTTTAACAACATGGCATGATGAATGAAAGCTAATGTGTGTTAGCTTTCATAAGGTAGTTTTCCATCGAACCTAACCACATTGTCATCAATCACATCGTACCGTGATGAAAATCTAACTGGAGTTAGCTTTCATCCTTAAATTGTTGCACGATGAGTGAACTCTAATTTGTGTAAGCTTTCATAATGTAGTTTTTCATCTAGCACAACCAAATCATTATCAATCACAATGCACCATGATGGAAATCTAGCTGGAGTTATTTTTCCATATTAAACAGTGCATGGTTAGTAAAAGATAATGTGTGTTATCTTTCATAAAGTATTTTCCATCTAACACAACCACATTGTCATCAAATACATTACACCATGATGGAAATCTAGCTGGAGTTAAAGTTTCCTTCTAACATGACAGTATGAGTGAAAGCTTATGTGTGTTACCTCATTACACCATTATGAAAATCTAACATATCCTATGCTCCTAAAGGAAATGGGTTTGAATTTTGATTGTAGACCCTAACACCCATAGGGAAGAATAAGTCATTCCAAGGTTTTGTTAAGAGTTTGAATCAATAGGAGAGGAACAAATCAATGAAAATATGAACTTAGCTTCTTCTTTTTTTCGCATTGGAATGGTTAAAAATATTTGTTAAAATTGCAATTTTGGATAAATGAAATTGTTGTTTTAATATAGTAATGGATCGAGCACCATGGAATATTATTACTGCAATTGATTGTGCAATGTTAACATATGATATCGACAATCTCATCAATCCAACATCATTATTGTTAAATTTCAACACAAAATAGAGTTTTCTTCTTGGAGTAACCAAAAAAAGACAAGTTCATAACACATTTAGAGTATAGCCAAATAAAATAAATTAACAAGACAGAGCCAGAAGACTCTAAGAAGAAAAATAACTAGAGGGAGATTTAATTTGCTCAATTTTTTTTTCAAGCAAAAAAAACTTATACTTTTACTATTCAATTAAGAATCAAGAAGTATATATCCAAACAGACTTAGTGTAACTGAAGCAATAATAATAAATATCAACAATACCATGTGGTTAGCTTGAATTTCTGTAAAAATTGTATGCATGCAAAATACTCAGAAATGACTGTTAATTTTGCAAGTTAGATGAGTTTTAGTACCAGTAATAAAATTCAATACATGAACATATAAAGAACCGAGGTAAAATTCAAACTGTAATAAAACATAACAACAAAACTTTCTTTCAACTTTAATGCTTTGCTATTCACTGCGTTAACTTAACGCTCTGTTGGTCACTGCGTTAAAGTTGATCATTGAAATGTTTCATCATTTGTCATGTACAGAAAAATAATAAATAACACATGCAATAAAATAAATCTCTAGTAAACTACAGAAGATAAAGAATCTTAACCATTGTTGGATCCACCTTATACTCAGTTAGTTATGAGTTTGATCATGTCACTGAAAGGACAAATCAAACTAGTTGAACCATATATGTACCTTGAGAGAGAGGGAGTAAACAGACCTTAGTTTCTTCAATCAATTTAGTGGTGCAGTCAAGGAGAATCACATAGATGCACTCAGAATGAAAGATGTGCAGTCAAGCACTCTACCAACAGATTCATGGTGAACAAATTCCCGAAACTAGTCAAGGTGGATCAAACAGAAAGACTCAGCCTATGCAGAGAATAGATCGCAGTAAATCCCATGCAGAATAACACAGAGGTAAAATCTGCAGACTGCCGTGGAGAAGGAAAAACGCAGCCTAGACGGAGTAATCCAGGCAGATCGGTGAAGACCAGGTGAATACTAGGCAGAGTGATCCTGAGAAGACAAGCTTTGAGAAAAAAACAACAATCAAAATCCAAGCCCATGAAGGTAAACCGTAAGCCAGGCCATGAAGGAAAAAACTAGCAATAAAAAATCCAAGCTCATGAAGAGAGTCATGAGCCAAGCCATGAAGGAATAGCAGCAATAAAAAATCCAAGACCATGAAGAGAGCCGTGAGCCAGGCCGTGAAGGAATAGCAGCAATACAAAATCCAAGCCCATGGATAAAGTCGTGAGCCAGGCCGTGAAGGAAAAAACCAGCAATAAAAAATCCAAGCCCGTGAAGATAGCCGTGAGCGAGGCCGTGAAGGAAAAACCAGCAATAAAAAATCCAAGCCCGTGAAGACAGCCATGAGCCAAGCCGTGAAGGAATAGCAGCAATAAAAAATCCAAGACCGTGAAGACAGCCGTGAGCCAGGCTGTGAAAGAATAGCAATAATAAAAAATCCAAGCCCATGGAGAAAGCCATGGTGAGATCCCAAAGTCACGTGTAATGAAAGTAAAACTAATCTCTTCCTTAAATAGGTTAGGGTAAATAAAAAAATCACTTAGGATAGAATTAACGGAGGCCCACACAAAAAGAAAATGTAATCATAAAAATAAAAATTAGGTAGTCCAAAACTGTCCCAACAAAAGTAAAAAAGATTTTAATATAATAAAAATTACATTGTCAAAAAGTCTATTAATAAAGTCATGATATTTTATTAATAAGAATAAAATAATTATTTAATGAAATTATAATAAAATGAAAGTCCAAGGGTCCAACATAAAGTCCAAAATCATAAGTGGGTCATTATAATAATAAAAACATAAGGTAACCATAAAAATAAATGGTTCAATGATCTTTAATAAATCATCAAGTAAATATACTCCATAAAGTAGGAGTCATCATAGTCAAAGGTGCACACAAGTAATAGTGCTAAGACTAGTAAGAATAGGACCAAGATTCAACAACCATAAGATCAAGGTGAACCGTAAAGGTGGATGCTCAATCAAATAGGATCAATAAGGACGAATACTTTTCTCTCTCTCAAGGTACATGTCATCACTGTATAAGGGGGAATATCCAAACGAATGGTACAATCCTTTTGTCCTTGACACTGCTCCTAAAGGTTAGGTACTAGGGACATCGTCAAGGGGTGGCCAGTCCCTTGAGAATCAACCTAGCAATAACCAATTAGGAGAGGAGACAACATTATCTTCCATTCTTAATGAATGGCTTTCATCCTTAAGCTGAGGTTCAGTCTCACACTGAATCAAGTTGATCAATCCCTGGACCCTAACCAGGTCCTCCATTCTCTCGTAGAATGGTTCTCATTACTAAGATGAGTTTTAGTCTCGCACTGAAAATTGATCAACTACTTGTAGTACCTACTTGGACATCATGTCCCTGGTCCTATACCAGAATATATCTTTTCCTCCACCTGCAGGCTCTACTTGGACATCACATCCTTGGTCCTAGACCAAAATACCCTCGAGGCATATAGGGGCCCTAGCCACATGCTATGGGCTTTGCCATGGCATCAACCTGCTTGGTCCCAGACCAAGAACCCTAGGAGACTATTGGGGACCCTAGGTTACCTTCTAGGGTCTTACTCTATCCTAGTCAACTGACTAGGAAACCATTCTCTGAGAATGGGTTTGGCAGCTACACTAACTTTAACAATGGCCTCCTAGAGAACATTGATTCTTGAATCTGAGGAAAAGACACAAGTTGTTTCACACAAGTTTGTTTAAAACAAAAATATAGAATATATTTCAATGCCAAAACAAGAGCGCAATTCGTGCTCATCTGTAACCCTCTTAAGTGAAGTTCAAAATTCTAGTTTAGAAAAAGAGTTCAGACTTAGAGCAAATTAGTCTTGAGAGCCCTGTAATAGATCGAAAATGCAAGAAAATTGTGAAGCTGAGTAATACTCTATTTATTGCACTTGATGCGAGAAGTCTATGTCACTTTCCTTTTTGATTTACTGTGTGCAAACTGTATACGTTTATTGTCCAATATGCATCTGATAAATGAAATTTTGTATTGAATGGGACAATGGAATTCCTGTATTGAATTCCATTGAATGGGGCAATGGAATTCCTGAGTTGTGAATTTCAATAAGTGTCATACATAACCAAATTTGAATTGAGATTTTTACCATTTGAAACTCTCAAGAAGCTCCACTAAGGATTGAGAAATAATTGGAGCATGACTATTGATTATTACCCAAATATAGAGTGGAATATTGATTACTAAAAGAAGTGCAAACAATAACTTTGAGCCATCTTTAACACATTCTGCCACTGGTGTTATGTTTGAACAAAGTCTAAATGCAACCTCGACAAGCCAGTTATTGTGTTAGATATTGATGCAATTGCAATGTAATATTGAGACGGAAAACTATCCATCTTACTTTGTGAATTTTGTGGACTGCAATGGTCTCAACCTTCTCTCAAGGAGAGTGGTAGTAGATACTTTCCATCCATAATCAAACAGCAATCTGAAAAATAAAATGTTAGAATGCAACAACCACACACCAATAACAACCGCATCAACCTCTTGCACAAGATAAACAAAAGGAGAATCCACTTTTTCTAGAGAGGCTTGGACAAACCAAGGCACCTACCCAGCTTGACTTTGATTTTTTGGTGGACCTACAAAATTTGTGTTAAAAATCCACTTATCCAAGCTATCAAGGATGTTCCTATCTACAAAAGGGTTATAGGATATAGTCTCAAGATATTTAATGGAATACCTCAAAGACTTCATGGTGTTACAGAGAAAGTCTTTACTCAATGGGTATCCCTTGATTCTAGGTAGACCTTGGTTAACAACAATTGTTGCTTACATTGATTGTAGTTCTATAGGCATGAGTATTGCCAATGGACAATCCCTTGAAGGTTGAATATGTACCTAAATTTCCAGTAAACTTGGGTACGGGAGACCTTAGACGTAATGTTCTGGTTCTGTGAATATCATGTTCCTCACCCAGTTGTAACCTCGCTGAATGCCTGGAGACCTTAGCAGATTTAGACTTTCCCACCCTTGTAGATAAGGTATCCTTTGCTCCTTAGCCTTTTGTCCCCGCTTTAATTTCTTGTCCATGTAGTGCACCAGAAGCCATGGTTATGTTAGAATCTAAACCACTTTCAAAGAGTAATGTAAAACAAATATGTTGCACCTAGAATTGATAATCAAGGTTATTTGTAGCTAGTTCCAAAACAGAATCACCTCAAAACTACCCAGAACTATCTGTACGGTGTCCTAACTTATAATTTAATCCTTTCTTGCTGTTGCAAATATATCATAATGCATTTATTTCTAATCATGTTCAGATCCATCCATGTTGACCCTCCGCTACTACACAAACTTGATAAGTTTTGCTCAGATTAGCTGCTACAGGGATGGAATGACTTCAACAGGAGCTAGGGAATCGTCAAACTCAACCAAATGAAAAAACTGGCACCCACCTTCATCATGTTGGATGTCAACCCAATCAAAGACTCCAATTTTTTCCTTTGGACTTTTGCATTCCACCAAGTGAGAAAGATTTTTCATCATGTTCTTGAAGTTGCAACTCAAGTTGTATAAAATCAAGTATGTCTTTTGAATATTGCACACAATATTGAATGTGAGTTATTGTTTTCTTGTCGATCATGATAGTGGTGTCGATAATAGAAAATAGTAGAGTGTTTAGTAACTCTCAAAGGTCATTTAATTTTTCTATTGAAAAACTCAACTCACTCAAAAGAAGTGCTTTTTGCAACTCCACCCTTTTACAAACAAGACTCAACAAATGGAATTTTGACTCAGAAAGTAGAAGATGTTGGGTTCAACCAAAAATGCACATAATTGCAATGAATTATAGGATATAAGCACAAATGAACACATAGTTTGCAAGTTAGAAAATGATATTTACAAAATAAATGCCTTACCTCTGTAATCTTGAGTGATGACTGCTCAATTGTGGTATGGGTGATAGTGTCTCACAACTGATATGAAAATGTAGTTCTAAATGGAGTGCTTCCTACCTTCAAAAATAATATGAACGAATCCCTAGAGAGAAGAGAGCATTATTGAGTTTACTGACTAGTTGTGAATATTTATCTTGAGGAGAATCATATTCTGAATGGTGAGGAATGCACTTCTCTTAAGAAGCAAGGTGCTCTTTGAAATTAGAAAAATGTATACTAGTAATTTAAATGACCTTAAGTGGTATGTATTAGGGACTGCAATTTTCTTCAATTAATAGAGTCAAGACTCAATTTGTCAATTAACAAATTTAAGGCTTGATATCAAAATTTCTGATATCGTCATATTCTAGTTCTCATATGACCTTCACACAATTTTTACCCTCAAAACCCCTCCTTTTTTTTCATTTTTCTTTTTTAATGAAATCCTTATAATCTAGTGTTAAATACCATTTCCAGGAGAGGTTAATACAACTCTTGATTACTATCATAATGCTTTTATGATTGTTGTACTCTAGCTGGCGTGACCTTTTCATGGAGATTCCTTTGGATCGGTCTTTCTCCAAATGTATACACAGAAATACACAAAGTTTGGAAGAAGGATTCACACTGGAATGTGTTTCTTCTTACAGTTCACAACACAAGTCGTAACTTCTTAGAGTGTCATCAACAGTCTCGGTAGATAAACTATGCAGCTCCACAAAGTTTGCAATCCTCATCTCCACACACTAGTTTGTTAATACTCCTACGTGACCAAGGGCACTCTCCACCAAAAAGGTGTAATTAGCATGTTCAATGCATAGAGATGTTTAACACTACAATATGAAGGAATACACCACTAGTCTTTATGCAACTCACTTAAAGGTTCAACACATACACTTAATGCAGCTCCTCATGCAGCGTTCTCCTACAAAAATGGATGGAAAGCATTTATTTCTTGACCATACAACTAATATCTAGGTTTGGTACCAGCGGCCTTCCTCAAAAATTCCAAAGTCTACTCATTTCCAAGATCTACCAACCTATTTGAAACAATATGAGCCACCTTAGGTAACATAATGAGAGTGCCTACAAACCATTTTGAGAATCATTTGAGGTCTAATGTTTCTAGTGGAGTATCTTTAATAACTGAGCCAAGAGTTGAAGATAACAAAGAGAGATTTTAAAAGGTCATCAGAGAGGGAAAGCAATATTCATAATGATAAAAACAATATTTTCAATTTTTCTTCTTATCTTGAAGAAATAAGGATACAATCACCAGGTTCAAGCGTTATTTTAGAGTAGGCCATGAGTGAAAAGCAATTTGGTCAGAAAGGGCAAAGAAAGGAAAAATAAATTATAGGTTCTCAATTAGTGCCTAAAAGTGAGTTCCTAGATCATAGAAAAACAGTGATAGATAACATTGTCAGCAATTTTGAATCTTTTAAACATGGAAGCACTGAAGAGAGCATTCAGGTTTCAAACTGTAAAGAAAATTTTAAGGGTGAAAAAGAATTTAAAAATATTCATGAAAATTGTGTTCCTATTGTCAAAGATCATGTGATTTCTACATTTGTGACGAAATACAGTGAAGTTAGGGTAGTTCCAAACACTTATTTGTATCAGAATTCCATTCTGAAGAAGAAAAGAAAGCTCTTGAATAAACATAATTCAGGGTTATCAACTCTATGAGAGAGATCAGATAATCAAATAAAGATAAATATTTTCACAGAAGAAGAAAATGTTCTTGAGGTATTATCTGGAGTAGATCATCGAAAGAAAAGGACACAGATCAAGGAAAGGAAACATGAAGTTAACTTTGATGAACATTTTCATTCGGTAAAAAGGGAAAGAACTAAAGCTGAAGATGAAACCAAGAAAATTGTAGAAGGCTCAAATAAAGGAGGCATAGCAAGTGCCAATGACAATAATGGAGAAAATAGGGCATCGGATAATGCTTGTGTGTTAAATGAATGCCATTTGAGAACTATTAATATCTTAAGTTCTAACAGTCTTGAAACTGAAGGTGATTTGCCACATGGGAAGATGTCTTCAATTTTCATGGAAAGGCCTATGTGTTTGCCACCAAAGGCTGATAAATATCATTTGATAAGTATCCTACCGAGTGATGAAGCTGCACTGCCTCTCTCTAATCTCTTGCAATACTCTACTGACCCCAAAAAATCCTAACATCAAAAAGATTGACTGTAATGAACTGTTGTGTTCACTGTTACCCTTCATATTGCAAATCGTCCATGTTCACAAAGATAGTTCTACTAAAATAAAAGTGAATGTTGTTCATAGTCAATTTGTTATTGATTTGGCTTCTTATCCCCGAAACACAATGCTGAAACAAAACATGCTAAAAGATAATGCCTGCAGTGCACCAACTGGAGCTCTAATGGAAAGGGTTGATCATTCCTCATATTGGGACCTGTGAATGAGATAAATGCCACTTAATTGTAGTAAAATATATGATAAAAGAAAAAAAAACGGTTCATTGAATAAATGTGTCTAAGGACATCTAGACATGTAATCAAATAGAAAGGGCATAAACATGAAAAGATAAAATGATGGACCATTGAATCACAAATTAATTCATACTAGGAATTGGTGAAAGCATACTGCAGAAGACTAATTAACATTTACGAAATTATTGCAAACATGGTTTAAAATAAAGAAACAAATGACATGATGATGGGGACAGCAAAAAATAATAATTATGAAAATGCTTGCTTAAGGAATTCAGATTAACTATTGCCTATAAAGTATTCTCGAATCAATAGACATGTTATCAAGGTAATCTAATAGTCATTATTAATTTTATTCAAAACTTTAAAACCGATTCTAAAGTCTGAAAACAATACAATATAAATAACTAATATATATTATGGGTAGTCAGACTATTTTACAAACATGATATACCCAAAAGAAAAAAGAACATTTGAGATTCATCATAACTATTCAAAAGATTAAGAATTTACACCTGAAAAGAAAAACACATTTCACAACTCTCACACATGTTGTTACCATACCTATTCCTAGGTCCAATCCCATTTCACGTAGAATTGTCACTCCAACAATTTTAGCTCTTTCATTTGCATCTGACATGTTCTTATCAACATAGCTTGTTGTGACAAGATGCTTATTTAACTGTAGAAAATGCAATATATCACTTTACCAATCCATGCTCTTTGTAAAGCACGTGACATAGTAGACTGGTTAATATGAAACGGAAATGACATAATGTTTTTTCTAAATCGCTAGACTACTTTACCTGAATTATATATAACTATTCACACCCCCTATACATTAGCATTTATTCTAGTAAAAAATAAAAAAGATAATAAGTCAATATTGGGTTATTTTGCTTCATTGAACTATCAGGTCTATTGAAAATATTTTTCCACATAGGAAGTTCAGAGGCTTACTGCCAAGGCATATGCAATGAGAACAACACCAAAAGTTTCATTGGAGTCCAATTAAAAGAGTCGTGCAGTATATACAAGAGACTTGATTATAGTTTGACTCTTTGAGTACATAACAACAACGACTTTCTTGCATATGGAGGTTCATTATCACTTTATTCAAGAGTTTTTTGAAGGAAATGAGGTGAAGGTGGAGTTGTACAACTCTGGAGCAGACTGCAGATTTCTTCATCAAAGTACTAGGTCCAAATAACTTGTTGAAATTTGGAGATGAGCACTTGTATCCAATATGACCATGAAAGGAGAGTAATATTACTGTCTATAACATACATATTCTATATGTACTTTATCAAGTTAGAATTAGAGCTTAGAATAATAACAGTTAAAATGATACATGTAATAAAGCGCATTAATCAAGTCTTAATTAAACTATGGTAGTTTGGTTATTGGTCTTCATCTTGAGATAAAATTATACGCAAGTCTTACTTTGTATAAGGATATATAAAGTTTACTCTTGCCTCTACAACTATTTGTATCTGTTGCTTACCTAAATTTATTTTATGTGGGGAAAAAGTGAATTCTGCTCTAAAGGAGGAGACAGGAAAAGAGGGTGTAGATTCTGAGCAAGCAGAAACTCTATATAGTAGGAGGAGAACAAGGTTGTGTTTTCATCCTAGAGAGGTAGGGAGGAGGTCAAATATCAAAGACAAGATGTACATGAAAATGTAGGTGGGAAACTGGAATTGAGGAGAGGAAGCTCAAAGATTCCCCAAGCAATAAGCAACATGGTATCCATTATGGAAAAAAAAGTATTCCCAGTTTTCAAGGTGTTGGAAACATGGAATCTATTATCCATCATAACATCTACGATAGAATCTAGATTGTCCATGGGAAAAATGAGAAGGTTTATCTAGTGAAGGCATTCCTTGTGAAACTTCGAATCATCGCACATGATTATTATAAGGAGTTCCCCACAAATTATTTCTGTAATTCACACATAGGAATGAATTAAAAAATGAGTTAAGTTATTATGTGATGGCATTGGATTTATATATGAGTTAGGTTGTCATGTAGTGATATTTATTTATAGATGAGATATACAACTTGAAGCAGGAAAGGAGAGAAAGTGTCCACCCACATATCTGAAACGAAAGGATCTTTTTTTTTAAATGGGAAAAACTATAACATTACGTGATTGTAAATATGCTTCATGGAGGGAATTTCCTAAGTACAGAGAGAATATGAAGGTGATCCTTCTGAATTTATACAAAGAGTTAGTAAATTGAGCATTACACATTGAGAGTGAAGACTGCTCGAGGTCATTGACAGGGACTGATGAGGAACCCTCAAAATTGACCACTAAAGGAAAATGTGGGAAAATCAATGAATGAACAATATGAGAAGGAAATTGTGCACAAATTGAAAATGTGAACGATGTACAGAATCTAAGATGCCAAACAAGCAATTTCATCACATACTTAACACAAATAATCATGTCACTCTTGAATGAAAAAGTTCTAGTTGCACCACCTTCGGAAAAAAGTGTCTGCAGGATTTAAATGATTGAGCAGAAGACTAGAAATATTTAACAGAATACACATAAGGACAATATATTTATTCAACATTGTAGCCTATCTACATCTGTACATGTGAACGAAATGGAGATCTGAAGTTTTATAGACTATAATCCTTTACATAAATTATATATACCTATTCAGTACACATGCTATACATTAGGAGTTATTCCACAGGAAAAAAGAGAAATATAACATGTCAGTCTTGGGTGTGTTGATTCATGGAATGATCAGGTATAAATTGAGATAAAAGATATTTTTCCACATAAAATAATATATAGTTTTTATGTTAATATAACTTGTATTTTCTAGAAAAAGAAATTGTATAACATCAGAAACAACTAGCTCTATCAACTTAGATTTCCTTATATATTTTGTGAAAAATACAAACGTGTCTCCATAAGACCCCCAGTGTTTTGGCTACTTGATTTTTCATGGTTTGGGAGAGTGAAAATAACAAATATTCACATGAGAGTTTTATAAATTCTAAAGACTCATATCTAAGTAAACATATTTCCAATTCAATGTGTTCACTTCTATTCATAGAGATTTAATTAAAACCAAATGAATGGTTAATAAATGAATCCAATGAACATACATCATCGAATACTTGCCAACTCAGTTTGTCTTTTTGCTTCTCTATGGTTGTGTTGCTGAGAACTCATGGAAAAATGCATAGGTTGTGATGCATCCTACTTGTTGATGTTGTTTATATGAATCAATTAGGGATATTAGCAAAAAATAATAACTTAACCTACTATTGAACATGTCAATTGGCAACAATGTAATTAGGACAAAGTCATGCAACTTCAGATTTGCACATCCTTGTGTTAATTGAAGCAATTTTATTAGGATTCACCTTGGTTTGTTCAGGTTTGGGCTTAGAATGGCTATGAGAACAAAAAATTATCTCACTTTATCAGAGCCATATGTCCTTCCTCATGTTCCCTAAAGTAGGTGACAGACTATAATGAATGTTTCTTTGGTGTTAACTTCATCAAAAACTTGAGAATGAACTTCGATGTTTAGTAAGTGAAGAAAGTTGTACTCACAGAATAAGGACCTGGCGAGGGTTTGAATCGCGCCCTCCCCTCCACTGTTTTGGTCGGCGGCTAGCATTCTCGAGTGGTCGGAGGCCGACTTCCAGGACAGCTGAGTGGGCATCCCGGTGGGGGCCATGGCCTCTCCTGATTTGGGGAAGCCTGCTCATTCCCAGGAGGTTCCAGGCTCTAGCAAGAACCCTAGATCTGTTGACGGGTAGGAGAGAAGTCTGCCATTCTCTCAGAAGGGTAAACGAGTTAACTCGGGGGGATGTCTACCTCGAACCTCTTCTATCCCCTCGATTCAAATAAGGTCTGAGGCAGTAAGGGAGAAGATCGGGACTTGGAAGGAAAAAGCTCCCATTGGGAAATTCGTGGGAATATGGCCCAAGGAGAGGGACTTAATCAAATGGATTAATGGGGTTTGGAAACCAAAGGGGCACTACGACCTTCAGCTGGGGTCAAAAGGATTTTTCATGATAATCTTCTTTAACCAGGAAGACAGGGACAGAATCATGGAAGGGGGCCCTTACTTCTTCTTCTCGGCAGGTCTCTTCCTGCGGCCGTGGAAGAAACGCTTCAACCCCGAAACGGAAGATATGACGGTGGCCCCAGTTTGGATTCACCTTTTCTCCCTCCCGGGTGAATATTGGGACCTAGAAACCCTTCGAGACATAGGCAACAGTCTGGGTGAGTTCATAAAGGTTGCAGAACAAACAAGGCTCCAGCGGTACACAGTGTTCGCCAGGATCTGCGTCTATATGGACCTGTCTCGGGAACTTCCAGAAGCCATTAGCTTAAATTGGGAAGATGAGGAATGGATCCAACCCTTAGACTATGAGCAGCTTCCTTTCAGATGCAGGCTTTGCCACGAATATGGCCATTTTGGGCGGAACTGCCCCAACGCCTCCCCCAAGCTGAGTCCTGTGGCCCCAGTGTCCCCCACTGAGGCAGGCATGGACGGGTTCACGGTGGTCAAGAACAAACGCCGAGGTAAAGGGGGTGGAAAAAACCCGACTCGTCCAGACCATTCGACTCCCGAGATACCCCAAGGGAACGCGTTCGATGTCTTAGCGTCAGTGGAAGAGAAAGATGGGAATCAGCCTCACTCCTAGCCCAGTGATTCCCCCTCCCCCCCTGATCCAAAGGATGACCAGCAGATGGATGGAGTTGAGGAGGATGAGGGTGACGACATGGAGCTGGGCGAACTAGACCTGGATGCCATCGAAGAAGAGTGTAGAAAGAAAGAGCAAGGATATGTCTCCCGTCGTCAACTTGAACTCCTCCAGGAAGCGATCATAAAATCAAAAGCAGTGGAATGTCTGGGAATCGACCCAGATGCCCCGAAGGGAAGCAAGAGGAAATCTCCGGAAGAAGAAATGCACCGAGGAAGGAAGACCAACAAGCAGCGTATAGCTACGGTGGGAGTCCGACTAATCGAATCTGGACAGTACCCCACGATCCAGGCAGCCTTTTCTGAAGCCAAGAAGTTTTGTCAATGAAGCTCATCTCCTGGAATATCAGAGGGTGCTATAACCCTAGGAAGTGGAAGACCTTAGGTCGAAAAGTCCGACAGGAATCCCCAGACATTCTGTTCCTTCAGGAGAAAAAATGCAGCTTGGAACATATGCAGACAATCAAAGATAAGATCTGGAAGGGCAGCCAGGTTATGGCCATTGATGCCATAGGCCAATCTGGGGGCATTGCTATACTATGGCACCCGCGAACGGTGGAGCTCTCGAACTGGAGAGCCAATAAGTTTGCCCTCATGGAAGACTTCTACTTCCCAGATATGGGAGTGAGAGGCTCGACGGGAAACATCTATGGACCCAGCAACTTCCAAGCCAAACGATCCTTCCTGGACTTCCTCCAGTGGATCCAGGCCCTTGCATCTCAGGAACCCTGGGTTCTTGGAGGGGATTTCAACCTTATCACCAATTTAGAAGAGAAGAATGGAGGTCGGTGTGTTTTGGACACCTTCCAGGAAGCCTTCAGTGAATGCTTGGCCCGTGGTCCTCTGGTTGATGTGGAAACGAGGGATGGATGGTACACATGGAACAATAAGCATGGGGGGGGAAATCTGGTGGCCTCACGTTTGGACCGATTCTTGGTATCTGAGGCCATAATGAATAGTACGGGGGATATCTTGGCTTCCGTCCTCCCGGCTAATGGTTCTGATCACTAGCCCATCAGTCTCCTCTGGGATGGATCTGGACCCCCAAGAGGCAAACCCTTTAGATTTGAAAGCTTCTGGATGGAACACAAAAATTTCAAGGACCTGGTGGGGCAGTGGTGGCAGTTTTTGTCCCCCCCCCCCAGGAACCATTATGTTCAGATTCCAACAGAAACTTAAAGCCTTGAAGATGAAAATCCGAAAATGGAACCGGGAGGAATTTGGAAACATCTTCGAGGATAAGAAACACCTTCTGATGGAGCTGGAAGGCATCAACAGATAAGGAATGGAGATAGGATGGAGCGAGGAAATGAAAAACAAGGAAAGGGATCTTATGGAGCAACTTGAAGCTCGGGAAAGACAAGAAGGCCTTTATTGGCAGCAGAAGGCCCGGGTCAAATGGTTGAAGGAAGGGGAAAGAAACACCAAGTTCTTTCATAACTCAGTGATCCAGAACAGAAACAGTACCAGAATCCGACACCTCAAAGCCAGAAATGGTGAAAGAGTGGAGACCAGGAGAGAAATAGAATATGAACTCACGCAATACTTTTCGGAGATCCTTAGGGAAGAGGTGGGAGACAGAAGCAGGGAGATTAATCAAATAACCAGCCTACTCCCAAAAATGATCTCTGCGGAGAACAATGAAATGCTGGTTAGGCCTATCGGGATGCAAGAACTGGAGGAGGCGGTAAACCAAATGGCCCTTGAGAAAGCGCCTGGGCCGGACGGTTTCACTTCAAATTTCTTCCATCTCTTCTGGGACTTGATCAAGGCAGAAGTGCTAGACATAGTGGAAGAATCTAGGATCAGGAAGGGTGTCCTGCAGGCTTTCAATGCTACTTTTCTCACCCTCATTCCTAAAGAAGCAGGAGCGGCATCCCCGGACAAGTTCAGACCCATAGCTTTATGTAATGTCATATACAAGATCATATCCAAAGTTATCGCCAACCGCCTTAAACCTCTCCTCTCGATGCTCATAAGTCCGGAGCAGTCCGGCTTTGTGGAAGGAAGAGAAATTCTGGACGGTGTGATTCTGGTCCACGAAGTGCTGCACTCGCTTAAGACAGCCAGAATCCCTGGGATGATGATCAAGCTAGATATTGCTAAAGCTTATGATAAACTCAACTGGTCTTTTATGGAGAAATCGCTGGCAGCTTTTGGCTTCTCGCCAGGATGGGTGGAATGGATCATGTCGCTGGTCTCATCCCCCTTCTATAACATCCTCCTCAATGGATCTCTGACCTCCTCCTTCCAGCCCTCAAGGGGAATTCGTCAAGGGGACCCCCTTTCCCCTTTCTTATTTATCCTCATGGCGGAGGGGCTTAGTCGCCTCATTAAAGATCAGGTTAGCTGCAGGAAGCTCAGGGGTGTTAAAATTCAGGAAGGGTTTCCCCCTCAGACCCACCAGCAATTTGTGGATGACACTATGCACATGGGGTACCCTTAAGTCCAAGAAGCCAGAAGCTTCAAAAGATGTCTGGACATATTTGAGCAGGCTTCAGGTTTGGCTGTAAATCCAAATAAGTCTCAGGTTTTCTTTGTTAATACCCCCCCGGCTACCCAGAGGTGCATATTGAGAGTTCTTGGCTTTTCCAGAGGGAACCTCCCTACCAAGTACCTGGGTATCCCTATGGGCCTGGAGAGGCCGAAGAATGCTGATTGGCAGGAATTCTTGGACAAACTGAAGCAGAGACTTTCTAGTTGGACCCTGCGATCCCTTAACTTCCCCAGCAGAGTGATCCTGATCAAGTCTATACTCCAGGCCATGCCGACGTTCCTTTTCTCGGTCTTAGCTGCCCCAAAGGCCATCCTCAAGCAAATCCGAAGTATCCAACGCAAATTCATCTGGGGATCGAACGGGGAAAAGGCCAAATTTTCTCTTGTCAGCTGGGAAGACGTTTGCAAACCTAAGGACCAGGGTGGCCTAGGCTTAAGGGACCCGGAGGTTATGTCGGAGACTCTCGGAGCTAAGATATGGTGGCGATGGGTATCCCATTCTTCGGAACCCTAGGCCAATCTGTGGCATGTGAAGTACGTAAGGGACAGACCCAAATCATCCCTGATCCGCTTCAACGAAAATCCCAACGGATCTCCAATATGGTCGAAAGCAGCTGCCGGCAGATCTATAGTCCAGGAGCACAGCTTCTGGGAGATTAGGAGCGGCAACCTGGTGAAGTTCTGGGATGATGCCTGGAACCAACTTCCCATCCTAGGAAGGGATCCTAGATGGCACCCAATCAAGCTTCAGGACCAGGACTGGGGTCGGACTCTGGTGAACCAGGTATGGCACCCAGAACCCCTAGATGAGATGCGCAGATGGAACTTCCCTATAAAACCTGAGGCCATGCATGAGGATGATTGGGCAGCCTTCCAGGACGAAATGCGTAACCACTGCCTCAGAGCGCAGGAGGGGTCTGACATCCTACGGTGGGGTTATTCTCCTAAAGGTTCCTTCGGCGTCAAGGAGGCGTACAGCATTAGAATGTCAAGGAATGAGGAGAAAGACGACACCTGGAGGAAGATCTGGGAAGTCAATCTATGGCCCAAGGTGGCCCTTTTCGTCTGGTTGGTGGTCAGAAAAAGGATTCTCATGGGTGAAAACTTGCGGAAACGGGGAATAATTGGCCCATCTCAATGCTGCCTGTGCCTCCATGCAGAGGACACAATGGGACATATCTTGGACAGCTGCCCCTTCGCGGCCTCCATATGGGATAGGGGAGCGATGATGTTTAGAAGGAGCGACCGAGTCCGAGGACTCCCCTCTCAAACCATCAAGGACTGGAACCAGCGGGCCTTCTCCAACCCCATCCTCAGCACCATATGGAATGCTTTTCCGGGCATGGCCATGTGTTGCATATGGAAGGAGCGAAACGCGAGAATTTTCAGGGGTCTAAGCAAAAACTCGGAGGATATCTGGAATATCGTGCATGACAATGTGCTTGCATCCATCAAATGCATGCAGTGGTCTGAACAGGACATGGTCCCTCCGAAGGCGGAGCTTCACGTCGCGGAGAACTGGGGCTTGCCCAAACTGGCCTTCGTTTCCTTGCTAATCCGAGATAAAAGATGCGCCCCGACCAGTCCATCCTCATGGGCGGCTCCCCCTCCGGGAGTGTTTAAACTAAACTTTGATGGCGCTTCTCGCGGCAATCCTGGACAGGCAGGGTTCGGAGGGCTGGTCCGCGACCATGATGGTCATATCCGAATTGTGTTCATGGGAGCTATTGGGGAAGACACCAACAACTCTGCTGAGTTAGAAGGCCTCTTACGAGGGTTGGAAACCATGATCAGGGAAGGTTTTCTGCCTGCAATCGTTGAAGGAGATTCCAGTGTCCTTATTTCGGTGGCCAATCGTCTCCTAAGCGGGCAGAGAACGGAGAAAATCTCGCTGAGTTGGCATCTCACTTCACGTCTAGAGCGCCTTCGAGTCATCATCCGGGCCCATCCTGCCACCTCCTTTGTCCATGTCAGGCGTGACGCGAACAAGGCAGCTGACTGCTTGGCTAACGCTGGAGTGGAATGCGGAGCTGGCATACGATGTGACCAACTGGAGGATTTTGATGCGGAGGGATGGGCCCAGCATTGCCGTCAGCTGGCCATCAATGATTTTAATGATCCAGCCCAGGTGGAGGAGAGTCAGGACAGGCGACCAAGTGGCATGAGGAGACGCGAGCACGTCCGTAGGCATCAAATCGAATGCAGATAATCACGCGTGGCAATGGAGCCTGTAGGTGCCGGGCCAAGCCCCCCCTCATTATTGTGGCCTACGGCTCTAGCTCTCCCATGATCGGCTTTGATAGTCGAGGTAATGGTCCGGACAGAGATAATCAATCTGGGATGGACGATCGCAGAACCATGATGAGCATGACGCAGGCTCACTGTAAGGTCGGGTACGAGTTAACGAACGATTACCCGTTAAAGCCGGGCTGCCTGGGGGATGGAATCACCGAAGTTTTTGTTGTGTATAGTGGGTTGGTCTCGCTACCCTCTGTTAAGCCTCTGGTTCTTGAGAGTGGCTCCTCTTCAAAGGTCCCCTGCAACTCTGTGAGGTTGTCCTTCCCCTCGGTGCTTCTTGCCATGGCCGCCAAAAGGAAGACCAGGACGGTTGCTGAGGAAATGGCTATCCCTGGCCATAAAAGGGCATCCGGGAGTTCATCCAAACGCCAGACTCGCCAGGCGACGCGTGCCCAGCTCCTAGCCCAGGAAGAGGCTGATCGCTATAAGGAGCACGTCCCTCTGAAAATCCGTCTGGAGGTTGACAGGATGGTGGAGGAGCTCTGGGAGGAAGCTAAAGCTATGCCCAAGGAAAGATTGCATGAGGAGGTTTCCGACTAGGTCTTAGACCCCGGCTCCACTGCTGGCAGGGCTTTCGCGTACGACAGAATGATCCTTACTTACTGGGTCACGGTTAGATTAGTCGGGCTCTCTGCCTCTATAAGGGACGCCAAGCAGGAGGGGGACGCGGTCCCAATTCCATTCTGGAAGGAACACCATGCCGAATGTCATGCTATGCACCACAAGCTAGACGTCCTCGCTGCTCGCCTGGGGTTCCCCTTCCATCCTGCGGACCGTCGGGCTCTCGAGACCGCCAGACCCCGGGAGAAAACAGATCGCAGCGCTCAGGAAAGACACGGAACTGCAGAAATTGGTCGTCAACCAACTGGTCCAAGGTCCCCCCTGCCACCCCCGTTTGCAGGTATGCAGCCCCCAGTGGCTTGGACTCTTTCTGCTGAAACTCAACGTCAATGCACCAGATCCTTAGGTGGCCAGCACTTGCTGTCTCAGCCCCGTCCTCCCTGTTAGCTAGGAGGCGGGCAGTCAGTTTTTGTTGTGTCTTTTTGGTCCTTCTCCTTGTTGATGTATTTTGGTCTGTGTAGACTTAGCCGAACTGGCCTCTGGCAGTATATCTATTCCAGCGATAAGTATGGTGACAAAATCAGCATTTCGCATTTTTGTGGGTGGGAATTTCATGTAACTTGTTTCGTTTATGATTCAGCAGTAGTTAGTATTGGAGGGGAAATAGGAAATGGGAAGACTCTGTATCCTTCTGGCCGACTAGTTTTGGTTCTGTCCAAGTGGGGCTGTCCACGGCTCGGTTCAAGGTTTCCTGTTTTGGGACTGGCCATAGGCCTCTGTTAGCTTTGTAATATGGTTTCTGTACAGTAATAAAAAATTTATTTACAAAAAAAAAAAACTTCATCAAAAACTTGTTACTCTCTCTATTACGTATGATGAATTTTCGACAATGGTTGCATTAGTTTCATTAGTCCTTAGTGCACCTTCCCAGGTCCCTGTTACTATGTGGGTACCTTTGATACCCAGGAAAACAAGACTTTTTGAAAAGGGATCTAACAATGATTGGTGCAAGGATTAGAGCAAGGATTGGATCACCTATGGCTGCATGGTTTGATCGTGTTGCTAAAGGGTTCCTTCCTAGACTTTGTATTGCTACTCGCCCTGCAGTTTGTGCAAGGAGCTCCAATTGAGTGTTCCATTTCCACACAGAATTGTTTTGATCTGTACATATTTATCTCACTTATGTTGTAAGTGATTTGTATGTTTCTTTGGATTACTATAGCATTGAGCAAGACAGATGCAACTCTGTGGATTTCAAAATAATTTATTGACATTACTATTCATGGGTTGTTTTCTGAGCATTTCTTATCTCCTTTCCTTGCCTATATAGAGCAAGTGATAGTTGTGAGTTCTGGAAAGAAGACTCTGTTTCCTTTATTGGATATAAAATCCCAAAGAAAAGGATTCAAGACACAACATGGATCGGGAAGAAAAAGAGGAAATTGGACAGCTCGGTATTATAAAAACATGTGCATTGTGCAAAAATTTCAATCACTTTATTCAAGATTTAAAAGAGGTTTATGCCAAGTAATGGACAAACTTGATCTAAAATATGGATTGAAGTTGCTTGCATTTGTTAAAGGTTTTGAACAGGAGGATTATCTTTTGGAATAGTTCCAAGTTTTATACAGACAGAAGCCTTCTGAAGGTTCTATGGCTTCAGGTTTTCAAAGACTTGGAAAAGTTCAGATTCTTAAATAAGAAATCAAGAGTTATTCCTAAATACAGATGATCTAGGCACCATGCATCATCAATGACATAAAAGACACTTTTTCTCAACTATTTGCAAACATAAACTGATAGGTATTAGGAATATTCTAGTAAAAATTTGAAAGACAACTGGAATTCAAGGCAGTGAAATTGTATGAACAGATTAGTGCTAGGATAATCGTTGTTCTAGATAATCTATGATTAGGAACCATTAAATTATTGTTGGTTCAGAGCAGTGAAAACACCAAGTCTAAAAACTAAAACAAATATGAGCAGATTCTCTCAATCTTGAGACATGTTCACCTTTCTTCGTTCCCCTCCCCACAATGAGGAAACATAGATTCTCTTCTTCAGCCCACATAAATAGCTTATCGCTTTCTCCTATCATCTAGACATGAGGTGCATAGCTCTCTTATTCAACACCAACAAAAACTTCTAGCATTTGAGACCCCTCATCTATCTGATCAGGGGATAAACAAATCACTTCACTTTTCCACTATATCCATGAGACATTGTGAGTAGGCACTGTCACATAAGAATGGGAAAACTACAGCATAGCAGTCAATCAATAATTGCATTATCTTTTAAGTGACCCTTGTTTTAATTGACTTGGCCATGGAGGGTGATCTTGATATAAAACATTACCTCGTAGACTTGGTTTTCCTTATGCATATCAGTATATTACCAAAATATTCCTCTCTTCCATGGCCTTGGATGGTAGCATAGACATATTGTATCCTTGATCTCACCTCTTAGATATTCCATTGTTTGATGGTAATTCAACAAGGTAATGGCATAAACATCAAAAGTCACTGAGAATGGCATGTCTTCTTATATTGACAAATGACAGTTTGAAGCTGGGCATATGTTGATTCAAGTTTCTGTCAATGCAAATTCCAGCATACTTGTGGCTAATTGCTCATGGCTCTTCCACTATTATTTATAGGTTCCAATCATTTATGAAAATCACCATATTAATAGCTGACCTAAGAACTTTAGTCTCTTCAATATCCTTTCTCTCAAACCTGACAACACCATATACACCTAGACCATCATTCTAGTATTAAAAATATCAAGTGGTTGTGGACGACCATAAAATTACCATTACTTATTTGTAAAGATATCACATGTAAATGGATAAACACTGAAAATACCTGATAATAGCTGACCATAGAAGAAACCACCTGTGATCGGGTAGTTTCAGACAAGTCTGATCAACAATGTTAACTACCATCAACCTTAGGTTCCTTTTATAGATAAAAAATCAAGAAGGTCTGGTGACAATATAATTGAATAGGTTCTCTCTAGTTTACTGGTATCAATTAAGTACCTATTTGATCTTCCCATTCTTGGTGCCAACTAAATAACCTTGTAAGATATTGCATAGAAAAACCACTTATTGGTGTAGTGATAATGTCTCTCATATTGGCCACATTTCTTTTCCAATGATATCCGTAGCCTAGGGTGCTTTCTCCAATCTAATGAAAACTATACTCCTAGATTCTTTTCATTTTGGGTCTAAGAAACACCACACACTAAGCTACCTCACATCTCTTCACCCACTTTTAGGGTCAGCCTTTGTGTTTTTATATGCATACTTCATATCCATACAGTTGGGTTTTTTACACATACTTCCTATCCATACAGTTGGGTTTTTTACATACTTCCTATTCATGGGTTGTTTTTTGAGCATTTGCTATCTCCTTGCCTTGCCTATGTAGAGAAAGCAATAGCTATGAGTTCTAGAAGTAGACTTTGTTTCCTTTATTGGATAAAAAATCCTAGAGAAAAAAATTCAAGACACCTCATGGATCAGGAAGAAAAAGAGGAAATTGGACAACTCGGTATTATAAAAACTTGTGCATTGTGCAAAGGTTTCAATCATTGTATTCAATATTTAAAAGAGTCTTATGCTAGGTAATGGACAGACTTGATCTAAAATATGGATTGAATTTGCTTGCATTTGTTAAAGGTTTTGAACAGGATGATTCTTCTTTTGGAATAGTTCCAAGTTTTCTACAGACGGAAGCCTTCTGAAGGTTCTATGGCTTCAGGTTTTCAAAGACTTGGAAAAGTTCAGATTCTTAAATAAGAAATCAAGAGTTATTCCTATAGATAGATGATCTGGGCACCATGCATCATCAATGACAACAAAGACACTTTTGTTCAACTATTTGCAAACACAAACTGTCAGGTATCAGAAATATTCTAGTTAAAATTTTAAAGACAGTTGTAATTCAAGGAAGTGAAATTGTATGAGTAGATTAGTGATAGAATAATCGTTGTTCTATCTAATCTAAGGTTAGGAACCATTAAATTATTGTTGTTTCAGAGCAGTGAAAACACCAATTATGCAGTCTAAAACAAATGTGAGCATATTCTCTCAAGCTTGAGACATGTTCACCTTTCTTCACCCCACTTCCCACAATGAGGAAACATAGATTCTCTTCTGCATCCCACATAACTAGCTTATTTATTTTTCCTATCATCTAGACATAAGGTGCATAGATCTGTTATTCAAAACCAACAGAAACTTATAGCATTTGAGGTCCGTTAGCTGTCCGATCATGGGATAAACAAATAACTTCACTTTTCCACTGTATCCATGAAACATTGTGAGCAAGAACTATCACATAAGAATGACCAAACTACAATATAGTGGTCAATCAATAAATGCATTATCTATTAAGTAACCCATGTTTGAATTGACTTGGCCAAGGAGGGTGATCTTGATAGCAAACATTACCTCATGGACTTGGTTTTCCTTGCGCAGATCAGTGTATTACCAAAATATTCCTCTCTTCCATGACCTTGGATGGTAGTATAGACATACTGTATCCTTGATCTCACCTCTTAGATATTCCATTGTTTTATGGTAAGTCAACAAGGTAACGACATAAACATCAAAAGTCACTGAGAATGGCATGCCTTCTTATATTGAAAAATGACAGTTTGAAAGTTGGGAATATGTTGATTCAAGTTTCTGTCAATGAAAATTCCAACATGCTTGTGGCTAATTGCTCATGTATATTCCACTATTGTTTCTAGGTTCCAACCATTTCTGCAAATACCATATTAACAGCTAACCTAAGAACTCTAGTCTCTTCCATCTCCTTTCTCTCAACCCTGACAACACCATCATATGCACCTAGACCATCATGCTAGTATTAGCAATATCAAGTGGTTGTGGAAGGCCATAAATTCACCATTACTTATTTGTAAAGATATGACATGTTAATGGATAAACACTGAAAATACCTCATTATGGGTGACCATAGAAGCAACCACCTGTGATTAGGTAGCTTCAAACAAGTTTGATCAACAATGTTAACTGCCATCAACCTTAGATTCCCTTTATTGATAAACCATCAAGCAGGTTTGGTGACAATATAATTGAATAGGTTCTCTCCGGTTTACTGGAATCAATTAAGTACCTATTTGATCTTCCCATTCTTGGTTCCAAATAACTAACCTTGCATGACACTGCATATACAAACCACTTATTGGTGTAGTGATAACCTTTCTCATACTGGCCACATTTCTTTTCCAATGATATCCATAGTCTAGGGTGCTTTATCCAATCTAACGAAAACTATACTCCTAGATTCTTTGCACCCTGGGTCTAAGAAACACCACAACCTAAGCTACTTCAGATCTCTTCACCCACTTTTAGGGTCATCCTTTGTGTTTTTTTATGCATAATTCCTATCCATACAGTTGGGTTTTTAACACATACTTCCTATTCATGGGTTGTTTTCTGAGCATTTGTTATCTGCTTGTGTTTCCTATATAGAGCAAGCGGTAGCTGTGAGTTCTGAAAAGCAGACTCTGTTTCCTTTATTGGATAGAAAATCCCAAAGAAAAGGATTCAAGACACAACATGGAATAGGAAGAAAAAGATTAAATTAGACAGCTGGTATTATAAAAACATGTCCATTATGCAAAGGTTTTAATTGCTGTGCCATTAAATCGGTTGCCATGCCATTAAACTGACCTACAAAGTACAATCCTGAGAACCTTTGGTAGTTTTCCTTAACCCAGATTCTGTAAATGATAAATATTTCAAGCGCAACAAAATTTTGAATGAAAAAGTTTTCCTCAATTTAGATTAAGTAAATGATAAACATGTTTGGGACAACAAAATATTGAACTGGATTCATAGACAAAGCTAATCTGGTTGCAAATGAATTGGAAAATATGGGTTTTAAAAGTAATACCCATGCTACAGTATATAAATAGTTGAAGGATTGTGGCCATAAGAAGTTCCTGAGAATTATCAGAGACAGTCTAATTGATTTGATAAGCAATGATAAAAATTCATCTTTAAACGATTTTAATCATGCCATTGGATGTCAAAATAATTTATTGTCATTATGATGTGTACGAGGCATCTTGGCATTTGATTCAGACCCTACCAAAGAACCAAGTTCAAAATAAAATATGTTATGCATCTATGCATGCTATTTCAGTTACAGTGAAGGCAATCCATGTTTTAATTTTCTTTCCCCAATTTTATGTATTAAATTCGTTGTCAGCATATGTGAATGAACTATAACAATAATATGATTTTCAAGTCCCTAGATGTGTCAATCCTTTGTAAATAGAAGCCATTGTTATCTCTGTATCTCATATGTATGTTGATGAATCTTGGAGGACACCATTGCCTGAAACGTAGACCTAAGTATATGATTATGTATTTTTCTCTATTTAAGTTGATACAAAATTCTTTACATACGACCTAAAAAAAAGTGAACAGTTGAAAATGTAAATTGCTAAATTATCAACAACTTTATTGGGATTTTAGATGAAGAGAATGGATTAACCATCAGATGTTTTGAATAAAAGTTAAAATTGTGCTTGCCAGCATCTCGAGATAGAATGTACATTCAGTTTCAAAAAATAGATCCCAAAGTATAACTATAGTCTGTCAAGTTAACAAGCTATCACAATGTCAAACTAATAATTTGTCATTGTAATATCTAGTGACCAAGACTGCCGTTAAGATCTTCCTTTTTCTATTGATCAGCAAAATTATGTTAAAATCCATCGACTGTCATATTTAGACTAGAAAGAATTCAGAGAGGATTTTGAGATCTGTATGTTACCTTTTCTTAGTTGGTTACTTGAATGCTTGTTGAGGTGAATAGAATTTGTTCACGGAACCTACAGAACTCGCTGGATGAAATAGTGGGAAATTATCAAGTCTTTGTGGCGGCCAAGTGCAATAAAATACCATAACATCGACGCCTCTAGAGCCGTGTTGGTTTAGACTTATTTTGGCTCTATTAAGATGATGTATCAAGCTAGTTTTCCTTCCTGAAAACCCTAGCTGTGTACGCAGTAGTATAGTTCCCTTCCACAATTGAAATCGACAGACTATAACTCCTGACAGGTTGAGTCCAATGGTTTGATCGAACTTAATAGTAGAATTTGAGTCCACCAATGAATATGCCATTTGGGAAGACCTTCCATTTAAAGTGAACTTGCTAAAAAATTTGAATTGCCTGCACCAAATATCCATGGTTCTATTCCGTTTTTGTTTTCATTGGATACATTTCTAGTACCCTTGAGCAAATGATCCCAACCTTTGAGAATGGTTGTTGTTCAGTGTCTCAAATCAAGCAGGAGAGAGCCTGGTTATTTTTAGGATAAGTTGGAATGGGGAAATAAATGATCTCGTTTCCCCAAGCGTTTCTCTTTCCTCGCTATCCTTAAATGGAGGCATGAAGCATTTTCAATTAAATAGTGGCTTGTGTTCTTCTCACCATTTTTTGTACAAAGATCTTATACTAAGCATTCATTCTTGACCTCCACTGTTTTTTTCGTTTTCCAATCATATATGATAACTCAGCCGATAACCCAAACAAATTATGTTACCGCTTTATAGTATAATTTCAAATAAAGGTAAAATATTATTAAAAAATAAATAAAAATAAAACAAATTGGGGGAGTTAAAGATTAAATTCAAATTTAGTATCAAATAAGTCTATAGATTTTTCTGCCATCCATTGATTTTGATTTTAATTTTGTTGGTTTTTTCCTATTATTTTTTCAAGCATGAAACAAAAAAATATTTTTTTTGACCATGGGGAATGGGTAACTTGTTGGGGTCATCTAGCAAGACCTAGATTCAAATCCGTCGGTTGCCACTATAACCCCAAGAGTATATCCAACAACCCACAAGCTAGATATCTCAATAAGGAATGGGTAACTCATTGGGATCATCTAGAAAGACCCAGGCTCAAATTCTTCGGTTGCCACTATAACCCCAAGAGTATATCCAACAAACCAAAAGCTAGGTATATTGATAACTTTCAACTCAGCAAAGGCCAAGATGTTCCAACTCCCACTGAGGTGGATATCTATCCAAGGGGTCACCTACCTTTTGAGCCTTATCACAACATGCCATGTCTCGTTGGGGTTTGATCCCTGGTGGGTTGAGCAAAAATCACCTTCCCCCACCATTAAGCCCCCAAGTCCTCTACATGAAACAAAAAAATAATTAGTCTTATAGGAGAGAAAAGAAGAAAGGACAAGTACCCTTGAGCTTAGTTTGAATTGCATGCAACGGTTGAGTTGGTTTTGATTGCGGTCTTTCAGTTGTGAGTGGTCTCCTTTGCAATAAAATGATTTGATGCCGATATGAAGAGGCGGTCTTCCACAACTAATGGTATATATTCAGTGAGTACATGTACGCGGTTGGTGCCTCTTTTGTCTATATTCCACCTGAACCAAATCCCCTTGGATTGATGGGATTCACAAAACTTGGTACACCTTCACTGTTAATAGGGACTTTCTCAATTTGATAGAGATGCGATAGGAAGAATGAAATGCGATTTCCATGATTGGGCCATCAAGATAGGTGAATCAATATGTCTTGTTGCTGAGTGAGTGGGGTTATCAAGATGTATTTATATCTTCTAGAGCTCCTCACTCGAAGAAATAATGACAGTTCAAACATACGAGACTACTACACAAGATGCTAATTTAATGCATTTCCCACTCAATCCTTTGGCTACTCAATTGAATGAAATGACGTATGAAAATATCCAATTGACATGAAAGAAAGGGCGTACAAAAAGCTCCAAACTGACATGCAAAATTAAGATTAGGTAATTATAAAAATGCACACCATTTGGAGAGAGGAGAGACACAAATTCTTGGAAACTACATATGAAATTAGATGCCCAAGAGTGTCCTTGTGGATTTACCAACCAGCATCAGATCTAGCCTAGCATATGTGATACATACCATTTCATCCAGTGTTCCCTAGTATATGGGTAGATTCATCAATGCATTATTAAATGTGTCATTCAGCAAGGAAACTAGGTGGATAGTGATACAAAGCCTCATTTGCAGAGCTGACATATGTACATATCTTCCATGTTTAACTTGGTTTATGTCACTCATACTCAGGGATTTAGAGTGTAGTGAATACCCAATAGCAACATCTAACTCTTGGAGGTTTGGGGGTGTTAATTCATAGAAAATATTGGAATGAAAGTTGATTATGGAGCTAGGAAGCATGGTCACCACAAAACCTTATGTTCGAGTCTGAAATCTCAAGATCATCGTTGATGTGGGACAAATTGTTATGCCATAAATCAAGCTATTGACACTGATATTGGTGGGTGGATAAATATAGGACAAGGACAAGTAGTTGTAAATTTACAAAAGGCCAGTGGAGTAGTGTTTTAATTGTTGAGACAGAGATATAATTGGAGACTTGTTTGTTACTATTATACACCCTTATTTCAGTGCGGGGTATCACTAGAAATCATCCATTCAGGAATGAACTTCTTATCTTGCAAGATGGACCTCATAGGCACGTAATTCATTTTTTTTAATAATAAATATCAATCCCTTCATTTATGTTCATATATTTGTTATTTGATTTAAATGCAAATGTTGTCTTGTTTGGAATTTTGTGGCTAGGATGTTTGTATGATCCTTATGTTATAATCCTTGGAATCCAAGTCTTCATGCCTTGAAAACACAAGAAGCACTACAGAAATTCACTAGATAGTGTTAGAAGTCAGAATATGCATTTAAATAGTAAGAGTTCAGTGGATTTAAGGTGTATTTGACGAAACTCTTCAACCATCATAGCTAAAATATGTCACTCTACAAGGGAAGGAAAGTCATTACATACGAATGTGGGGTGAAGTTGGGGATTTGACCAGGTAATTGGCTAAGAGAAAAACCTACATTTGTGTTTCACCATAGTTAAACTTCACAATAGGTACAGTTCACTTTAAATGTTCATTATATGATGAAATGACATTCAACCTCAAATTTCCAACTTAGGTGATCCTTTTCGCCTTTATGTTTCGGTGATGAAATGTTTTTTTCTTGTCGAAATGTCACTCATAATGATGAATTTGGGCCAAAATGACTACCAAGACAAATCATTCAACTGAGACAATTTTTCTAGTTTTCATGTTTCACAAGATAATGAAATGGAAGATACACCAGGTGGATGTCAATATTGCCTTCTTGAATGGTGTAGTGGAAGAGGAAGTGTATGTGGAGAAGCCACTCAGTTTTGAGATAGATGACAGGGACACTCATGTGTGTAAGTTGAAGAATTCCCTGTATGGTTTGAAACAGGCACCTAGGACATGGTACAAAAGAATTGACAGCTTCCTATCTAGTTTGGGCTTTACCAAGAGTAAAGAGGATTCCAACCTTTACAACAAGGTTGAAGAAGGAAACCAAGTGATACTCCTACTATATGTAGATGATCTATTTGTAACATGTGAAGATGGGTTGATTGATGATATGAAGAGGAAGCTGGCTGCCGATTTCAAAATGAAGGACTTGGGTATGATGCATTACTTTCTAGACATGGAGGTGTGGCAGAATACATATGGAATATCCTTGAGACAAGGGAAGTATGTAGTAGAGATCCTGAAGAGGTTTAGGATGATGGACTGGAAGGCCATGACCATACCTATGGAATCAAACCTGAAGCTTTTGAGTGATGCTTCATCACATTCAGTTGATGCTATGATGTATCGTCAGATGATTGGGCCCTTAATGTACGTGATGAATATGAGACCTGATATTTGCTTTGCTGTGAACACATTGAGCTAGTTCCTGACAGATCCCATACATGTTCACCTGATTGCTGCAAAGTGTATTTTGAGGTACCTGAAGGGTACAGTTGACTATGGGCTCAAGTATGAGGCAGATCAAAAGATTAACTTGGAGGGTTATGTGGATTATGATTGGGTAGGTAGTGCCATTGATAGGAAGAGCACTTAGGGGTGCTGCTTTAGTATGGGATCATGTGTGATATCTTGGTTTAGTAGGAAACAATCCTGTGTGGCAGTAAGTACAGCTGAAGCAGAGTATGTCACAACTTGTTTGGATAGTTGTGAAGTAGTGTGGCTAAGGAACCTACTATTTGATTTGTTTGATCTCCAGTTGGATGCTACTTGTATATATTTCGACAACCAGAGTTGTATGAAGTTGTCGGAGAACATGGTGTTCCATGACAAGTCAAAGCATATCGAGATCAAATACCACTTTATGGTTTCCCCGAGGAAAATATTTGTGTCTATTGTCTCTTGTGATTGATTGATGTGCAGGTTATTCTCTCAGATAAGATCCTAAGATCATACTATCATAATTGATAAAAATCTAGCAATACAAATATAAGTTTTGATAAAACTTCACGTGAGACCTTCCCCTTCATGAAGATTGAAAATGTTAGTGCTTAAACTATAGAAAACTCCCTTTGTTGGACACCAAGGCAGGTCCTGGTTTGAAATTGAGCCAACAATATGAGTGTGTTAGTGTTACTCTAGCTTGTTTAGATCAATAGTTGCTAATGCCACCCCTCACCAAAACATCCTCTAATCACATTATTACAAAAGTATCCTGGTTGCAACAATGTTCCTATCACATTATTCCATTGCAATAAGGTTGTTGATTTACTTTAGCATCAAGAAAGTTGTGTTTTCTAACAAATTTCTAAAAAAATGAAAGATAGTGTGACAACCAATCAATCCTATTGGCTTGGTGATAATTGGTTTCAAAACTTAGAATCTATATTTAATAGTGCTAGGAAAAAAAATCATCAAGGTGTTTACATGTCAATTTTCAAAGATAATATGCACTTGTAGAGGTTTGTAATGGAATATTTTTGTAAATTTTGCACTATGATGATGATGTTGATGATGATGACGATGATGACGATGATGGCGATGATGATGATGATGATGATGTCATCCATGATGATGAGGAAGATGAATATGACAATGATTATGATGAGGATGAATATGTTGATGATGATGAGGAGGATGATGGCGATGATGATGGTGGTGATGACGAAGATGATGATGACGACGATGATGATGATGATGGTGATGGTGACAATGATGACATTGAAGGGCATTGTTAAAAATCCATGTGTTGTTCGTACAAACAGAAATAGAAAGTGGTGTAAACAGAAACACACCATTGTGTAACAAAGAAAAAGTTAAGCACCTAAAGTTCATTTGTCATGGTCATAAGAGTATTAAGTTTAATATAGTGTGATATAACACATTATCACATACTGCATCGCATCATCAAGGAGTCAACCTCACCACACCCATAGGCACATAGTTGGGCCATATGGGGGAGACACATCCTCACACTATTGCATAGAAAAAATGACCTCTTGTTGATCATTATTGGGCTACAATCAATTTAGGTGTATGATAAAGCGGGTCACAAGTCACTAAGACAATATTGGATTACAACACTAGTATCCCTCTAAAACTCGACTTGGGGAAACAAATAGGAAAATATGATATAATAAGATAACACTTGAGATCACAACTCAATTACTAAAGATATTGATAAATAATCATTCATCTATTTGACCAAGTAAATAATCATTCATTCATAAATAATAATTCCTCTTAGAGGTATTTGGCTAGCTAGGCTCATAATCCAATTCTCTCTT
Source organism: Pseudotsuga menziesii (assembly GCA_001517045.1). NCBI lineage: Eukaryota > Viridiplantae > Streptophyta > Pinopsida > Pinales > Pinaceae > Pseudotsuga > Pseudotsuga menziesii. Next base: position 12,432 of record LPNX010604618.1, on the reverse strand, counting down.
TTACTTCAGTATGTGAATACAAGTTCTTTGGGCCATGGACCCTAGTACCATCAAGCTTAAGGAGCACGCACACCACTTCGATAAACATGTCAGCTACATGGTGGATTATGGATGATGATAACTTAAGTGCAATAATGGCATGTACCCAGTGGCCTTCAAGGCTATGGGGCACAAATGAAGTTGTCCAGATGTTAATTGGTGTCAAAGCGAAGTGATATTTTCAATAGATGGATGTAGTGAAATCCGAGCTCATCATGCATAAAATACTTATTGATGGATCAAATTGACCATCCCCACATTTTAAGGCAGATAATCGATAACAAACATCAACCAAATGACACTTTACAAGGGAGATGCCAGAGATTAAGTTGAGCAGAGTTTGTGAACATATATGGCTATATTTTCTTCATGTTGATTGATATATAGATATTCTACTTTGTATTCTAGTTGCTATGTGAACCACCATATGTACCTAAAAATCCCCTTCAACTATTACCTAACAGTATACATTATTAATGGTAATCTTGAGCCCTTGAGCTAGATCTTTTAGTTTGAAAACATTGTTGTTGTCGGCTCCTAGATATCCATAATACATTCGAAGAGTAATATGGCCTTGATCATTAAGAAGAACCCCACCAAAAAAAATTGGTCCTAGATTACCTTTGGAAACATCATCATTTCTTACTGTTGTTACAGACAAGCCCTAATCCCTAGTGGCCTTCTCAAACAAATTTTCCTACCTTGCGACAACAACTCATTATGACCAACAACTCATTGATTAACAACCTCTCTTCATCATCATCCTCATCAAATTTGCTTTTGAAAATGGTGTTTGACAACTTCATGCATATGGAGACTCTCTTTTGAAAGGCGAAGAGGAGGGCGGTTGGGAACCAGGCACGTGAAAGATTCGATTTTAGGAGGGACCGCAGAGGAGGAGGGCGGTTGGGAACCGCCATCAGTGGTGGCCATGGCGTTTGCAGTAGAGGTGAACCTGAGAACCCTAATGTGTGAGCTGAAACCCTAGTAGAGCAGCTAAAAATTATGGTTGTCCCCTATGCAAATATTCACATAAGTTCAATAAATGGTCACAAAAATAACATAACCATTTAAAACAACTTCCATAATTACAAAAAAAATAATTAATTAATTTTATATATTTTTTTCAAATCAACATACAACAATTTTCATATCTATAAAAATGATAAATTGAATCACTCAAACATAACTCATTCTAAGCACATCTATAAATTAAAAAAAATACCTTAAACTATATTTTCAGATTTGACAAATATCTTTTGAAAATTTAGTGGCTATACCGGCCGATGACAACGAAATCACAGTTTTTTCCCATTTGCTGCTAAGAGAAATTACTAGATCAGGTCAGGAATTTTAGTCATGGGTTGGAAAAATTCACCTCATAGCATGTGGGGATCGATCTGCATCTCCTTAGGGGTTGATTTCACTGATTTTTCATAAATGAACTTTCACAGATGAGGCTGTGTTACATTCTGGTCAAGACGAATGTTTTAGGTATTTTTTCAATCTTCTATAACAATATTTTGTTCGGCTTATTCATATTCATATGCATTTTAAATATTCAAACTTATTTTCTAAAATTTCAATTGATTTGTAAATTAAGGTGCTCGCCAATAGAAGAATACACCATTGATGAAAAACGATTGGTTGTACCAAAACTTGACTGCGGGGATGATGGTGACAATGGAATACTCTTTCTTTCCAAATCATAATTCAATGAATTGGCCTGATCCTTTCACTCTAATTCGTACTAGTTTTACCTTAAATAACCCACCCAATTTGGATTGCTATATAATATTCGTTTCCACCTTCCGCCCGATTATCTGAATCGAGCTTCTTGATGGCGAAGATCAAGGTTAGGCAGGTTTTGTTTTCTCAATCCTTCTGGATTGGATCTGAATGTTTATCCTTAGAAATACATAATGTAGTTTTTGATTCAGGGGCGCTAGGATTAGAAGTATTCAATGGTATTAGGGTTTGGATAACCAGTAGGGATGATGGAGATCCGTGTTGTAATGTGATGATGCCTATTAAAGCAATGAAAGATTGTTCTGCTCTCGTCTATGTGCTTTTGATGTATCTTAATGATGTGATGATGTGTTTATAGTGATTGTATGCATTCTGCTCTGTTACTATGAATGAATGTAATTAAAAAATAAGTAATAATAATAATAATATCTAAGCCTTTTGTGAACAGCCTTTTGTTCGTTGCATTTGGATCTAACCCACCAAAAAATATCTGCATGATAGTTGAAAGTGATTAGAAAAAACATGCACCTTAAAAATCCTCAGAGTAGTATAGTAAGACATCCGCTTACAGTTGTATTATTTGGATCATTATGTGACTAGAAGCCTTGACCAGCAACTGCAGCTGCAGCACCATATGACTAAAGGTAATAGTTACATGAGCCAACAATAAATTAAGAATAGAAAAAGGATTTTCCAAAACCATGTTTGTGGTATTGAAAATTCACATGCTAAATGTCCTGAAAAAAAGCAAACAAAATGAACATGCAAAGAATGGTAATATCCAGATGACCCGTATCTACCTCAAATATGATAAAATATTTAGTAAACATATTGTGACTCATCAAGTAGCCAATGATTGTATTCCTTGGTTATTATAATCACATCAACATTGCATTCAAGTTTGTTATGCCATAACAGAATCAATTCCCACCCACGCTCAGATTGGCTTATGACTTCCAACATCAATATTGAACTTGTTGGAAAGGTGCGGCTGGTTGGGGATTTCCCTCTTCTACTTGAGAGATATAAAAACGTTTTCCAGAGAAATCACCAACAAGATTTGAAGTACTATACAAGTATCTATATGGCCTTCAACACAAATCATATTCATGCCATCCAGATTGTCATTTTACAATAAATGTCATAGACACAGCTGCAGGATACATCTTTTACATCTAAAATAGCTAACAAGCAACAAGACACTAACAAGTGCATGTTTCAAGTTCAACCAAAATCTACTTAGCAGCTAGCTTTAGCATAGATTATGATTTTTTTACTGTCCAAATCAATTGAATTTTAGACTGTCCTTCAAATTAATGTAAAACTTTATACAGGTAGCCGCAAAATTTTAAATAATCACTAAGAATGAAATATGCTAACATCCATAGAAAACCTTTCATGTACCACGTATTCTAATGAAACTATAGATATAATAATATTGTAAAAAATAAACTAGCATTATTACTAATAACAACTACAACAACATGGTATTGATATTATAGCTAGATGCATGTGATGCTCATGGTGTTGATTTTGAACCATGTTCAGCTTAGCACATGAGGGTTGGCTCCTCCACCCTCCGAGATTCATTGTCGGTAAACGCCAAGGATTTCTCTATGCCGCTCGCGACCCCCATTACATACGATCCCTTTAAGTGCATCTCCAAAATCCTGGGCACCTACAAAAGAGTCCCCCTTCAAAAAAATTGGGTACACAACCCCTGTCTTACCAAGTCCAATAACACCGCCAGTGCCCTCACCAGGAAAAAACGGAATTACCTCCGAAATCTGAAAAAGGGGAAGGTGAAGAGAGTAACAGTTTAGACAGAGAGAAACCCTCCTCACCGTGGGTAGGTGAAAACATAAGCGCTAGATAACTTTCAACCCATGGAGGAGGAGGAGCCCCCACCTCATCCAAAACACTTACACATGTCCCAACCCAGAAAACACCCTCCTCTAGATGATCACTGGAATAGTCTTACAGCTCATCTTCTGCCATTTTTCCAATAAAAGGAAAAAAATAACAGTAAAAAAAGACTAGTTTACCGGCAGACAGAAGATCCGTTACGAGTGAGAACCAAAGTCAAGGCACCATAACCACCAGCATTCTCCAAGGGTTGGATCTAAATCATCAATCCCTGCTAGCTGATTTCATCAGCGCCCTATACGGTCTCGATCTCCCTACTCCAAAGAAACCTTAGGCTCCTAGGGCCTACCATGCCCCCGAAACCTGCTCCTTCCTCCACTCCATCCATTGCACTCAGGTTCTATAGTATCCAAATTCTAAATATATAAGTCTGCAAACCTATATACTTCTAAGAGCAGAGATTTCCTAGTTTCATCATCTAAGTCTAACACCACCTCAGGACTTGGGTAGACAAACTTTTCTCCAAGACAGGAAAGGGATTTTCTTGACCTCTTATATCTATGGCTTTCCAAAAAACTCTTTCAAAATAGAAATTAGTGAGTATTGTATACTTTCAGGAACTTTAAGGATTGAGAAGGGATAATTTGTCGTAGCTTGGAGGACTAATTTTAACAATTGAGTCTGCCTCTCCAAGATAGCTACTTTCCTTTCCAGCTTGACAACCTTTTGTGATTCTTTCCAGCAATTGTTTCCATAAATTATTTTTGGTCTTTCCCTAGAAGAGGTTCTCTATTGCATCCCAACAACAATGAAATTCTTTGTTTTTTACCATTATAATTGAAGAAATATATCTCATATTTTTTAGCATTAATCTTTTCCCCGGATGCTATTTTATACTATAAGACGTTTGCCTTTATTTAATAGGCTTCATTATGGAGAAGTTTCTTGGCCAAACATGGTATCATATGCATTTTGCATATGGGATATTGGTGGAGAAAGTGAGGACACTTTCAACTTGTGAAGCTCTCCTTTGTTTTAAGCATCCTCTAATGCTTTTCCATGAGCCTTGGCCATAACTATAGAGAGATAGGGAGAAGGATACCCTTGAAGGGTTGAGAATTATTCTAGAGGAATCATCTAAGATTCTTAATCTGAAAAACCTATGGTTATCACCTGTTTCCTTTTGTAAAATTTGAACCCTGGTGGGGCGGGGGCCTAAGACAATCCCCTGCTTTCAAGCCAGTTGGCCTGACTAAATGGCCATGATGGTTCTACTGCCTTTAATTCCACCCTTGTGAAGGAAAACTAGCCAATTTTGTGAAATCTGAACCTTGCTAGGGGCTAAGAAAATCCGCTGCTTTCACCAATCCAATTAACGCACGGGGGCGCCACCTAGGGACCAATATGATATCACGTCCATTCATATTAGGGGGGTTAAAATTAAAAATAAATATAATGGGGGTATATTAGGGGTAAAAAGGGTTTTTTTTTACTATTTAAATATCCAATATGTTGGGGTATATTTTACTCAACATTCCTGCTCGCGCCATTCACCAGTCCTCCAAGCCTGCTAGGTTCCTATGAGCTTTGTCTGCTTGTGGTCTGAGTGCACCTGCACCAAGCCTGTGAGCTTCCTGTGAGCTATGTCTGCTTGTGCTCTAAGTGCACCTGCATATGCTACGTATATTTTTCAAGTGGTTTTCTCCATCGATTTGCTAGGTTTTCTGGATAACAAGGGCATGTTGGTCCTTGGGTTTTCTGTGGGTTTTCTCCATCATTTTTCTGGGTTTTCTGGATAACAAGGGTGTGTTGCTCTTTGGGTTTTTTGTGGGTTTTCTCCACGTTTTTTCCATCGTGTTTTCTAGCTGGATAATAGGGCATTTTTTCAAATTGTAGTAGTGTTAGCAGTGTTTTCTGGAAAACGAGGGAGTTTATTCATCGTTTTCTGGTTGTGGGTTTGTGGTGGGTTTCTTTGGTGCTGTAGGAGGCATGTTGGAGAGCCATTGCATAGCATTCTTGGAGGTAAGCTATAGTGTGTTTGATCTCTGATGAAAAATGCCTTCGGTTGAATGAAAAGTTATCCATCCGGGTCTCGAACTTCCATTTTGGTTTAGTAAACTTGAGTAAATTAAGAAGTCCCATAGCCTTTAGCCTGTGCGCTTGAATCTCGCTTGAATCATCAACTATACTTTCAACTCTGAGGTAGACGGGGATTTATGACTACAGTCCATCTATCCATCTCTCTGTTTGTCTTATGCCCATACCCCGAAGGTTGGTTCAATTTTTTTTGAAGATTTATAGGTAGGGAACCTATAGTAGAAGAGCAGATAGCGAGCGAAGACCTAAGTTTAGGCATTGAGAGAGATCATAAATGGTAGTCATTCTAAGTTATAATTTAGAGAAGACCATTCTCAGCTGAAAAGGTTTTAAGTTTATTGGAAAATCTAGTCCCAAGAGTGTCATGATTATAAGCTCGATTCTGAACATTAATGCAAACAATTATGAATTATAAATACTATAAAATCCCAACTCCCATGTGGTTGTGTCCTATTAAGAGGTGGACTGCAAGTTTTCATCTCAGGATTTCAGTAGTGTATCAATTTTATTTTTGATTGGGAAATATATGTGAAGTAGCTAGCTATATATTCTTGAAGTAGCAAGCGTGGTCAAGGTTATTAAACAGGTTTATGAGTCTGAATGTTGTTGGTTCTTAAGTTTGTATTATGAAAGTTTTGTATGTTTATGTAATCATATCTAAGAAAGGCCAGACAAAACATAGATTGGCAACATCAGGCCAGACAAAATATAGATTGGCAACATCATGCCAAATATCTGGGATGAAATTTTTGGAGCTTTTTGGTGTATTTGGTCATAGAAATGATTGTTTCACTTATTTTCAACATCAAATTATGTTATTACTAAACGTTGATCTAGTCCATTTGATGTCTGTGGCTATGGATTTCAAACTGAACTCAATTCTTACTTACAACAATTAGTCTATTCAGTATTATTTTCTTGTTTTCTTATGCATTTGGTGAATCAGACCATGCACTCAAAGTGGTCTTATCCTTTTGGCAAATCAGACCATGAACTCAAGGTGGTCTTAACAGCTAATTCTGAATTTTCTCAGTCACACTCACACTAGACAGACCTTCTGGCATCACACTTCTCTTCCCTCCTCTAATGAAGCATGCAGTTTTTATATCTATTTCTTATGATGTTAAACTATGTGATATGTTGGCATGCCTGTGGATGGCAGGCAGTAGGTTAAAGTCCAAAGAAGCATGCATACATTAAACCTAAGGTGGGTTATACTATAGGAATCACCACTTCATTCTATGTAACTATGTATTCATCTTATATTTATGTTTAATGCATCAGTTAAAGAGTTAAATGTAAGTGAAAACTGATTCAGATAATGGTGAGTTTAGTTTGTGTTGTAAAATGATGGTAATTGGTTAGTTTTCAAACAAAAGTTTATGAAGGCTGGCATTAATGGAATTTGACAATGCATGTAGGATCAAGGGCAACACATTTTTTAACCTATTGATATGCCAAATTGAGTCCTGAAATCCCACATGTAACCTTCTCCATGACAATAATGTAGGTCGTTACTTACAATTTGATGGCCTGATATTATATATATATATATATATATATATGAGAGAACATACCTGAAGGAGAGTCTTAGAAACAATGGGCATATCAGGATTTTTGATAGTCTTAGAAACAATGGGCTTAGCTAGGATGCCCAGAAACCCTTAGTAGGCTGCCCAGGGCACTTTTAGGGATTTCTACTATTTATCACAACTTTTACATTAAATTGTATATACTATTGGTGCATTATCCTACAATACTACAACACCCCTTCTTAATTCTACAATAACAACAAAAACATAAAACTAAATTTTTTTTGTAAGTAACTTCACTTTCCAATTCCATAGTTCAAAATCAATAAGGCACTCCATCTAGTTGTCTCATCACCCTCACAAGGGTAGTATTCCGGAATTTCTGAACACCTCTAATTCCCTAACTCCCAAGTCAGTGCAACTCTTTGAATTCCTAAGATCTTGATTCCAAAACACCCAAATATAGTTTTGAATTTGTGAATTACTTGGACAACAATCCATGCTTTGTTAAATATTCTCTAATTCTGATGTGTTCTTCTACTCGTAGGCACAATGAAAATTAGTATGCTATAGTTGAGTTATATCTATCTAAGAACAATTGCATTCTCAAATCAAATGTTCTTTCTTATCTCTAAATCACTATATAGGTTGTGTAGGGTTGTGGCCCTTTCTCTTTTTTCCTTCCACCTTGGTTTGAATACTTTGTTATTGTGTTCAAGTCCTATTGAAACATGCCCATAAATAATTTTGTTCCTCAAAAGAATCTATTATGTTTAACAATCTGTGAGAAATGATGTTGTAACTTGTTCTTCATGTGCATGAACACTTGCTACTCAAAATGTGTTCTTGTTTGCAAAGGGCTTCAATTATCCTACCAATGACATTGCATATGACAATTAGTTTGCTGTAGTTACCCCTTATTATGTTTGGCATGCTTTGGTCTTCATGTTACCCGACTCTCTCCATGCTGTCTGCATAGGGTTTCTGCAGACATCTCTTTGTCTATAAAATCATGGCATTTAGGGTTACTATATACAAGTCTTCATGCTGCATTTAGCTCAGGGTCTCTGCCTTCATCAACGATTGTCAGACTTTAAGTATTGTATGCAAGATTTCTCTATTGTGCAAAATTTGGTCAAGGACACTCACAAGGTCCTCTTTGGGTCTTTTGAGGTGCCATATTCTGTTTTTAAATATCTTGAAAATCATAGAAAATGTATATTCCTAATATATAGGAATACACAGCCATAGGGTCTTCATGTTACCCGACTCTCTCCATGCTGTCTGCATAGGGTTTCTGCAGACATCTCTTTGTCTATAAAATCATGGCATTTAGGGTTACTATATACAAGTCTTCATGCTGCATTTAGCTTAGGGTCTCTGCCTTCATCAACGATTGTCAGACTTTAAGTATTGTATGCAAGATTTCTCTATTGTGCACAGATTATAAGATGCTTCTTTGATGGCTGCTTTGGGCATTTCCTCTCCATCATTGCGTTGAACAAATGGCTTTCATCTTTTCCTATTTTAATTTGCAATACAGGCTTACTAATGGTTTTGAATTCTATTTTTATAAAAAATTGCAATTTGAAGTTTAGGAAATTTGCAGTTGACATTTAGAAGACTTTTAGATCTCCCCCTCTTTGAATTCTCGTAATAATATTAAACATTTAACTTTTAGTTATTGCTGAACATATGGATCTTTATTGACATGAAACACAAAATTAAAAATGAAAATTTGGTCAAGGACACTCACAAGGTCCTCTTTGGGTCTTTTGAGGTGCCATATTCTGTTTTTAAATATCTTGAAAATCATAGAAAATGTATATTCCTAATATATAGGAATACACAGCCATAAAGGCCTCCATTATTTGTTATTTTGGTTCCCAAGCAGGTTTTATAGGAATTGGTGAAACTTTAGCCTTAAATATTTGAAACACTTCCAACCACTTTGTTGGATTTCATTGGGAAGCATATTTATTTTGAACTTGCAACTTTCCAAGGGCTCCAAAATTATAGATGCTGATATAAATATCCTGTATGTAGTATGTGAAGCCCAAGGTTTACTCACTGAACTGTGGAATGGCCTTTGTCCAAGCAGCAATGCTTCTGTCACTTGGAGCCAAGGGAAATCGTGCTATTATGCCTAGCTCAACAAGTAAGTGTACTATGTGAGTCTCTACTTCATTCAGGCTTATGCAGTTTCTCAATAAGTTCAAGGGAACACTCATATCTTGTTGCAATATGGTCTACTGGAACTTGAAAGTAAGATATCCTATCAAAATCCAAGGGTCACTCATACGCAAGTGTCAGAAGCACAGTTGAAAATGTTAATAAGATTTGTGTTTTTTTCTGGTAATTTATGTGATATTAGTAGGTTCATATATCTAGTCATTCTTTGTTAAAAAATATGCTAATGGTCTGTCTTTTTTCTATCATAGCAAAACTGCAACTGCCAGTAGTGAATAAATCCAGTGGTTAAGGTAATATTTTTCCCTTTTTTTAAGATGTTACTTAAGAAATCTCGAAATTCATTCTTAAGTAACAAGAAAATTCTCACTTAGCTCCTTTTAAAGGAGTGCTTAATACTTATTATAGGCCAACTGATGAAATTATGTCTTCTTCAGGAAAAAGAGTTGGAAGTAATTACATAGTATTACATTGAATTACTCGCAAAAGGAATTGGCAAAATAGAAGAAGAGATTGCAAAGAATATTCAAAGATCAAGACACTTTTTCCCACAGGAAGCAATTGATTATGGTATTTCTGATAAGATCCTCCCAAAACAGGGTTTGGTCATGGATAAAAGGGTAAGCATTAACCATTTTTAATTCATTTATACTAAATGTCTTGCCTTAAAATTTAACCTAGGTTTGCAGGATTGTTGCTAAACATATTCTACACTTCCTTCTCATATGTTCTTTTCTTTGATTCTACATTGATAAATCTTTTCATTCTATTTAATGACTTGTAGAACTATGATGAGATGCTTGCTCAATCAAAAGCTGCACAGATGAAATGTGGTAGGCCTGGTCCACTAGCTGCTCCAGCAGGTAGGCCCTAGGTATAGATCATTGATGAGTTACATTTTCCAGTTAGCATGAGTTGTTCAGATATTGCTACAACTATCATTGTTGGAAGAATTTGTATAACCTGAAAGATGTATTTTAATACAACCCTTATCAATCTATGTTATTTTCTAGCATGCATATAGTGCTTTGTATATTGTCAAAATTGCAATGAGCTTCTGGACAGGTTGTAAACAAACATTCAAGGAAATAGGATTAATCACCTAATGAAAGCAAGCACTCTAGAAAATGTAAATCATGTATTTCATTGATCCACAAGCTTTAGGTTGTCCAAACAGACTGTTGAGTCTTCTTTATCTCTTGATGTATGGGAGTACACCCATTTCTCTTCCTAACATTTCTTCCTTGTATTGCAAGTGGGGTAATTGTAGTATTTTGTACAGAGAAGTATTGGCAACATAACTGATGACTCTACACTGAATCCAGAAATTAGAACTCAAAATGAGATGACTACACAGTGCACACCTGAAGGCATCACAATGCCTAAGAACCAACATAGCAGAAAAGATAGGAAGGGCCTTTTTCTCTATTACCCCACAATAAGTTGGAAATTCTGACCAATGAAGAAACAAATTAAATATCTTGACAAGAGCAGCTAGTAGAAAGACCAACAAGATCTTAGGGAGAGAGCAGTAAATGATGTCTACATGATAGGGAGAGCAGGAGTTTTCAAAAATATAACTCTTTTTTGGGTATTGTGAAGCTTTTATTTGACCCCTTGTCATTAATGTCAAAGGGGGAGAGTATTTAAATAGGTGTTGCCATCAATGACAAAGGGGAAGTTTGTTGAGGTTGTTGATGACATGGAAAACTTAGTAAATAACTAGGACAAAGACTTAATGACAAAGACAATGACTTGGGTCTTGGAACCCTACACTTGTTTGGATGGACTTACACCCTTGCATATGATGGAGAATGGAATTTTCATATGTTGGCCACATGTATTGTATTTATCCTTGAAGATGTCCATTAAAGTCCTTATCCTTCTTGATATGAAACCCTTGGACATGATCTTCTTGCATGTGGTTGCTTGTGTCTTGGGACCCACACAATTTGTGGAATGATGGACATTGACCCTTATAGGTCTTCTTGTATGGTTGAGATGACAGTGGAGCCATCCTCATACATGACATGTCCTTGAGATGTGGTTCCTTGGTTATGATGCACCTGTATATGTTCATGGGTGTGATGTTCTTGTTGATACCCTTGATTTGATGAGTATAAGGTGGAGTCCTCCTCCTTGTTGATATGAAGTCTATGGTGTGAAGGCCATTGAATTCCTCATGCTTTTTATGATGTCCGTTGAATCCCTTCGCCTTGGTTGTTAACCCTATGACTTGACTTGGTTTATGGCTTGTTTTTTGATATCCTTATGAGGATTTTGACGTCTTGAACAAATTGAAGAATTTAAGGGTACTAGACCAGTAAATTGCAAATAAGCCCATCATAGGGAGATAGTCCTTTTCAAGCCCTTTCCCATGATACATGGAGCATATCCTAATTCCTTACGGTTGAAGAGATGAAGTTTTGAAGTTGGTGTACCGCACCTTTTTGGGTAAGTTGGCCAAACAAAAGAAAATTAAAAAAATTAATAAAGGGCAGGTTGGCTCAGTAAAATATTTTAAGAAAAAAATGTATAAATGTGAGACCAACGTCCTCATTTATCACTCATCCAAAATTCGGTTTTTAGCTCTAATTTTCAGACTGTTTACTGAGGTATAATTCAGGTGGAGAAGAGGACAGCCGTAAACCTGATTTATTAGACGTTTTTTGTTGGAGACATTTACCATCATACACACTCTTTCGGTCAAATTGGCCTAGTTAAACCATTATCCTAAGTTTAATTGACATCAGTGGAGCATTAATTACCATCATCCCAGTCATCCTCACACCTACCTACAGTCAAGGAGGCTAACTTATCCTTCCCTACAGTCAAGGAGGCTAACTGGAGCACTCTAGGGGTGATCTATGTGACATTAATGCACCTGCATGCTAACTGGTGGTTACTTTCAGTTCAACCAATCAGTTACAGTCAGTTAAGGCGCCTCCATTCATTAAAT
>LPNX010604579.1:102804-116276 GCA_001517045.1 Pseudotsuga menziesii | reverse complement strand
TATTTATTTAATTTAAAAAAAAATCAATTAAATTTTTTATAAAATTTTAGAAGTTTTTCTTACAAATTAATATGTTAAATTCATCTTACATTTAAGTGGAATGCTAAATTTGTAAATTAATCTGCTATATATATGATTTCTCTTATATATATATCTATCATGGTGTTTATAGGAGAAAAAATCAAAATTTTTATAAAATTTTAGAAGTTTTTTTTATAAATTAAAATGTCAAATTCATCTTACATTTAAAGTGGAATGCTAAATTTGTAAATTAATCTACTACATATATGATTTCTCTTTTATATATATATAACCTTTCATATGGAAGAAATCAATTTTTTTTTTGTTCTTTATTATGCTCTTTATATGAGAATAAATTATAGGTTATAATATGAGATATAACTATTTTTTTCAAGTGGAATATTATATATAATTATATTTAGATTAATGTGTATGTATTTAAAAACAAAACAAAAAACAAAACTAAAATTAAAGTTAGAAAGCTAAACATTTAAAAAAAAAATTTGGTGTATACAAATTCTGTAGAAGGTATAGAGTCATATTGTGAGTGATAAGCTCTAGTGATATTGTAGAAATGTCCTTCCGTATATGTGCATATACAGAAGACAAAATGTGCATACACGAAAGAGAGCTTCCGTATATGCGCATTTTGCCTTTTGTATATGCACATTTACGAAAGGTAGAAATGCGCATATACGAAAGTTCTAATGTCTCTTCCGTATATGCAGATTTCTGCGTTCAGTATATGCGAATATATGGAAGACAATCTGCGCATATACGAAAAAGAGCTTCTGCATATGCGCATTTTGTCTTCTATAAATGTGCATTTACGGAAGACAAAATGCGCATATACGGAAGAGAGCTTCCGTATATGCGCATTTTCCTTCGGTAAATGTGCATATATAGAAGGAAAAATGCGCATATACGAAAGCTCTCTTTCGTATATGCGCATTTACGTAAGGTCGAAATTATATGCGCATTTTTCCTTCCGTATATGCGTATTTACGGAAGACAAAATGCGCATATATGGAGGAGAGCTTCCGTTAATGCGCATTTCTGCCTTCTGTAAATGTGCATATACAAAAACGCTTTTCTGTATATGCACATTTTGCCTTCCATATATGCGCATATACGGAAGAGAGTTTCCGTAAATGCGCATTTTTCTCTTCTATAAATGCGCATATACAGAAACCAAAATGCGCATTTACAGAAGCTCGCTTCTATATATGCGCATTTTGGCTTCCGTAAATGCGCATTTTTGCCTTCCATATATGCGCTTTTTAGCTTCCGTAATGCTCATATAAGGAAGACAAAATGCGTATATACGGAAGCTTTGCGCATTTTGTCTTCCGTATATGCACATATAAGGAAGGAAAAATGCGTATATACGGAAGTTATGCGCATTTTGTCTTCCGTATATGCTTATATACGGAAGAGAGCTTCCATAAATGCGCATTTCTTCTTTCTGTAAATGCACATATACAGAAGCCAAAATGCACTTTTACGAATGCTCGCTTCCGTATATGCGCATTTTGGCATCCGTAAATGCGCATATATCGAACAGAGCTTCCGTATATGCGCATTTTGCCTTCCGTATATGCGCATATACGGAAGCTTTGTTCTGTATATGCGCATTTACGGAAGCACGCTTCCGTATATGTGCATTTTGCCTTCCGTAAATGCGCATATACGAAAGACAAAATGCGTTTATAATTTTTTGTCTTTCGTAGATGCGCATATACGAAATAGAGCTTCCGTATATGCGCATATAATGAAAGACATTTCTACAAAATCACTAAAGCTTATCACTCACATTATCACTAGATCACCTTTTATAGAATTTGTATACAACAAATTAAAAAACATGTTTAACTTTCTAACTCTAATTTTAGTTTTGATTTTTTTTGTTTTTAAATACATACACAATAATCCAAATATAGTTATATCTCATATTCCACTTGAAAAAAAATAGTTATCTCATATTATAACCTATCATTTCTTCTCATATAAAGAACATAATAAAGAACCAAAAAAATTGATTTCTTCTCATTTAAACACCATGATAAGTATGAAATTATGAAATTGTGGATAAGATCATTTATATATATATATTAAAAAGAGAAATTTATAAATTTTAGCATTCACATNTTTTATTATAAAGTATTAAATTTTAATATAACTATTAACTCAAATATAACTTTAAAGAATTAAATAAAAATAATTTCAAATATAGATATTTGGAAAGAATTTATTTTTGTTTTCTTAACCATTAATTATTAACTGTAAAATTTAAATTTTTTATTTTATTTTATTTCTATACCTTGTGTTTTTATTTTTATTTTTCATTAAATAAATATAAATATATTTGACAAAAAATCTATTTTTCCATTAAATTAATGTATTTTTGTTTTTTTAACCAAAATATATTTAATAACCAAATGTTTTTTTTTTTCCTCAGAAAAAATTCATAATTTTATTTCAAAGTAGAACAAAATTACATATCTGCACATGTAAGAGGATCACAAGGATCCCTACATTGTCACATATTAGCTGTCTCATATAAACGTAACCAAAAATTACAAAACTGTCCCAAAATATGGATATCACAACCCAAATAAAAAAACAGGTCACAAAAATCTGAAATCAGACATACTGCCAAAAGCAAAGGCCACCGCCTCTGAAATGCCGTCGCCGCCGCAAAGTTCCCGAAGGAACAAAACGGGTCGCCACGCAAGAGTATATCAAACAGACACCATCACTGCCATATAAGGTAGGCAATCTTTCACAACAAAATCAAATAGATCATGAAGGAGCCATTCGTCTAGCAGCATGCCGCTCAAAGCAACGAGAAACCACAACAAAAGGAAGGAAACGACCTCTCAGTCGACGACAAAAAATGACCTGCGTCCTCATCCGCAAAAGGAAGGATATGACCTACGGCCTCTCAACTCTGGAGCAAGCCCACAGTCTCCAACCTTGGCTAATGGACGGCAAGACACCTTCTCAGCCGCATGCGAGCACCGATTCACTACCTCCTCCATGATTCCGCGATCTGTCATGTTGGAGCCAATCAATCTTGATAGATCAAGATCGAAGGCCGAAACCCTCGACCCAGTTCTTGGAGCCTACCACTGAAGCGCCAAGATTCAACCATTAACCAGAAATCGCTCCAAACAAAGCAAAGCACCCAAGACACCGAGCCAACGCGAATCTCAGACACCGCCTCCATCCTCAAGCCGGTCCATTCGCATCTCCTGTGTAAAGGGTTTCAAGAAACGACGCCAAGAAATCAACAATTCCGCGCTAGTTTCGTCCCATGTGAAACCAGAGAGCGACCACCACAGCTCTTCAACGATAAATATCTTTGTGAAAATCTTGAAGAGCGAATCGGGGAGTCACGAGCCCCGGCTGGATCTTGATCTTGATCCGCTGATAGCCGATCTTCTTGAGAATCGATGCGGGATCGGAATGTCGCACTCACACAGAAGGGCGCAGAAATCCCATGCACCAAGCAATAGGGTTCTTGACGCCATTGATTGGCAGATAGCCGCTGGCCTTGGGCATGAATCCAGTGCCGCAGGAAACGAAACCA
The DNA here is from genome assembly GCA_001517045.1 of Pseudotsuga menziesii. NCBI lineage: Eukaryota > Viridiplantae > Streptophyta > Pinopsida > Pinales > Pinaceae > Pseudotsuga > Pseudotsuga menziesii. The sequence goes on along the minus strand of LPNX010604579.1, from coordinate 112,663 downwards.
GGACAGCGGACAACTATCTCACAAAATCAAATCGTCATCCAGCGCGAAAAAGACTGTGCAAACCAAGAAGCTCATTGATCCGCTGCCGGAGATCATGACGGGCGACTCTGGAAAATCCCATCGTTGAAGATCTGGGTGCGAAACCCCACGCCATTGAGGGTTGTAGGGTTGACGCCATTGATTGGCAGATAGCCGCTGGCCTTGGGCATGAATCCAGTGCCGCAGGAAACGAAACCAGGACAGCGGATAGCTATGGCACAAAATCAAAACGTCATCCAGCGCGAAAAATACTGTGCAAACCAAGAAGCTCATTGATTTGCTGCCGGTGATCATGACGGGCGACTCTGGAAATGCCATGGAAAGCCCATCGATGAAGATCTGGGTGCAAAACCCCATGCCATTGACGTCAGGGCTGTAGAGAGCTCGAGGCCGAAGCCCCACAGAGCTCCCCTTTCTTGGGGCCGTCCCCCTAATAACCAAATGTTTTATCATCTATATCATTTTAATTTAATTTTAAAACAAATAACTATATCATTGTTAATTTTAATTTTAAAACAAACAACTATATCATTTTTAATTTTAAAACAAATAACTATGTAAATAATTCTTAAATATATTTATTTTTTATCATTTTTTATTTAAAAAAACTACACATTAAATATTAATTAAAAAACTTATATATTATGTTTATTATTATTATTTTTCATTAAATTATATAAATAAATTTAAACTAATTATAAAATTCTTAAACATATTTATTTTTTAATTCACAATGCTATACAAAATCTATATATATTAACTATTAAATATTAATTAAAAAATATACATTATGTTTTCTATTTTTCATTAATTTAAATAAACATTATATTAATTTAAATATACATTGTGTATTTAAATTAACTTAAATATACATTGTGTATTTTTATTTTTCATTACCTTTTATATATTTGAAAATATTTATGCTTTGAAACATACTAAAATATCCATGAAGAATAACCTAAACCTCTAATTGGATCGTTGAAATGTACAATAAAACCATTTAAGAAATATCAATGAAAATCACTTGAAAGTTATAAAGTCATTTCAAAAATAATTTCAAGATTGAGAAGTTAAAAGCAATGATGCCACTTAACTCAAGAAAGATTAAATTTTGGTTTCGGGCTCAATTTATATACTTATAAATTTGTATATAAATATCCATAATTATAGATTATAAATATGAACTTAAGTATTATTTCAAAATTCATAATTGATAATTGATATAGTAACTTGTAAATATGATTTCAAGTATTACATCAAAACGATCATACTTTCGGTTCACCCTGTAACCATCAAATGAATAGTATAAACGCGCTCAATATTACGGTTCATATTCTAAAATTAATGTAGAATTTTCAACATCACCAACCTGAAAAAGGAGAGAACTATTCCCGAGTTCTCCTAAAACCAGGGCTACTTCAAAAGAAATAGATTGCAGTAAAACACATGTATAAGCAATATGGATTTAAAAACTTGGCATTCTTCTGGTCCCAAATGGAATAAAGAGCAATTGCAATAAATTCAGATTGTTTTCCACTTTCTTCCACATTTATAACAGAACTAGCAATCACACCTGAAACACCACCTAGAACAATATGTTTAAGATTTCCTTATGCTTTCAATTTCCTGTAATGAACAACAAATTGCAATGGCAATTTTACTAAAATAAAAAATAAAAAATTGTTTATTACGAATCTAGTGTGGTTCTATACCTATTATTAAGGATATCTGGAACAAACCTATCCACGATGGGATCTTTACCGAAAACGTTGGACTCCACAGAAAGAGTTAACCCTCAACGTCAGCCATTTGAGGTGCTTCACAGTGATCATATCTGGGATGGGAGCATGGCTTGCCATTGAAACACGTAATGGGAATGGCTATTACAACATTCCTCATGGTCAATAAGTTCCAGTGATGAATGGAATGGGAGGGTGCCAATCACTCCTGCTCAAATTCAAATGAATGTTCAGCGTGCTGCAAATTCCAACAATGAGATCCCCGCTTATGTTCAAATTCAAAATTTTGTGATGAAGTTTTCCTTTGTGATGTGGTCACCTCAAACTTCATTACGTTGCCGTCCTTCATTCAGTACGCCCGCTGCCATCGACTCCTTCAAGGCATACAAAGGTAAGTTTGCAAGTACGCGGTCCACTGCCGGAGCTCTGATGCATGGATGATGGAGACCTCGATGATGTGTGGATGAACCCATGAGTTGGTAGAGTCATAAAGACTCTGCAACTCAATGGTTAGCTCTCACCGTTATCGTAAAGAATACGTGGCATAACATTGATATATCATACGGAACTCATCCACACATATATACCAACATTATTATGTAACTATGTGACTATTGTACATATGATAACATAAAAACATTAATATTATTACTTAAAACAAATGCAACTTTAAGAGAATATAAGTGATATTTATCCTTCTCTCTGTCTCTCAACATTAATGTTATTACTTAAAATAAATGCAACTTCAAGACATTACAAGTGATCTCTCTCTCTCTCTCTCTCACACACACACACACTTGGTCGTGGAATAAAGCTACATGGTTGCTTACAACTAGATTTGGTTATGGAGTTAAAAGATGCGTTGAAGTTGGAGAGGAGAGACATTAGTGGTGGAAAACATTGTGGAAATTAGAATGCCCCTTAAAAACAAAAATCTTCCTATGACTATCATTAACAGACAAAATCTTAACTTGGGACAATTATCAAAGAAGGAATTGGATAGAACCTGGTTGGTGTTACCTATGTAAGAATGCAGGTGAGTAGGTGGATCACATTTTAGGAATCTGTCCTTTTTCTAAAGCAGTTTTTCCAAATGTATGTTAGAGTTATAATATTGAAAATCAATGGGACATATTATCATTGTTGGAGTGCTTTGAATCCTGGATTGTAGATATATATGTCTATGAGTACAAGGCTCTTGCTTACTATGTTTGATAGGAATTATGGTTAATAAGGAACAATATGATATTTGAAGAGAAGGAGGGTCAGTTAATCATTTTAATTCATCAGATCAAGCTTTCTTTTGGGGAAGGAAGGAAGAAGGATAATGGAACCCAGTATTGACTTCATAAGTTTTTGGGGATTCTTTGATGGACCTAGTCAAGGAAATTCATGAAGGTGTGGGGATACGTTCTTTTGGCAGTGTAAGTAATATGATGTAATGTCCCCATTCAAATAATTGCATAGCAGGGAAATTCCATTGATCCTACTAGTTCCCTAGGTTGGGTGGAAACATTGGAAAGTTAATAAGGGAGCTAATAAATGGTGTTTAAACATTAGAAGCAATACATATTTATTTAATGGAGTTAATTAAATAAATGCAAGTGAAAAATGAAATGGATATGGAGAAGGGAGACACATGGAGACTATGGGGCCCACTCAAGCTAGAATTCCTATGTTAAATGGCATCCTCCTCTTGCAATTTCGAATCTATGGGAAGCCTAATGTTTTTGGATGGATTATAAGGTTAATATACTTGTACATATACTTCATAGGTATAATTTGGGATGAAGTGTAACTTACATAGGGAGAGGAAGAGCCAAATAGGAGTTTCATGGACACTTGGTTAGATTCCCCTTACATTTATGACATCTATGACACCAATGATGGATATTCTATGACAATTATGACACAAGTCAGGTTTGAAGGCTGAAGTATTACATCTCTGACATGTCAGGACTGAATAGAGAACCTTAGAGGGCACTCATGGGAGTTGGAGAAGGCCAAGAGGCTCCTACTCGAATTTGGGAGAAGAGGGAAGGTGAAGAGAGAGGCCACATGGCATAGCATGAGCAGCTCCACCAATTCGACTTGGATTTGGTTTAAGGATGGATTTGGAACATTAGAAGACCATTTATGTTTATAAAATGCAGGTATCAGCCATGATAAGGTCCTTTTGATCATTTGTGAAATTTCTTGTTGTGAAGAGAGAGAGTTAGTGGATGACTAGTTCATGCCTTTGCCAATTTCGAGGGTGAAATATTCCCATCCTAGTTGGTGTTGGGAGATGTCACTCAGGTCTTTCAAGGATATTCAATGGAGTCTTAGTTGCAGGTGCAAGCTACAACAGCTCATGGACACATCAACATTCAGCTTTTTCTTCCTTTCATCTCAAGTTTTCTCACCATATTTCAGCTCCACGGAGTGAGGCGCACTTGGTGAGATATTCATCTATTTGAGGGAGCTTCTCTTGATCCAGTATTTTGTATTCTAATGTAAATTATACGTTCCTTAAGTTCAAAAATCTCTCAGGTTTAAAGGCCAATAAATATCATGTATTATTGCTCAATAATGAAGAAACAATGCCATTTCCCCACTACCTTGTTGTAAACTCTTGTAATCTTGATGAATTCGAATGGATGTGTAAACTATTGATGATTTATGAATGAATGGACTGTAATTAAAGCATATTATGGGTTTCATGTTAAGTAACTGAGAATTTTTTGCCATTGGGTCGAATTGCATAACCATTGGAGCAAACTACACCTCATTTCCCCAAGGGTCCAAAACTAGTTTTTTTTATATCGGATTGAAAGAAGTGATAACAACCATGGGAGGTAAATTGGTTATGCATATGAGTCTCTGATAATGTATTCTACACATCCTCTACTTCAATTTCAGAATTTGAGTGGGTTGTTTCACATTTGGGAAGCCATTTCTACCACTTACTTGGGGGGATTTGAGCCCAAAATTGCCAATAAAATCCTCTATCTTGTTCAGAATTTAGTACAGACTTGCAGAAGTGTTTGGAGGGCCATAATACATCCCTGAAAATAATAATTAATTTATTATATAATTCATACACATTCTCTAAATATTTGGAAGCAATTGGGCTGATTTGGAGACCAAGACACTAAAACTAATCAAGAGCCAAAATTGTGAAAAATTGGTAAATTGGGCATTTTGGTAAAAATTTAAAAATGGGTCATTACAAGTGGTATCAGAGCATGATCTTGGAACCTGATGTGGTCTGATATTTGTGAGGACGAGAATTCAGGGACCACCATTATATATTGAAACCCAAAAGTGCTTTTGTTGAAGAGGAAACTATGACTAGGGATGAAAAGGGAACCTCATATGATGGCGAGGAGATTATAAAAATCATGGAACCTATATTTGAAGACATGACTAAGAATATTATGAAAGGATTCGACTCTGTTGGCTATCCAAAGTTGGGAAAACTATATTGATTTTAAGAAGACCAAGGGGGAAAATGCATCAGCTTGCTTGAAGGAGCAAAAGGAGGAGACCCATGAACCACCTAGTTCTGAAATATGTGAAGTAGAAGAAGTAGTACATGAAGAGGATCGAAATTCACTCCCAAGTGAATTTTAAAAATATGAAGAGACATCACATGAGTATGGAGAAGTTTCTATTGAAAATACTGAATATGAACTTGAAGAGATCCAAACACTTGATGTGGTGGAAGAGGAACTTGAATTGTCTCTTGATGAAGGTTATGCAATTTTTAAACAAGAGCACGATTCCTCTATATTGGAACCAATCTATGACAAATGTTTCGCACTTTTGAAGGAGCTGCATGATACTACCCATAGGGATACTTCCCATGATGAAACTTCTGCACTTTTTGATCAATTGGGTGAGTTAGTTCATTCTCCTACATCCTACAATTCCATGCTTTGTAGCGTTAGTCTCAATGAAGTATGGGTGAAAGGGTTCTTTTTGATGGTGCCACATGAGGAGTATGGAACTCCTAGATTTAATTTTTATTATGACATGGTTGGAGCACATTCTTATTCAAATTTGCAGTATCATCTTGCTGAAGACTGCTCCCATACGTGTGACGGTTGAACTGCAAAAGTTGTGAAGCTATGGAAACCCTAATTTCTGTGTGAACACGTTGAAGACATCGTCTGTGGCTGCGTTGAAGCCTGAACCCTAACTTCTGTTGAGTTTGAAAAACTCAGTCTCAGTCCATTACTCAGAACGTGGAGTTTTCTGGTAAATTCTGGTAAATTCTCACTGTGCGTGGAGTTATTACTCTTACTGTCTGCAAATATGTTTATATGTATGAGTGGTGGTCCCGGCGTGGCTGAAGATAGCTTCTGTTCACTATTTACCCTAGACTGTATGTTGCGAGTTTGTATTCATCTGCGCCATCTGTAGCTACCGACTTCTATTCAGTCTTTGCCATCAAACGATTATAAATTTGCTGGGATATCGTTTCCTTGCATCTGGTGTTGCTGTGACCTACAATTGATCAAGACTGTGTGTGTAGATTCAAGTTTTTTAAGAGCGTGAAGACCGGTGGACACCGTTGGAGACTCAAGTTCTTTTTCCAGAATGTGAGTATGCTGCCTGCGTGAAGATTGCTACTACTGCGATCGTTTTAAAAAATGAAGACCGCTGATGGAGAGAGACTTCCCTCTTCAACTACGTGAAGTATGGCTGCTGAGATGAACCTGTGAATATTGTGAACCTGAATCATTGGAAGAATCTGCAAAGGCTAAGAGAAATCACTGGAGACTCTCCTCTTACTCAGTTGCATGGAGTGAATTGCTGCGATTTCCTCGAACTGAAATTGCAAAGTATCCACTCTAAGTTTGAAGGCTGTGTTGGAGTGCGCTCCCAGTTCTATTCTGTCGCTGGACTCTTACGAATTGGAGAAATAAATGCTGCATGAAGCTCGTTCACGCCCTCATTCAGCTTGTTATGATATGAAGCTCGTTCAGACTGTGTAAAACTTAAATTTTCTTGGTGACTGTGTGCTGTAAAATTTAAATTTAAATTTTACATTGAAGATTGCTGGTCTGTTTCTTTTTGTCATCTCTACCAGTATATGATGCGGCATGATCAATGTTATTTAATATGCTACGTATGAGTTCTGCTATACCTAATATGTAACCACGCTCTCTTGACTTTGAGAGAAATGAGAGAACTCTTTTGATGCTGCGATTTTCTGAAGAGATATTGTGGTTGAATGATATTATATTGTGACTGATATATAATGCTTGTTGCAACTGCAATGTGAAGATTGATTTATGCTGAATAATAATAGCTACGTGGAGTACTAATTCAAGGAGAATGAACATGCTGCGTGTTTGGTGCATTTTGGATATATGAGACTGAACCTGTGGAGCTGCCTACAAAATCAAGTGGAGCTGCCTACAAAATCAAGCGAGCCTATATAATTCTGAATACTGAGACTGATACTGACTGATATTGACTGATATATTTTGTATTGAAGGATCCTGTAAATCACCTTGGCAGAGACTGTAGACCTGCAAGGTTATTTTTTTTCTCTTTGTCATATCAAGTTTATTGTTGTAAACTAACAGTTGTAAAGATGCACTCTTTGGGATCTAGTATTGGTGCTGCCCTAGCTGGCAAAGACCAATCCAAAGACCCTTCCAAGGGAGATTGCAGCAAGAGAGGCAGAGGGGGCAGAAGCAAAAGATCAAAGTTGCAGTGCAAGCATTGTGGAAAGACTGGGCACACATCAGATCAGTGTTGGGCTTCATGGGACTCCATCAAAGACAAGCACAACCAGAAGAAAGATGACCAAAATGCTAGTAAATCTTCTGATTCTTGTATTGTTGCACATTGTAATCTTGGATTTAATGAAATGACTTCTCTCTCATCTTATAAAGATTGTTGGCTGCTTGATACTGGTGCAACATCACACATGACATTTAGAAAAGACTGTTTTGAAGAACTGAATGAAACAATAGATGGCATAGTTTACTTTGCAGATAAGTCAAGTATTAAACCAAAGGGAATGGGCACCATTCGATTGAAGATGCCTGGATTCCCTGATTTCTTGTTGAAGAACGTTCTCTTTCTTCCAGAGTTGCAGAGAAGCCTACTGTCCTTGGTGGAGATTCGACAGCAAGGCCATTCCATCCACATGTTTGATGGAATCGTTGAAATAAGAAAGTCCTCTGACAACCAAGTCATCATGACCGGATATGAAGATGGGAAGATGCTGAAGCTCAAGGGTTCATCCGCAAGATTTTAGAACTATGCCTACCTCTCTCAGCATGGAGAAGGTAATATGTCATCTAGTTCATTGTGGCATGCAAGATTTGGTCATCTAAATTATAACAGTCTTCGTTTGTTGAGAAAGAATGGTGTATTTGGCTTGCCCACCATTCCTAAAGAGAAGAATAAATGTGATGCATGTATTTTAGGGAAACATAGTAAGCTGCCATTCCATGAATCTAATTTCAGAGCAAGTAGGAAATTAGAGTTAGTACATTCTGATTTGTGTGGCCCAATGCCAACTCCTTCAGCAAATGGGAACAAGTATTTTATGACATTTGTTGATGACTACTCAAGAATGTGCTGGACATACTGTTTAAAGACAAAATCAGAAGGATTTCAAACATTCAAAGACTTTCATGCATTGATTAAAAAACAAGCACAATAAAAAATTGGTACACTTCATACTGATAATGGAAAAGAATACACTTCAAATGCTTTTGAAGCTTATCTTCGTCAACATGGAATTGCACATCAGACTACCGTTCCCTACAATCCTCAACAAAACGGTGTAGCAGAGATAATGAATAGAACCATAATGAATATGGTTCGCTCAATGATGTTTTTCAAAAATGTAAAACTAATGTTTTGGGGTGATGCAGTAAAATGTGCAGCATATTTGAGAAATAGAAGTCCATCAAATGCACTTGATAAGAAGACTCCACATGAAATGTGGTTTGGCCATCTCCCTTCAGTCAGGCATCTCAGAGTTTTTGGTTCCACCTGTTATGCCTTGATTCCGAAGGAGCAAAGAAACAAGCTTGGTGCTCGAAGCAGAAAGTGCATTTTCCTGGGGTACGAAGAATACTCCAAGGCATACCGTTTGTAGGATGAGGTAAACAAGAAATTTGTTATTTCTAGAGATGCCATTTTTCTTGAAACTAATAAAAATGACCAGTCCATTGAGAGACAGCTTGATCATCTGGAAAATTATCCTCATCCAAAGAACTATTATGAAAATGAATATGAAATTCCAAATCTTGAAGGGGGGATTCCTATTCTGGATCAACCTTTGGAATTTCCATATGAAGCACCAACTCCCCCGCATGAAGAAGTTCCTGCTACTTCACTTGAACAAGAGGTTCAAATGGATGATGTGATTGAGAGAATTGAAAGACTCTCAATCAATGATGAAGCTCCACCAGCTGATCAACCCGGACCATCACGGAAGATTCCTAAATGGGCCACAAAGACACTTGAAAGTGTCCATCCAGATGAAGTTGGAAAGACGGGAACAAGAAATTCGAAAAGACATGGAGGAGAAGCAGATAATTCAGGTGATGACATAGATGTATCATTTGATTGTGAATTTAATTTATCTGCTGACTTTGAACCAACTTCCTTTGAATAAGCTTCTACTCGTGTTGAGTGGAAAGAAGCTATGCAAAATGAGTATGATGCACTCATAAAGAATGGAATTCGGAAGCTGGTTGACCCTCCAGTTGGAACCAAACCAATTGGCTGCAAGTGGGTGTACAAGAACAAATACAAATCAGATGGCTCACTTGACAAGCACAAAGCGAGGCTTGTAGCAAAAGGCTATGCACAGAAAGAAGGAAGTGACTATGAAGAAACATTTTATCCTACAACAAAATGGGCTACCATCCATACCTTACTCTCTTTAGCTGCTCAGAAAGGGTGGAAAGTTCATCAAATGGATGTGAAGACTGCTTTCTTGAATGGAGACTTGAAAGAGAATGTCTTCATGTCTCAGCCATAAGGCTTTGTTGTGAAAGGAAAAGAAAAAAAGGTATGCAAGCTTGTCAAATCCTTGTATGGCCTAAAACAAGCGCCTCGCA
>LPNX010604579.1:38943-102255 GCA_001517045.1 Pseudotsuga menziesii | reverse complement strand
AGCCGAAAAGGCTGGGCGGAAGGTGAAACACAACCGTCCTATGAAATGTATAAATAAATGCTGTTAGCAATGTAATGGATATCGAATCGGGAGTTATTACCAACAGTTACTTTATGATGATACACATCTACATGGATGCACCTATGATAGGCATTTGAGTCACTTGAAGACTCATGGTTTCTCTTGCTCAACACTTGGTTCATTTGATGTTGGAGGAACTTCATCCAACACTGGGGCGAATAGATTTATGATTGGAAAACATTTTTGTTTCCAGCCACATACTTTGTTATATATTTATGATCCTCTTATTCATGGATGTATGGGTGAGACTTCTTTGAGTCATTTGAAGTCTCCTTGTTTCTCTTGCTCATTACTTGGTTCAGATTTTAGTGGAGATCATTCGTTCACTTCTTGGATGAAAGAATACATGGCTGAATATTTTGATGCATATCACATACTTTTGGAGCATAATTATAGGACATGGGATCCTCACCTATTTCATTGGAGCAGATTTGATTGGTCACTTGAAGCTTTCCATGCACTTGGAAAATGGTGGTCTACTTACTTGGAGGTATAAGCACTTGCATGAATTTTTTATGAGGCACCTCCTTGATGTACTTTTTTATTATGTTGTTATGTACTTTTATGATATATATTATGTACTCATGATGTTTGGAAGAATGCATACAAGAAAATGGGATCTCGGAATTCTCTTTCCAAATGGTATGGGTTGGAGAGCACTCTTAATTGTTGGAGTGCGATACAAGCAACACCTAGAGATTGTGTTGAAAAGTTTGCAAGAACAGTCTTTGTATGCTAAGATGTCTAAATGTGAATTTGGGATGAAAGAACTATTATATCTTGGGAAAATTATTGGGAAAGATGGAGTGAAAGTGCACATGGAAAAGATCAGGGCTATCTTAGAATTGCCATCACCAAAAAACACCACAGAAGTAATAGGCTTCATTGGAATATGTACATACTACAGGAAGTTTGTGAAATGGTTGTCCAAGTTGACTTCTCGACTCACTAATTTGACTAAGAAGGATGCTTTCAAGTGGAATGAAGAGGCTGAAAAGGCCTTCAAAAAAATGAAAGAGGTAGTGAGTAGTTGTCCCATACTTGCATTACCTGATTTTTCTAAGCCATTATTTGTTGAATGTGATGCCTCAGGTGGAGGAGTAGGGGCTGTCCAAAAGCAAGGCCAACACCCAATAGCCTTTGAGAGCAGAAAGTTGAAGCCTCATGAAAATATTTACTCCATATATGACAAAAATATGTTGACCATCACGCATGCCTTGGCCAAATTCCGACAATACTTGGTAGGAAACAAGTATGTGGTGAAAACTGACCACAATAGTCTAAGATGCTTCCTTACCCAAAAGGATCTAAATGAAAGGCAACAAAAGTGGGCAAGCAATATCCAAGCTTATTATTTTGATATTGAATATGTGAAAGGAAATAATAACATTGTAGCAGATGCATTATCCTGAAGACCTTCTTTTTCTCTCATGGACATTGTTAAAAATTGGAAAGACATGCTACTAGTTGAATATGCCAAAGATAAGTTTGTTTGTGATGTATTAGATGGACTCATGGGAGATGATAACCACAGAATTTTAAATGGGTTGATATACTATAAGGGAAGAATTTATTTGGTTCAAGATTCAGAGCTTAAGTACCAAGTTTTGCAGGAAGCACATGATTCCCCACTAGCAGGCCATCCATGGATCTTCGAAACCTATAGGAAACTAAGGAAAAGGTTCTATTGGAAGGGGTTGAAGAAAGATGTTAAGAAGTATGTGAATGAATGTAAGGTATGTTAGCAAAACAAATAATAACTCACATACCCAACTGGTTTATTACAACCATTGCCCATTCCAGAGCAAAAATGGGACAGTATATCGATAGATTTCATCACCAGTTTGCCCAAATATTTGGGAAAGGATTGCATATATGTGGAAGTGGATAGATTGACTAATTTTTCTCATTTACTTGTAGTTACATCCTCTTTTAGTGCTGCATAAGTGGCTGACCTTTTTTTCAAAGAAATCTTCAGATTGCATGGGCTCCCCAAGAGCATTGTGAGTGATAGAGATGATAGATTCATGAGTGCTTTTTGGCAAGAAATTTTCATATTGGTGGGCACTCAGTTGACTCCAAGTACAATATACTGTCCCCAAAATTATGGACAAACAGAGAGGGTGAATAAATGGTTGGAAGGGTACCTATGAAACTATGTGGGAGAACAACAAAAAGATTGGACAAAATGGCTACACTTGGGTGAGTTTTGCTACAACACCACCTTTCACATGTCAATAGGGATGTCTCCTTTCAGAGAATTATATGGTTATGATGCACTTACATTTGTTGATATGTTATTTGGTGATAGTAGAGATCCAAAAGCTAGAGATTGGGTGGAAGAAAGCCAAGAAATTTTAAATATTTTAAAAGACAATTTGCAGGTTGCCCAAAATTAATGAAAACAATATGTAGATAAAAATAAAGAGGAAAGGACCTTTCAGGTTGACAATTTAGTGTATTTTAGGTTGCATACATACAAACAAACATCTCTCAAAAGGAATGGAGAAGAAAAGCTAAAGCCAAGATACAATGGGCCCTACAAGGTAATCCAGAAGATTGGATAAGTAGCATATGAGTTGGAACTTCCGGAAGGGAGTAAAATTCATAATGCATTTCATGTTTCTTGTCTCAAGAAATCTATTGGTCACACTCCCTCCTTTGGATGTTGAAGGACAACCCACACTTATTCCAGAAAAGTTTTTGAAGACAAGGGAGTGAAGATTGAGGAGCAAAACAATCAAAGAATACTTGGTGTAGTGGAAGGATCTACCAAGTGAAGATGCCACATGGAAAGAGGGGAATATTTTGCAGAATCCAAATCTGAAATTTCTTGAGGACAAGACATATTGGGTGGGGAGGACTGTAATGTCCCCATTCAAATAATTGCATAGCAGGGAAATTCCATCAATCCTACTAGTTCCCTAGGTTGGGTGGAAACATTGGAAAGTTAATAAGGGAGCTAATAAATGGTGTTTAAACATTGGAAGGAATAAATATTTATTTAATGGAGTTAATTAAATAAATGCAAGTAAAAAATTAAATGGCTATGGAGAAGGGAGACACATGGAGACTATGGGGCCCACTCAAGCTAGAATTCCTATGTTAAATGGCATCTTCCTCTTGCAATTTCGAATCTATGGGAAGCCTAATGTGTTTGGATGGATTATAAGATTAATATAATTTTCCATATACTTCATAGGTAGAATTTGGGATGAAGTGTAACTTACATGGGGAGAGGAAGAGCCAAATGGGAGTTTCATGGACACTTGGCTAGATTCCCCTTACATTTATGACATCTATGACACCAATGATGGAGATTCTATGACAGTTATGACACAAGTCAGGTCTGAAGGATGACATGTCATGCCTGAATATATAATCTTAGAGGGAACTCATGGGAGTTGGAGAAGGCTAGGAGACTCCTACTCAAATTTGGGAGAAGAGGGAAGGTGAAGAGAGAGGCCACATGGCATAGCATGAGCAGCCACACCAATTCAACTTGGATTTGGTTTATGGATGGATTTGAAACCTTAGTAGACCATTTATGTTTATAAAATTCAGGTATCAGCCATAAGAAGGTCCTTTTTATCATTTGTGAAATTTCTTTTTGTGAAGAGAGAGAGCTAGTGGATGACTAGTTCATGCCTTAGCTAATTTCGAGGGTGAAAGATTCCCATCCTAGTTGGTGTTGGGAGAGGCCACTCAGGTCTTTCAAGGAGATTAAATGGAGTCTTAGTTACAGGTGCAAGCTACATCAGCTCATGGACACATCAAATTTCAATTTTTTCTTCCTTTCATCTCAAGTTTTCTCACCATATTTCAGCTCCATGGAGTGAGGCGCACTTGGTGAGCTATTCATCTATTTAAGGGAGCTTCTATTTCTCCAATATTTTGTATTATGATGTAAATTATATGTTATTTAAGTTAATAAATCTCTTAGGTCTAAATTCCAATAAATATCATTTATTATTTCTCAATAATGAAGAAACAATGCCATTCCCCCACTACCTTGTTGTAAACTCTTGTAATCTTGATGAAATTGAATGGATGTGTAAAATATTGATGATTTATGAATGAATGGAATGTAATTAAATAATATTATGGGTTTCATGTTTAGTAACTGATAATTTGTGGCCATTGGGTCGAATTGCATAACCATTGGAGCAAACTACACCTCATTTCCCCAAGGGTCCAAAACTAGTTTTTTTATATCTGATTGAAAGAAGTGATAAAAAAATGGGAGGTTGATTGGTTATGCATATGAGTCTCTAATAATTTCTTCTACACATCCCATAATTCAATTTCATAATTCGAGTGGGTTGCTGCACATTTGGGAAGCCATTTCTACCACTTACTCGGGGGTATTTGAGCCCAAAATTGCCAATAAAATCCTCTAGCTTGTTCATAATTTAGTACAGACTTGAAGAAATGTTTGGAGGGCCATAATACATAAATGAAAATAATAATTGAGTTATTATATCATTCATACACCTTCTATGAATATTTGGAAGCAATTGGGCTGATTTGGAGACCAAGACACTAAAACTAGTCAAGACCCAAAATTGTGAAAAAACTTGGAAAATTGGGCATTTTGGTAAAAATTAAAAAAAGGGTCATTACATATGCCATGATGTCCATTTGGAAGTTATGCCCTTGAGTTGCTAGGATCACATCTCTATTTTTTAAAGGATTTTTTTGTAGACTTATATATGGATACATATGCCGCGAACAAGTTCAAAATCTAACATGTACTTTTCATCCTAAGGAATACCAATGTTATGTTTTTTTCTTTGGAAAAAAAAGATATGGATTTGTTCTATGAACATCGTGTCATTTAACATCGATACATCATGTGAAACTCAATCACACATATCTACCAACATTATTATGTAGCAACATTACTATTGTACATGTGATAATGTCAAAACACTACTGTGATTACTTAAAACAGACACAATTTCAACATATTGTAAATGTTATTTATTTGTATCACACACACATTATTTTATAACTGTTGCTCATAAAAATGTTGGGAACCCAACATTTGGTCATAGACATGATTGTTGGGGATTGGCCCATCCATCGATAAAATGTATGGGATCAATGATTACAAGGTATCAATCATCATTTTTTATATCAAGGAGCCATAGAGCATAAAAATTAATGTCAAGCGCAAATTTATGAGATTTTTCATTTGTGTAAACAAAAAATGTTAGTGAAAATTAACAAAAAATGATGTTTTTGTAAATGTTATGGGACATAACATTGATATATCAGATGAAACTCATCCACACAAATATACCAACATTATTATGTAACTATGTGACTATTGTACATGTGATAACAATAAAACATTAATGTTATTACTTAAAACAATTGTAACTTCAAGACATTATAAATGACATTTCTCTCTCTCTCTCTCTCTCTCTCTCACACACACACACACACACACACACACACACACACACACACGGTCATGGAATAAAGCTACATGGGTGCTTACAACCAAATTTGGTTATGAAGTTGGAGAGGAGAGACACTGGTGGTGGAAAACAATGTGGAAGTTAGGATGCCCCTTAAAAACAAGAATCTTCCCGTGGCTAGCATTGGAAAACAAATTATTAACTTGGGACAATTTTCAAAGAAGGAATTGGATATAACCTTGTTGGTGTTATCTATGCAAGAATACAAGTGAGTATGTGGATCACCTTTTAGCAGTTTTTCCTTTTTTCTAAGGTAGTTTGTCGAAATGTATGTCATAGTTAGAATATTCAAAACTAATGGACAAATTATCATTACTGGAGTGCTTTGAATCCTGGATCTTAGATAGATATGGCTATGAGTACAAGGATCTCCCTTGCGATGTTTAATGGGAATCATGGTTAACAAGGAACATGAAGATATTTGAAGGGAAAGAGGCATAATTAATAATTTTAACTCATCATGTCAAACTTTCTTTTCAAGAATAAAGGAAGACTAAAAGACAAAAAATTCCAAGAAGAATAATGGAACCTAGTATTGACTTCATAAGTCTTCGGGGCTTCTTTGATGGATCCAGTCAAGGCACTTTGGGAGCCACAGAACCGAGTGTTTACAACAAACTCCTTTGTTGGTTTTACACAATCCTACAGTGAATCCTCAGTCCTGAATTTGTAGCAGTTTGTCTTGTCATCTACAATACAATTTGTCTTAAGAGCAGTTACATGAGTTTGATATACTCAGATAAAGGTATGATCATGTATACTCTATGATGCATACTTATTATGATACATACACTATATGGATGTGCACTCTATGACACATGCAATGATATAATGATGATGTGATGAGACATACTATGACATGATACACTATGATGAACATGTATGCCATATGACTTGATACACTAGATGATGATACTGTATGAGTGATCAATAAATATAGTGATATGTAAACAAGTGATACATAGTGGCATATTTTTGTGAAGTAAATCCATTGTGATTTATTGATGATGATGCATACTAGACTTGATGTACACTCTATGATGCATGTGATATTACATGATGATGTGATGATACATGCTATACACTCTATATTGACATTACATGTGATGATGATGTGCACTATATGATATTGATGCATTATTACACACTTTGATGTACACACTACGATGATGATGCAAGCTATGATGTTGCTGCACTCCTACACTATGATATTTGAAATGATGAACATGCATGCTATGGTGTGATGATGATGCTCTTCTATGCACTATGATGTATACTTGATGACAATGATGCATGCATGATGCACACTGAGATGATGATGACAAGGATGCATTCCCTATGACGATGATGCATACATGCCTTATGTTTAGTGAAAGCAGAGTAAGATTACTTGTTTAGTGATTGTGTATGACGAGGTACATGAGCAGTGTATGGCAGATCAATATATAGTGATGACTTAGCAGTGATTAGAGAGCATAGGTTTTCAACATGAAGTTCAGTGATTGGTTTGACAGGTCCACAAGTTCAGTCGTCTTTTACTTCAGGGTGCTAAGGTGGTGCTAGTGCTCACAATCTTGTGAGTTAAGCTGTTGTAGCAGCTTGTCAGTTGTAGCTGACGAAGCCTAAGGGGTTGCCCCTTCCAGTTGTAGCTGGTAAAGTTGTATTAAATTTGTTTACCCCAGTTGTTGCTGGGTCAAATTTATTTTAAAAAGGTTCCCATGGTTTTACCCCTAGAACTTGGGTTTCCACATCAGAATATTGTGTACTGAGCATCTTGTTATTTTGTGTACATTGATGATATGCTATGATTGGTGATTAACAACTTGCTCTTGATTAAAAATTTAATAATTGTGCAAATACTGATTCAACAACCTCTCGGTATTTCAACACATAGTATGTAAGTTAGTTAAATGTTTCAATTTTCTCTTGATGGAATTGCATGGTGCAGAACACTGATGAAGAAATCGACTTCATAGCGTACATGTATTATGTCCTAATAATGTATTATAATCAAGTGGGAATTCCATAGTTAGATAGAAACATTTTCCTGTAGTTAGATAGAAACATTTTGGTTAAACCCTAGTTGGTGGGAAGGGAATTCTATTGATTAAGTTGTCATTGATGCCAACGGTGTTTGGTCATTGATGCCAATTGTTGAGTATTGGTGCCCCTTGTTGAGCCCATGAGGGTTAGTGTTTAGTTTGTGGTTGTCTGTGTCAGAGGAGCCTTTTTAACCTTGTCGAAGCCCAAGCTTGAAGCCCTTTGAGGCCTTGGAACAATGGCAAAAACCATGTTTACCCATAAACTTGGGTCAAGTTCCCCTAAGTTTCATCTTGGTTTCATTTGAGTCCATTGTCTAATTCCCTGATCCTAGTTGATCTTTGGTTACTGGTCTTTGTGCTGCTTGTTATGCTTGTACTTGTTTTGGTCTCTTGATTGGTTTTTGGATGGATGATTTGGCTCATGTGTGTAAGTCCCTTGATGTGTAGATGCTGGAGACCATTGCTTGCATTGGATGGTCTTGATGTTGTTGAGTTCTTGTGGGGTCCTTGAGTCCATAATATTAGATCTTGATCCTCTTGTATATGGATATTTGGGTCTTGAACCCACTCATATGGTGGTTTGATGGCCCTTGGACGCTATATGGTCATTGACATGTTCTAGCCTTATGATCATGCATATGAAGCCCATATGGTGTTGCAAAATAGTGGTGAGGTCTTTGTACCCCTCTTTTGGGGTTTTGGTACTCTTATTGTGATGAAGATATATAGTGGAACAATTGGATATGTTTTTAATGATACGTATACCTTAAATATGATGATGATATTTTTGAAAAAGACTTTGTTCCCACTTGATTGGTGGTGTTGGGATCCTTGATACCCTTGATATGATGAGTATATCGTGGAGCCCTCCTCCTTATTCATGTGAAGTTTGTGGATGTGAATACCATTGAATCCCTCATGTATTTGATGATGTCCATTGAAGTCTTTGACCTTGGAACTTATGCATAAGGTAACATGGTCTTTGACACCTTTATGTGTGGAATATTTGAAGTCCCTAACAAATTGAAGAATTTAAGGGTATTAGACCAATAATTTGAAAATAAAACCATCATAGGGAGATAGTACTCATCAATCCATTTCTGTTTATATGTGGAGCATCTTCTAACTCCTTACGGTTGAAGAGATATGAATTTTTGAAGTTGGTGTACCCCACCTTTTTGGGTCAGTCGTCCAAACAAAAGAGAATTTAATTATTTGTAATTTTGAATTGCATGTCGGCCCAGTTTGAGGTGCTGAAATTCCTCCACTACCTATATCAATAGAATATCAAACATTTCATTTGTTCATTAATTAAGTCTCTCTTTGGTATTTCACAACTGTTGGAGAAAAATGTGAAACTTTGTGGAGGATAAATTTTTGGGCATCTTCACTAAAATTGGCATAATTTTCTCATACGGAATCAAAATTACAAAATGCTTGGCTTGTTGGAAAGCTTGTTACGAGGGCTATGTGATGCTATGATATAGAGTTTATTTTATTTTGTCTATTATTTCTTCATCTTGTTATCTTCAAAAAATGATGGTTCATGCTTCTGGCTTTCTCTTGTGATGTCACATGTCTCTCATGGATAGAGTTCATCTTTGATCTTAGTATGTGAGCCTACATATTAGAAAATATATTTGAAGTCATTGAAATTGTTATGAAGGATATGGTGATGGTTATCTTGAAATATATATTGATGTGATCTTGATGATTATCTTGGATATTGTTTGCATAGATTTTGGTGTTTATCTTTACTGTTGTATAGTGTAGTATTGAATGAGAAGTTGACATCTAAGTAATAGATCTCGTGAGTGATTTCTTTGATCAACCTAAGTGTTTTATTTGAAAACTAGTTTGACAAGTGTTGATCATTATGCCTTTGACCTAAGTGGAGTTGAAATGTTATTGACTATTAATGACAACCTTTGACAGTATTCTAAGTGATTATTTACTTGATATTTGTTTGATTTGGTGACTTGATTTGAGTGGAGTGAAAAATCCTTTTGTGTCTAAGAGTTTATGAGATTGACTGAGTTTGACATAGTTGGTTAAGTCTTTTATCTTCTTGGATGAGGTTATTTGGTTGAGGTATATCATGTTTAACTGTCAAGTATTCCTTAAATGTGATTGAGGTTGGTTGTGGTGTCATTGAGGTGAGTGTGTTTGGACAAAGTTTTGTTGACCTTATGTGAAGTCTCTTGGTTTCTCAAATGTGTATCTTACTTAATGAACTAGGCCAAGTAAGAAGGGTTGGTTGACTGTTAGAGCACTTGATTAGATTATCATTTTGAAGGAGATCTTTGACACACCATGGGGTTCTCAATGAATGGAATACCATTGTTTTGTGGAACAAATTACTTAATCTGGAAAAGAAGAATGCAATTTTATCTTGAGGCAGAAGGAAATAGTATGTGGCAATTAGTTCTTACTGGATATACACCTCCAAAGAAAGTGAAAACAACAGCTCAGGAGGAAGCAAAGAAGAATAATTCAATGACTATGGAAACCATCCTTGAAGGATTAACACATCACCAAAAGAAGAAGATAGGAAAGTGCAACTTAGCTAAGGAACTATGGCTCAAAATATAACATATCTACTCCAGTAAAGAACAGGAAGAAGAGGTTATGAAAGTTATGGTTGAAGATATGACAGATCTCCAAAAGGAGAAAATAGGAAAGTACAACTCAATTGAAGAATTGTCGTTCAAAATAAATTAACTAAACTTAGATGAAGAACAAAAAACAGAAGACAACCCCATTAAAAGGTCAGTACAAGATCCAGGTAAGTATGAAGGTAAGTCCCCTGAACATTCTGTTCATAATGCTTTTAAAGAGATATGTTTATCAGGTGTAGAAGATAATAGCCATTTTGAATTCAAAGAATGCAATACTTCAGATTGTGATGAAAATACTTGCTCTCTGATAAGTGATAGAAATTTAGCAGATACTATGGTTATAGAAAAATTCAAATAGAAAATGAAATTACTAATGTTTCGCAAGAAGTGAAAATTCTTTGTGAACATAACCAGGTATTGCAAGAGCATTTGGACGAATCTCAGAAAAAGAATCAAGAAGGATATGAGAAGGCCACACATACTATAATTGATCTAAAACTCCAAGTTGAAGAAGCTACCAAAATCAAAGAAACCATATCCAACTCTTTGAAAGATAAACTTGATAAGTCAACTAAATTAAATGAAAAGAAATTGTCAAGCTCAAAAGACATCTAGAAGATAAGGAGAAAGAATTGAACTGCAAGCTACAAGGAAAAGACAGTGAGATAAGTACCTACAAGACTAAAGAAATATTGGCAGAGAAATTAAGAAGAAAACAAGAACTTGAAATAAAATCCTTGAAGGTAGAGTTACGAAAGATGTGTCTGACAAAATTTGAATTTGAAAAGGAGCTCTCATAACTCAGAAAGGATAATCATGTACTAAAAGGTCAACTACAAAAATCCCATGAGGATGACCAGAATTCAAAAGGATAAATGAAAGACAATATCGTTGATCTAAATAGACAGGTAGAAGAAGTCAAGAAAATAGAAGAAGATAGAAATTTTTCAAAAGCAAGAACTGGAGATCCTCTCTCTAAAGGAAGATCTAGACAAAACAACTACTCAGTTAAATACAAATTCAAAGATTAAGAAGAATATTGAAGAAAGTAAAAGCTCTATGGAAAAGGAAGAAAAGAATGACAGTTATACACGTATTCTCAGAAGATCCCATAATCAACAAGAATCAAGATAAGGTACATCACAAAAAGATTATTTTCTCAGAGATACCCTATGATGTTCAGTGGATAATGTTACAAGTGCAATAATTATGGTGACAAAGCCATCCATTGCAGAGATCATGAAACCATCACACCAACAAGAAATCAAGGTGGGTTTTCCGTTCAGTGTTACATTTCCTATCATTATGGTCATTTTGCAAAACATTGCAAGCTGCAGCGACACATTAAAGTTTGGAGAAGAAAGCAAGTTGAATCGAGTGACATGAACAACCATCGACCTACTAAAGTATGGGGAATAAAAATAGTAGATTGCACCATTTATCAAAACAGAAATGATGAAAATATTGGGAAAACCCATACCATATTGAAGATTATTGACCAGTGATATGAAGTGTATAAATAATGTGTAAAAGAATCTATGTACCTGATTATCATATTTGAGATCAACGATCACACTCTTTTCAATATCGTATAGTAGTTGGTTCCAATAGTATCCTTGTGACAGAATAAAAGTTCATCAAAATATCAACAATGTCTAATGATAGGGGGAGCAATATTGCCAAAGGAAGTTCTTATTGCCATTAATGCAAGCAACAAGAGACATTGACAAAGGAAGAGAAGTTGATGACATGGGGAGCATGCCCTGAGGGGGAGTAGTATTGTCAAAGGATGTTCCCTTTGCCATTGATGCCAAAGGGGGAGAGAAGTTTTGTTGACAAGGGGAGCTTGTTCTAAAGAGGAATTATGGTGTTGTCATCAATGACAAAGGGGGAGATTTTTGATTAAGTTTTCATTGATGCCAACGGTGTTTGGTCATTGATACCAAATGTTGAGTCCTTGGTGCCCCTTATGGATCCGATGAGGGTTAGTGTTTAATTTGTGGTTTTCTGTGTCAGAGGAGCCCTTTTGACCTTGTCCAAGCCCAAGCTTGAAGCCCTTAGAGGCATTGGAACAATGAAAAAATCCCTAGTTACCCATTAACTTGGTCAAGCGCCCCTAAGTTGTATCTTGGTCTCATTTGAGTCCATTGTCAAGTTCCCTGATCCTGGTTGATCTTTGGTTGCAGGTCTTTGTGTTGAATGTTATGCATGTACTTGTTTTGGTATCTTGATTGGTTTTTGGATGGATGATGTGGCTCTTGTGTGTAAGTCCCTTGATGTGTTGATGCTGGAGACAATTGCTTGCATTGGATGGTCTTGATGTTGTTGAGTTCTTGTGGCGTCCTTGAGTCCATAAGCTTAGATCTTAATCCTCTTGCATGTGGAGACTTGGGTCTTGAGCCCACACATATGGTGGTTTGATGGCCCTTGGATGCTATATGGTCATTGGCATGTTCTAGCCTTGTGATCATGCATATGAATCCCATAAGGTGTTGCAAACTAGTGGTGAGGTATTTGTACCCCTCTTTTGGGGTGTTGGTACTCTTATTGTGATGGAGATATATAGTGGAACCATTGGATATGTTTTTAATGATATGGAGACCTTGAATATGATGATGATATTCTTGAAAAAGTATTTGTTCCCACTTGATTGGCGGTGTTGGGGTCCTTGATACCCTTGATATGATGAGTATATGATGGACCCATCCTCCTTGTTCATGTGAAGTCTATGGATGTGAATACCATTGAATCCCTCTTGCCTTTGATTATGTTAATTGAAGTCTTTGACCTTGGAACTTATGCATAAGGTAACATGGTCTTTGGCACCTTTATGTGTGAAATCTTTGAAGTCCTGAACAAATTGAAGAATTAAGGGTATTAGACCAATAATTTGCAAATAAAACCATCCTAGGGAGATAGTACTCGTTAATCCATTTCCGTTGATATGTGGAGCATATTCTAACTCCTTACGGTTGAAGAGATGAATTTTTGAAGTTGGTGTACCCCACCTTTTTGGGTCAGCCAACCAAACAAAAGAGAATTTAATTATTTGTAATTTTGAATTGCATGTCGGCTCAGTTTGAGGTGCTAACATTCCTCCACTACCTATATAAATAGAATATCAAACATTTAATTTGTTCATCAATCAAGTCTCTCTTTCGTATTTCGTAACTCTTGGAGAAAAGTGCGAAACTTTGTGGAGGATAAATTTTTGGGCATCTTCGCTAAAATTGACATAACTTTCTCATACGAAATCAGAATTACAAAATTCTTGGCTTGTTGGAAAGCTTGTTACAAGGGATATGTGATGTGATGATTTAGAGTTTTTTTTGGTTTTTCTGTTATTTATTCATCTTGTGATCTTCAAAAAGGTATGGTTCATGCATCTAGGTTTCTCTTGTGATTGCACATGTCTCTCATCGATATAGTTCATCTTTGATCTTAGTATGTGAGCCTATGGAGGCAATGGTGATGTTTATCTTGGAATATATCTTGATGTGATCTTGATATAGATGTTGATGATTATCTTGGATATTGTTGGCATAGATTTTGGTGTTTATCTTGGCTACTGTATAGTGTAGTATTGAATGAGAAGTTGACATGGAAGTAACAGATCTTGTGAGTGATTTCTTTGATCAACCTAAGTGTTTTATTTGAAAACAAGTTTTACAAGTGGTGATCATTGTGTCTTTGACCTAAGTGGATTTGAACTGTTATTAAGTATTAATGAAAACCTTTGACAGTATTGTAAGTGACTATTTGCTTGATATTTGTTTGATTTGTTGACTTGATTTGAGTGGAGTGAAAAATCTTTTTGTGTCTAAGAGTTTATGAGATTAACTAAGTTTGACATAGTTAGTCAAGTCTTTTATCTTCTTGGATGAGGTTATTTGGTTGAGGTATATCATGTTTAACTACCAATTATTCCTTGATTGTGATTGAGGTTGTTTGTGGTGTCATTGAGTTGAGTGTGATTGGACAAGTTTGGTTGACCGTATGTGAATTCTCTTGGTTTCTCAAATGTGTCTCTTAGTTGATGAACTAGGGCAAGTAAGAAGGGTTGGTTGAATATTAGAGCACTTGATTAGATTAACACAAGTATATGATTTATTTGGAATAGGTAAACAAGCAACTTGGTACAGGTTGGTTAAATTGATCAGGATTGGCACAAGTTTCCTTATGTGCAGTTGGTCTGACTTAGCCTGGCTGAGTTGTATGAGCAATTGGTTTCACTTAGGTGGATCGAGTTTGGTGTGCAGACTCATATTAATTGAGTTGGATTATGTGTTCAACTTGATTTTTTTGCACATATTGATTAAACAAATTGTTTTGCATAGGTTGTTGGTACATGTTATGGGTACAGGTGTGGTGCAATGGTCAATTGATGAGCAGTGACAATGATTGTGAAGTGTAGTACATATGTTGGTTAGCAAGTCTGCAGGATCACTACGATTGGTGGTTCAGTAGTTCAGTTTCTATCTTCATATTAGGGTGGTAGGATGGGGCAAGGAAAGGGGGTTGTAGCCTCCTTCCTGTTGTAGTTGGAGAACTAGGGAGTTGGAGCTTCCTTTAGGTTGTAGCCTGTAAATCACGGGGTTGTAGCATCCTTCCAGTTGTAGCTAGAGAATTGAAGCCATTGTAATAAGGAAATTGTTGCCTCCTTCCAATTGTTGTTGGAAAACTATTATTATGAGGCTTCCGTGTTTTTTTCCCAATGACTTGGGTTTCCATGTAAAAATCTTGTGTACTGTATTTTTCTATGCTTCTTATGTGATGATGTTATGATTATATGTGATGATGAGGTATACTTGTTGATATAATGATAATAATGTACTCTGCATAATATTGAATAAGTTGTTGATGGTTGTTAACTTTGAAAAATTAATAAGAACTATACACACTGTTCACCCCCCCCCTTCATTGTGCTCGGTGTGTCCAACACATTTGTCGTAGGTGCGGAGGATGATGGTGGATGGAATCATCTTTGGAGAACCTAAATTATTCTAGACCATGGTAGACATAACTCAAGTTGGTGTGCCTTTTTCCACAATGCAATGGTGAACAATGAGGCTTTTTATTATGATCAGGATTGGAATGCAACGGAAGGAGGAAGCTGAGGCTCGACATCGTCCAAATAAAATGTAATTAACCAAGAATATAAAGGATCAATGGCTCCAAGAGTGGAAAACAAGGCCTTTATCTGACAAGGGTATCTTTTAAGGACTTCTAACGCTAACATTGTAGAAGGATATTGAGCCAAGTCATAAACAACAATAGTTGTGGGAAACCCTTATATTTATAAGGAAGTGGATTACTTGATTGATTCTATCTTTCTTGGACGAAAACTCCCAATCTTGGAAGCCGATTCAAAACCTTGGTTGTATGGTCTATACCCCACGTAGCAGTAGGATTTGACCCTTGGTTCTTTCTATTCCTTATTCTTCTTGGCTTCCTTCCTTTGCAAACTCTTTCTAGTCGATGACAAAGGTGTTTCCCTCTCACTGGTAAAGCCTTTCCGTAACGCTTCCTATCTAGGACTTTCACCGGCCATGGCCCCAACCCCTTTGAGATGAAATGAGGTTATTATCCTCGAGGCTAGCAGTGCTTGGTGATGTAAAAGGAGTTTCTCTGCTAATCCTACAGGAGCACATAATACACATCTAAGGTAACCCCATTGAATATGTAAAGAAGTTGGTTTATGAGTCAATGTTGAGTTGGGAATCATTTGCTTCAATGAACAATCCATATAGGACACAGTCCAATGAGGAGGACCATCCTGTTTGATGACCATCCGCTTCGAGGCCTAGACACCCTTTAGAAATCTGGTCCAATTATGAAGAGCAACCTCGTAGAAACTTGCCCAAATCAATGAGGATGAAAGGACGTGTTAGGATATCTTAGGGAACATTTAAGGGAGTGGCTTTGAAATGAGCACAAAACCTACAAAGACATAACTCATTCAAGAGGATTAATGAATTGTGTTCTATACCTTCGACTTAACAATGAGGCGGATTCACTTATAACTATGCTTAGGCATAATTGTTCACATACTACTGGTAATAATGGACAACACGCACCACGAGACATATTATCCAACATGGGCTTCTTCTATAATACATACATTATGCTAGAGATGCAACGTACTTGGGATTACCCTACCTAATTAGTCCCTAGGGGAAGAACTTATAGCCCATTAGTCCTATGGATTAGTACATGTTACTCTAAGTTTGGTACATTTGTATATATTCCTAGGTAATAGGAGAATTACTACTTTTGAGTAGTAATAAAGTAGTGTTCCAGTATATGTTCCGACATATGCCATTGTTAGATTGAATAAGCTAGTACAAAGATTTCAAATTTTCATTTGAACATTTTTCCAAATTGTATGAACAAAATGAAATATTGTCCTAAAACTGTTCGAAAAGTGTTTCAACCCTTCCATTTTGTCTCGCACACCTTTTTATGATCTTCCACCTCTCCTAGCATTCCTTTCCATCCTCTTAGATGCTCCTATGATATTTATGTTATATTTTCCATATCTTCCATTTAACCAAGTGAAAGCATCGACAATTTATCTAGCAGCTTCAGAAGGCAAGGTACAATAATTAACATATAGATAATATGGGTATATAAGGCATGATACGAAGGGTGGACAAAGTAGTATATCTAGTAGCCGAGGTTAAAACAAGAGAGGCATCTAAGCTAGTAGCAACATAGACATAGTTAGAGATGGCAACATAAATTGTTTTAGTTGATCCAGTGGTTTATGGGTAAATCCATTGAAGTTGATGACCCACCAATTTTTGAGTATATTAGAGTAATGGGTTTTGAGGACCGTTGTATCTTGCAACAGACATTATTTTTAAAGGATTCACCTACAATCATCTCTAATCCCATGACCTTTAACCATTGATATGAAGTTCTTAGGAGGAGAAATCATGGTACCATGAGGCAACAACAGATGCACCCTATTCTCAAACGTAAAACAACATTCTAGAACATATCAAAGTCATCCTAGAACTTTGCATATAAGATTATTGGGATAGATGTATTCATGGAGATTTTGAGAGTAGAATTTCATGGCAGAGAAACAAGGTGTATGTTGGTTGTTGTTGTAAATACCAAACACTGATCTGCTATCCTATTTTGGTTATGTTTATAAAAGGATGAGGAATAAGCAATTTAGGTGCTTGATCTCACAAATAGAACAAGATCTAATATATTATGAGAAATGATGCCAATGTGCAAGATGGAGTCACAAGGATGATCAAGGGATATCATGCCTATGTAACAAACGATTATTGCCTTCCAAAGGAGTTAACAAGTTGTTAAAATATATCTGTGCCTAGACATTATCAACAATAGAGGTGTATACTCCCAAAATTGTAGGGTGGGTTTTCTGCCTAAAACTCCCTAGTATTATAAGGTTGTAGACTTGTTTCACATGAGCAGTGTCCAACATGAAGTTGAATTTCCACCACAAGAGTTACCAATTCTTCCACGAATGAAAATTTACGAGTTCTCAAGCAAATTCGAATTGAGGACATTTGCAGGCAGCTTTAGCTCAGCCTCAAGATCAACATGCAGAGCTCTTCATGGTTATTGCTACCTTAGGTTATGGTGGCTTTGGTCTCTCTGGTGTTCAGTTGATTATTCCTTTTTCACAACATTCTGAACCACATATCAATTTTTAGTGTTTTCCAGTGGAGGAAGTAAGCCCAAAAATGAAAGGTCGATTATTAGAGGTTATGACATGTCTCGGATCTATAGTGGGTAACCCACAATTTTTCAACCCCAGAGACCTGCATACTTGTTCTAGAACCAACGAGCGTGTAGCTTATGAAGAAATCGTATATTTATCAATACCATCCTCACGCACGAGATGTAACATGTACTTGATCTTAGTAGGATGAAAAATGAATGTGAGTCATAACCCACAGAGAAGGTTGATGGTTGTACTTGCGCCCTCCACTCTGCAGTGAATGAAGACAAGAAATATTATAATTTTGATTCTGATGTAATGGATATTCTCCATTTTACGGGGCATATTGATGATTGAATGAGTTGCAGAGATCACAGTAAAGTCTGGTTCTCAAATTATTAAAGAGAGTGGTAAGTTCAAAATTTTCCCTTGGTCGAGATTGGCATGTTGTTACAGTTTCCACATCACCTTGAAATCATAGAGTTGTTTTACAGTATGAATTGTGGAATTGCATTACCACGTGGGTCATGCTTCATGAGATGGCTTTGGTTGGCATATCTATTAAATTCGTGGGGGCATCCCCTTCTATATAGACTTGGTTTTCTTTGTAAGCACCTTTTTCACGAAGTTGTGTGCCTAAGATATTTCATTCATTGGGGCACCTTTTCATTCATGTATCTACATGGTTTGAGCTTGGTCAAGAATTTTCGAGTGTTTTTTTTGGTGAGTTATGGTTTTAATAATTTATTTGAGAAAATAAGGTTGGTCTTTTTGCTTTGGAAGTGTTTTTATGTGCACTTTAAAAGTAGATAAAGAGGGTTTATAATTGAGAAGATAAAGTGGATTGATCCACTTTTTGGGTGTTTTCCAAAGAAGTTAAAGAAAAGCATTTATTTATTCCTCAAGGGAGTGAAAATAAGGTTTTTATACCTTGCACTGCAATTATGGCTTTGACTATTCTCTTATGATTTAGTTAGAAAGTTGTTAGGAGATTAGGGTTTCAACAATATTTTATTGTAAAGTGAGCTGAGCTACAAGCTATATAAGGGTTGGTTTTCCCACTCATTCATCATTAATAATGAGAACGTTTCTCCCTTTGAATCATTAGTGGTATATCTTTTGGAGCAAATGAAGTCCAAAGGTTTTCTTCTCCAATTGTAAGTGGTTTTCGGTTCTCATTTTTAATGTTGCTAATGATGTATGGAATAACGAGAACATGATATTAGGGCCATATAAGGACAATCTTGTCACATTGGAAGGATTGTGAGAGAAGTTTCTTCTATTTCTTTGTTGTTTTAACTTATATGTGTGAGTAATACATTGTTCCCAATCAGAATTAGAGTAAGAATTTGTAATAAATTCATTGCATAAGGGACATCCTATTAACAAAGTTTTGAGTTGGCACCCTGAGGACTCCTATTGATTTCCATGATTAATGACATAATCTTTTTAGAAACATTTTCCCCCTTTCATTGCTCTTGTTTCCCCTTGACTTCATCACCCTTGGATTAGCACTAATATTCTAAACCCTCCCATCACCTATACTATGAATACCTCAAGTTTTATTATGCTATCTCTTCAAAATCACCCCTGTACTATTATCGCCATAGCCTAGCAATCCTATCTAGGGAACTCCCCCTTGAGTTGGAAAAAGTCAACTGGAAGAATAGGGAGGTAGTTATTGAGGTGAAAGTGGGTAAGATCTATGCGTTGCTGTTGGGCTAACCTGTTCATTTGGGATTTAATCACACATGCTAGTTCAAGCTCAACACATCAACAAAACATGCCTCTAATTGAGTAGATTTTCAAATATGCTACCTTTGGTGTTTGCATAAGATGTACTTAATTCTAGGTAAGAGTTTTGGGCTTTGCATAGTATTTCTCATAATATTTTTCAAGTGTTTGTTTAATATTTATCATGATATTATTTGGTCTCTATTTAATATTTTATTGTTTGGTTGTTTTTGGGTTCAATGGTTGAGGAAATTAAGGCTTCTCCAAACAATCCATATTGTGGATATAAAAAAGTGCAGTGGATGAAATTAAAGATTGAGGTGATATGTATGGTTCCATGCATGTTTGTTAAATTAGAGACATCTTACATTGTTTGTCATTTATTTAATTATTGAGTTCGATGCAATGCAGGTAAAGAAATGTGGTGGTTCTTCGATTCAAAAACTATTGAAATATCTATGTGAGAGAGATTGTAGTATACTGTGCAGAAGCAGAGCCATTGGTGAGTTTTCTTTTTGTTTATAACTTTTAATGTTTACACAACATGTATTACTCATAATATTACTCATAAGATTTTTGGTCTCTCATTAGATATTTCGATAACTCTTTCATATTTCTCGTAAGATATCTGGTGTGCATTTAATATTTATCTTAAGATTTTGTAGTCTTTGTCTAATACTTATCTATATTTTGGTGTGTAGGGTGTTCTTGGTTGGCCATCGATGCTTTTTGGTATTATAGAGTGGAGTCTGTGCTTGTTATTTCTCTTTCTTTATTTTGTTGTTGTTGTTTTTGCTATTGTTATTTTTATCTTTTTTCTATTGTTGTTTTTTGTTTTTCTATTTTACTATGGGTGTTATTTTTTTGCATTTATGAGCATGGCGATGCTAATTTGTAGTTTCGTGTTTTGTTTCTTTTGTTTTCTTTCTCATATGTTTTTATTACCCTTGTGAATAGTTTTTGTTTGGGTTAAATTGGTGCAGAAATTAAGGTAGCCCTTAAAAACCTATATTGTGGTTTTATGGCTAACTCAGATTCCATCGGTATGCATTTATGGCTAAAGGTAGAGGTATGTATGGGAGAATTTACTTGTTCATTGCTACATAATTTTATAAATTTATGGTTCCATGTTTTCTTTCATCTCATTTGTTGCTTCATGCTTTTATCATGAATTTTCTTTTAAGTTTAGAGAATGCAAGCAAAAGGAAGGTAACCAGAATCTCAACACATCAACAAAACTCACCTCTAATTGAGTAGAGTTTCAAAAATGCAAAGACTTTTGGTCTTTGCATTAGATGTACTTAATCATGGATAACAGTTTTTGTCTTTGCTTAGTATATTTCAAGTATTTGTTTAATATTTATCATGAGAGATTTTGGTTTTTATTTAATATCGTATGGTTTGGTTTTTGTTCGGTTTAGTGGTTATGGAAATTAAGGCTTTTCCAAACAACCCATATTGTGGATATAGATAAGTGCAATGGGTGAAGGTGAAGATTGAGGTGGTATGTATGGTTCTATGCGTGTTTGTTAAATTAGAGACATCTTACGTTATTTGTCATTTATTTAATTATTAATTCCAATGCAATGCAGGTAAAGAAATGTGGCGGTTCATCAATAAAAACTATTAAAATATATATGTGGGAACGATTGTAGTGTACCGTGCAAAGGCATTGGTGAGTTCTCTTTTGTTTATAATTTTTGGTGTTTAGACAACATGTGCTTGTGCACAATATTACTCATAAGATTTCTAGTCTCTCTTCATATACTTTCGTCTCTCTTTCACAAATTTCACAAGATATTTCGTCTATATTAAATATTTATCATAAGATTTTATCGTCTCTGTCTAATGCTTATTTATATTTTGGTGTACAGGGTGTTCTTGGTTGGTCATGTATGCTTTTTGGTGTTGTAGGGGAGAGTTTGTGCTTGTTATTTCTCTTTGATTGTTTTTTGTTTCTTGTAATATATCAAGTATTTGTTTAATAATTATTATGAGTTTTTTTGCTCTCCATTTAATATTTTATGGTTTTTGTTGGGTTCAATGGTGGGCGAAATTAAGGCTTCTCTTGACAAACCATATTGAGGATATAGACATGTGTAGTGGCTGAAGGTGAAGATTGAGGTGGTATGTATGGTTCCATGCATGTTTGTTAAATAATAGACTTCCTATATTATTTGTTATTTATTTAATTATTGATTCCAATGCAATGCAGGTAAAGAAATGTGTTTTTTCATCGATACAAAACTATTGAAATATCTATGTGAGAGAAATTGTAGTATACTGTCTAGAAGCAAAGGCATGGGGGAGTTCTCTTTTATTTTACACATGTAGTTGTGCATAATATTACTTGCAAGAATTTTTGGTATCTTTTCAGATATTCTAGTCTCTCTTTCATATTTCTCATAAGATATTTTGTGTGTATTTTATATTTATCATAATATTTTATGGTCTCTCTCTAATTCTTATATAAATTTTGGCGTGCAGGGTGATCTTGGTAGGCCATGTATGCTTTTTGGTGTTGTAGAGCGGAGTCTGTGCTTGTTATCTTTGTTTGTTTTCTTTTTGTTATTTTTGATGTTTTTGCTCTTTCCATGTTATTTCTCTTTGATTGTTTTCTTTTTGTTATTTTTGTTGTTTGTATCATTTGCTATTGCTGTTTTTTTGTTTTTCTATTTCTATGGGTGTCAATATTTTTGCATTTACGAGCATGGTTTGTCGTTTGGTGTTTTTTTCTTCTTTTGTTGGATTTCTCATATGTTTTCTCTTATCTTTGTGAATAGTTTTCGTTTGGGTTCAACTGGTGTGGAAATTAAGGTAGGCCTTAGCAACCCATATTGTGGGCTTATGGCTAACGTAGATTCCAATGGTATGTATGTATGGCTAAAGGCGAAGGTATGTATGGGTTAATGTACCTGTTCATTGCTACATAATTTTATAATTTTAGGGTTCCATGTTTTCATTTAACTCATTTGGTGCTTCTCAATTTTAACATGTATGCTTTTTTAAGTTTAGAGGCTATGCAGGTAAAGGAAGGTAATTGGAATCTCAACATATCAACAAAAGTTGCCTGTATTTGAGTAGGGTTTCAAATATGCAACTTTTGGTCTTTGCATAAGTTGTATTTAATTCTGCATAAGAGTTTTGGGATTTGTTGAATCTTTTTGGTAATCTATATCAAGTATTTGTTTAATAATTATTATGATATTTTTTGCTCTCTATTTAATAATATTTTATGCTTTTTTGTTGGGTTCAGTAGTTGGAGAAATTAAGGCTTCTCCAAACAACCCATATTGTTGATATAGACAAGTGCAGTGGGAAGGTCAAGATTGAGGTGGTATGTATGGTTCCATGCATGTTTATTAGATTATATACTTCTTACATTATTTGTCATCTATTTAATTATAGAGTCCAATACAATGCAGGTAAATAAATGTGGTGGTTCATCAATAAAAAAACTATTGAAATATCTATGTGAGAGAGATTGTAGTATATTGTGCGAAAGCAAAGGCATTGGTGAGTTCTCATTTTTTTACACATGCATGTGCATAATATTACTCATAATTGTAACACCTCGGTTTTGACCCCGTTTGCATGATACATATATTGTAAATAATCATGGTGCGGAGCTAAAGGCAAAGGCCACACCATCGATTTGGTTATGTCATATTTCGGATAGAAATTGTCACCGATGGTATATCGGGACATGCGACATGCATATTAAGTTGTGGCATCATGTAATTATGCATCTTTAATTAAATAACCCAACCAGCTATGTTCACTGCAACCAAATTGAGAAGGGGCATGATTCCTAAGGATAAGGAGGGGGAATGATGAACCTTGAGCCATGGGGGAAAAGCCATGTGTCACCACCACCTTAATTATTGTATTGTTAGTTGGGGCCGCTATTTTGCTGGCAGGAAAACCACTACGCTCACACGCCTACACTCTCTCCATGATGTGATCTGGATTTTCGATTGTTTTGTCCACTCTCCCCACCGGCGACTGTTCATTTTTCCTCATGCGGAGCGGAGTTAAAAGGGATTACACTCCTTGTGTGGGGGTTCGCCTTTTCCTCCCTCACACTGTTTGCCAGTTCGTGGTTGTGTTGTTTTTCCATTCACGCAGGAGATCGTTTCCTGTTCACCATTGTCAGACTGTGTAACGCTCTGTTACTCCATCGTTGAAACGTGACCGTGATATCATTCACAGTTGTGTTGGCAGCATCTTCTTCCCTCATGTAGAGATTGGGAGTCTGTTCCTTTCCCATTTTGTTTTTTGGTCTGGATAAGTCTCCAACGATTGCAGTGGGGATTGTGTGTTGTGGGCTCATGGTTATTCGTGGGCTGTTGTTTGCCATGATTGTTGGACTGTGTATTTCCCGTGTGATTTGGTTGCTGTAGATTGGTGTGCAATCGTTTTGGCCAGAATAGGGCCAAGAACGATCTAGGGAGTTGTTTTCCCTTGTTAAAGCTTGAATAGTTGTTTTGCTGCATGCACGCAGTGGTTTTTTCCTTGGAATGCATTGGAGTGGTGAATGAGGGCCTGATATGCTTGATAAACCAGAGGGTTTGGGAACCACAAAAACAGAGCTAGTGGGCTGGATTTCTTCTCCACAACCCCTGAATAGCACTGGAAGGGAGATCAGGGTTTGAGGGGCTGCATTGCAGAGAAAGGACTGATTTCCTTATGTTGGGTGTGTGTGGGTGTCCTAGAAGCCAGGCTGGTTCTGGTGTAGGTGTCCTTAGCTATTCAATGAGCTCACCAGCTTAGCATTTAGCCTTTCCCAGCTCCTAGATGGCCTGATAAACCCAACTTTGTTGGCTTGGTTGATCTGTTGTTCGCCTGATAAACCCAACTGTGTTGGCTTGGCTGAACTGTGTATCCTTGTGGTGTTGTTATCCTTGGCTATGTGTAAGCCTGTTAGTTCCTTATTCCTTGGGGAATCATGCCCGGCTCGGGGGTGGCAGCGTTGCTGAGAGATTAAAGAGCACGCGGCCCTATGGTTGGGTGGAACGTTGTAGACATGTAGCTGGTTGCGGGACAAGTTCGCTATAAGATAAGTATTCTTGCTTAACTTGTGTCTGCAACTATATTTGCCATTGATGAATGATGATGTGCATGTTGAATGTTGAATCGTATATGAATGCATGTTGTTTGCTTCCACTATGTATATGAATGATTAATGCATTGTAATATGTTTTATGTTTTTAAGTATCATGCTTCAACATTATATGTATGTATGTTCTTGTTCATGGGGCTAGATGCCCGGATGATTGATGTATCATAGCGTCCTCTTTGCCGGTCGGAGGGTTGGGGACGTTACAGTGTGGTATCAGAGCTCTGGTTGCAGCATGGGCCTGAATGGGCTGTGAAGATGCAGTGGCAGAGCTTATGTTGCAGCATTTGGGCCTTAGAGGGCCATGAGAATAGTTAATAGAGGCAGGTTACCTATTGCTAGAAGAAACCAGGAGAAATGGGTGATGACAGGAAAATTCAAATTTTTTTGAAGTGCTAGAATTGTCGGCCCATTGGAAAACTTAGTGACAAGTTCTTCCGATGCAGTGGAGCACTTAGTGGGAAGGCCACTCGACGGACGGTAATTATAAGGAAATTGAGGAAAGGTTGCATTCGTCGAAC
Source organism: Pseudotsuga menziesii (assembly GCA_001517045.1). Taxonomy (NCBI): domain Eukaryota; kingdom Viridiplantae; phylum Streptophyta; class Pinopsida; order Pinales; family Pinaceae; genus Pseudotsuga; species Pseudotsuga menziesii. The sequence goes on along the minus strand of LPNX010604579.1, from coordinate 76,952 downwards.
ATCGGTTCATCAAAGGACTAAGGGAGAAGGTCCTTCGACACAACGGAACTTATAGTTTGAAGCTCAACCGAAACTGCGGAAGTGTTATTCTGAAGATTACCCGTAGCGGGAGAAATTTTGAAAGTTGGACGAAGTAATGAAATCATCGGCGATTGGCGATGATTAGTTTATCGCGTCGCCGATGCTTAGCTGATTGTGCACCGCTGTTGCGGATGGCTAGAGGACTATCGTTCCGACGGGTAGAGCCTCCAACCACCGATGCCGCAAAGGAAAGACGTTCCGACAGCTGAAGCAGTGAAAGATTTTCAAAAATTTCTGTAAGCCATGAGATCATCGGCCATTGGAAGAAGTTAGTGGTTCGTGCGCCCGTCGTTACAGAAGCCTAGTGCACTAATCCTCCGACGGATACAGGTTCTGCTTGCTGATGCAATGATGGTTGTGTTTCGGTCACCGATCGAAAGTTGTTTGTTAATCGATGACGTATAGGGGAAGCTTTCACCGACAGACAGTTAAACGAATCGGTGAAGAATAAGAGATGGTTGAGTCGATGAAGCGGCGAAAAAGAAGACTAACGAGAAAAATATTCTGGAAATTTGTCTAAGTCATAAAATCGTCGGCGATGATTAGTTGAATGAATCGCCGATGCCTAGAGGATCAAGTTGCTGATGTGGCGAAAGACAAGGCAAGAAGAAAATTCAAAATTTTCTCTAAAGCACGAGATCATCGGCCATTGGGAAATTTTAGTGGATCAGATCATCGATCGAAAAATATTCAAAGAAGGTGAATCACAGTTGCAGATGCTTAGTCAACTATCCATTCGATGCCACATTGAGCAACTGCTCCGACCGTCAACGAGTGCCCCGTGGAGACCATAGTGACTCTGCTGCCAGCCATTGTGGCCACATAAAGAACTAATCATCGACGTGAAGTGCATCTGAGCGCTGATGCTACTAAATACTAGTCGCCCCGACTGTTGACAAAGTCATGAGCTGTGGAAGACATAGGAAGATTGTGGACCGCCTTTGTGGAAGCCGAAAGGACTAACCATTCGATGCGCAGAGCACCCAACTGCCGACGCAGCGGTTAGTTTATGTTATCGCTGATGAAGTTCAGAACGATAGATGATTAGGGACCCGATATGGTGGACGAACTTAGAACAACAAATCGCTAATAAAACTCAGAATAGTAGACCACTACTGGCCGATACGGCGGAAGGGAATAGACAAGCGACCCACCGACATAGCGGAGGAAATTAGATGTTCTCGCTGCCGAAATGTCGGAGAGTTAGTAGGGAAGAGACCCGATTAGAAGAAATTTTGAAGAGTATAAGGTCATTGGAAAAGTATTAAGGATCAGGCCGCCGATCGAAATGAATCAAAGGATTGTAAATCTGTCGTTGCGGCTGCTCAGGGGACTGTGCGCTCGATGAACAGTCAATTTTCTCGCTGATGCAGATCGGGGGTTTAGTCGAATTGCCTGCCGAAATGCTGGAGAGAAATAAATGGATAGACCGCCGATGAACTAGGTTTTTTGACCACCGAAGTATCGAAAAGATAGCTAGGAGGAGGTCCAATTGGGCCAAAGGAGATTTAGGTTTCGAGAGAACCTTTTAGTGATTTTTTTTAGCAGTTTTCAAATTCCTTTTAGTAGACTTTCAGCAGATTGTCAGTGGTCACCGGGATGAAAAGGAAGAAGGAAAAATTCTGTGTTTTAGCGAATTGTTGTTTTATAAAAAAAAAGGGGGAAGGTAAGTAGTTTTGATTTATATTAATGATATGCATCTAATAGTTTGCTACTAACACATTTGTAGAACTATAGATAACTTCCAAGAGCAGTATTCCAAGAAGGATAGTAAAGCAAAAGGTGGTTCAGTCATGAGAACCCATGATGGGTATGATGTTCGGGATTCTTACAAATGTGCAGGAGATGCCATGGGAGAAAATGTCCGGAATGGAAATGATGACATAAAGTCTAATGGGAGGAGATTCCAAGAGACATCGTCAGATGTTGCAGCCACCATGAGAAGCTTGATTAAAGCCCAAGAAGAGCAGCATCAGTTGAATGCTGCCATGTTGCAGAGTCTGACAGACTTGCAGAAAAAGATAGATTCTGGACGAGGTACATCAAGACCAGAAGGCAGTAAGAGCAGCACTAGGAGAAGGAGAAGGAATTCCACTGGATCATCTGATTTTGAAGAATCCAGCGGGGATACAAGCTCATATTCTCATAAAAGGAGAAGAAGAAGACACCATAGGGATCGCTCTCGGGATGAATTTAAGAAAGCTAAACCTCCTACATTTGATGGTGAGATAAAGACGGGACAAGAAGCTGAAGCTTGGCTTCTTGGGATGAAGAAGTACTTTCAAGTGCAGGATTATTCAGGAAACATGAAGGCAAGAGTTGCCATATTCAACCTGAATGGAAGAGCATCCATTTGGTGGGAACACTTCAAGCAAGTAAAGAGGATTAGTGAAAGGAAACAGAAGTGGAAACAATTCAAGAAGTATTTTAGGCAGAAATACCTCTCTAACAGGTATTATGATGACAATATTAAGGATTTCCATGAGCTAAGATTGGGACAATAGACCATGGATGAATAAGCAAACAAGTTCTTGGAATTGTTGAGGTATGTCCAGTACATCAGAGATGAAAAGGTGAAGGTCTGACGGTTTCTGAGTGGATTGCCTCAGTCTTACAAAGATAGAATTGAGTTTTACGAACCAAGTGTTAACAACCCTACCTAGCAGAGGCTCAAAGGGACCATGATAAAAAAGAAATAATGGTTGCTTGTCAAACTTTGGTTAAATATTATGGTATAAAGGTATGACAAAGGACGAGTAAGCGGGGAATTGTCACGGGATCTAATGGTGCAAAGCGAGGAAATGGAAATCGACGGTTTATAGCATGTCCTCTTTATAAAGATGCAAGAAGGATAAAGACATACTAGACGTTTGATGAGACGTGAAGATCAACGGTCGTCGATCCAGCTCAATGAAATCTACGGTCATTGTGAGCTCCTCCCGGTAGACTTGCACGCTTGATAAAATGAAGGAGCCCAATGGAATTAGGTACGTGTCGCTTGATCCAACGACTAGGAAATAAAGGTGAATTACATCGACGATCGTGGATGGATCTGGAGCGGGAAGTTGCGTGGTAGTTGGAGATAAAAGGTGGTAGCAGAATGGAAACCACGGGACACGTGGTCAATTGTGGTGCATTCCGGAGGCAAAAGCGGTTTGGTGGAAACCGCCGAAGGGGGGCCTCCTGAGTGGGGTCCTATATAAACAAACTTGACTTGCTCAAGTATTATTTTATTGGTGCCGGAGGAATGAAAAAGGACCTGCATGCTCGTCAACCTCTACAGTCAATTTCGAACACATGTAGCCACAGTAACAGGTAAGGCTCAAACGCCCGAAATTCATCCATCTAATTGCCATTATTGACTGAATTATCGACCCAGGAAAAGATTTGGAAGGGTTTAGTCATATTTTGGATGACATAGAAGACTATCTGGTTGATAGGGACAGAGGAGTGTGTGACCCTTTCCTGTGCGTAGGAAGTGTATCAGTCAGCAAAGAGAGGTTGTGGCAATACAATTCACAGGGTAATGATGTCCTAAATGTTTGTAAATTTTTTTTATATTATTTTGCTGTCGAGCAAACCCTGCATTTTCTCGAGTTCGCAGAATGGCACGCAGTTAACTATTCCCCTTCTCAGAGAGTCATTGTGAGTCAGTCTACGTCTAGGATACTATGTAAGATTGACGCCAAAGTCATCTGTGAAAACCTGAACTTGCTCGATAACTACCCTGAAAGTCGTGAACCTGTAAATGAGTCCATTTTAGCCGAAGTGTATAAAAATTGTGAAACCGAGGTCCGTTGTGAATTCTTGTCAAATATTCTTAAGGATGGTCAGTCATTAGATGGTCTTTTCCCGCCATACCGTGTTTGTATTTTCAGAGATGAAGTTCAATTAGTGGTGTCATTAGTCTGTCAAGTCTTGGGTCTAGATGATGATTGTCATGTAAATGAAGTCATCCTGGGATTTCTGTTAAAAATAAGTTCATTGAGTTTTGAGTCTCAGTCAGTTCATGTATTTAGTCTGGATGAATACTTGGCAGAAGTGATTCATCTTCAATTGAGTGAATTTCTGAAAGTTAGGTTCTTCAAGTTTCAAACTTATTTACTGAACCTATTGCTGTGTTTGAACGTCACCGAGTTGCAGTTTTTAAGTACCATGTTCTCTACAGATTTGACCAAGCAAATAAAAATGTTTGAATTTACCAATTCTATCATGTCCGACATATACAAGATGTTATTTTATGAGATGTTACCCCGGGTCTTAGAAGAGATGAAATGCATGATGCAGCCCTCACCTGAGGATCGAGTCGGAGATTGGTTCCTGTCTAAGGATTCCACTGTTTTGAGGATATATGGATTTACTGGGGAGCCTTATAAGCTACCTGATTTCCTTACTCCCAGAATTTTTGCATTAGAGTTTATGAGACAAAGGTTGCATTCAGAGGAAGAACATTTTGGGGCCTTTAAGAAATCTTCAAATATCAAGTTCCCTCTCAAAGCTGGTTCTTTTATTTTCAAAAGTAAAGGTGCCCTAGTGTTTATAGAAAAATTGTTGGGAAGCATGGAATTTCAAAAAGAGCCAAGGGTAAATTATGATCCCCATCATATAATTTCCCTGAGAAAGCAGGAAAACAAAAACAAGCCATTTGACCACCAAGTTATTGAAGGCCTGAGCGAGACAACCAATTTGTCTCATTTTACGAAAATTCCAAGGTCTGATGAAAGTGCAGGTGTTATGCCAGTTGCAGTATCTCAAGTGACGGAGGGTCCTAATATTTTGATTAAAAGGAGTCTGTCTGAAATTGAAAGCATGGAAGTGGATGAAGATGGGTCACACAAAAAGGCAAAATTGTTTCAAGTTGGTGGAGTTTTAAGTGAAGAGATTTCAGAAGATTTAAAGAGAGGTGCTTTAGTTCCAACAAAATCTGTACAGGTAAATTAGTTTTCTTTTAAAGGTGTATATAGTTCAAAATCAAGCCCAATTTTCAAGTCCAAAGAGGAACTCATGGCCAATTATATGGAGAAACGAAAACAGTCCCTAGAAGAGACAAGGAATTTACTCCCGCGGGTAAGGAGTTTGAAAAATCCGAAAACCTCTTTGGTTTCTACCAGAGATATAGAAAGAAATACCTTTAAATTGGCCATGGTAAATGATAAGAAGATGTCAGAGATAGAAGTAAGATTAGACAATATTAGTGTACCCGACAAAATACAGCTACATAAGCAAACAAGTGACATTATTTATTCAGATCTATTGCAAGCTATGATGAGAATCAATAAGTTACAAATTTTGGTAGACAAGTTAGAAGTTCAGTTAAAACATGAAAAAGTTGAAAATAAGGCCAATGCCATTCAAATTAAAAAGCTACAAGCAGACATTATTAGTTCAGGAAATGAGAAAGATAACACCCAAGCAATCAAAAGACTGTTGGAAGAAAAGGACAACGCCCTCCAGGTTTCGAATAAAAGGTTGAAGATCCCAAACACTGAACATGTTCAATCATCCGAATTACTAGCAGTACATGAAGAGAAGGACAAGATCTACCAAGAGATGATGGAGCATAAAGGAAGAGCTGTCAAATTACAAGAGGAAAAAGAAAAATGGGAAACAGAACGGAGTGAGCTGATATCGCAAATCTCCCTGCTAAAAAAGGATCAAAACGATGAAAAGGAGATCATGGAGGAATTGATGAGTCAGACTCCCACTGATGAGGACCTGTCTATTGTAAATATTGAGAAACCATTAAATGATTTTTCTGCAGATGACTTGTTAGTACCCATGTCCCAGGTCAGCCTAAAGGATGAAGAAATAAAAGAGTTAAAGGTGGAAAATGAAAACATCAAGTCCGAGTTAGCCAAAGTGAATGAGAATAAAAATAAAATATTGCAAGATAGAAATCAGCTACAAAATAATTTTAATGAATTGAAGGAAAGAAACATCGGGAAAGGTCCTCTCCAGGGGGCGAAACAAATAATTTGGGATACATTATCCGTAGAAATTACTAAATTCAGGCACTATTTAAACTTCATTGATGATCAAAGCATATTGATCAATCTGGCCAATCAAAGACTGAAGTTAGTAAATGAAACTATGGAGAGGAAACCCCTTGCCACGGCCCAGAACATGTTAAATTTCTTAAATTCATTAACATATTAAAAGTTGCATGATATAGGAGTAAAGGATAGAATAGCGATGGTACTATGGGCCAAAATTTTTATCCATAAGCATCATTTGATGAAGGCAGTCCAGGACAAAGCTGATGAAATGAGCTCACAGGTTAATGACTTCAAACAAGCCTTCAAAGAACTATTTGAAGACGGCCTTCCTTCCTTTTGGGACGAGGAGGGATGAATGTTTTCTCAGGAGCACTATCACAACTTGTTGGTACAAAGTCGAATGGATCATTCCAAATTTGACAATCTGGAAAAGGGGCTGAGAGGGAAAGTCATCGTGGATAAATTGACAGAGGATTTCGAGATATTACAGAAGTTCCTGATCATTAGAGGAAAGCTGCCTAAAGTGTCATATGAAGCCTACATGGAGCTGGAGGTGTCCATCCGGGAGATGATTGAATATGATATTCCCAGCGCGGAGCAAAGGAGATCCATAGAGAGATTCAGGAAAACGAAGTACATCCTTCATTCATGAAGACAGGTGTTTCCTGCGGAGGAGTTGCTTGGACGAGGCCATGTTACCAAGTTGATTTCAACTTAATGATCTGTAAGGATCAAAGCTAGTAGTTTATTCCTAGGAGTTAGGAATTTAGTTACAAGACTTTGATTATTCAGTTATAAATATTCTTGGAAGATGAGATGATTTTATGTATATAAGTTCATTTATTTTATGTGATGGGGGTTGGAACCCATCTTGTTGTTAAATGTTTCTTCTGAAGACATATATTTTTTGAATAACAAAGCGAATGCGTAAGAGTTATCATAGATTCCTGCTTCATTTACATTATATTCCATATTGCTCTTCTTTCTGTGATTGCTTTTTCCAGTGTAACACTTCATTCTGTTTTTCTTCATATCTGAAAACACAGTGTTGAATGATTGGAATTCATAGTGTTTATGCTCTGATCGTCATTTCAGATATTTTATATATTTTCCACTAAAGTTAATATAGAATTCGTCTTTGATGCTCTATATTAATGGGTTGTTCATTGTCTCTTCTGTTTCACCTGACCTAAATGAATGACTGTGATGGAATGGTTATCTTGCCTATGATAAAAATCTTATGCATGTGTCTTTGTGGTATCTTTATGTATATGTGACCCCATTTCCCAATGGTTATGTGTATTGTTTCAACCATTTATACAATCTTTGAGTGTTGATTTATATCTGGCCTTGTTAAATCTGTATTTGAGAGATCCCTCTCTAGAAAGGAAAGCCAGTTTATTTCTAAAAGTGGTTTTGCTATTACCTTGGAATCTATCTTTTACAACCTGGGTACATTCTGAGTGTTAACAAACTGGCGCTGTTGCCAGGGAACGAAAGTGCACATCTGCCCTGGGGAAAATGACAAAGTTGAAGAAGATTTCTGTGGGCAGACAGGAATTTTTACCAGTAGAAAGGTTGTATATTTTCCCTGGAGACTCCATTGTAAAACTTTTTCAGAACCTAAGGAGTCATTCTGGCTTCGAGAAGACACACACGAGGTAAATCTGATACCGAAGTCTTGAAAAGTTTGGAAGATTCGGAAAAGTTATTTAAGAGAAAAGATAAATAAAATATAGGTTTTCCTTTGTTTGGTGCATCATCTTCTCAAGATTCCCCTATTGATCCAGAATGGGAAGTTAACGTTGGAAAAAGTTTGTTGAAAACCAAATCTGAGTCAGATCTTAAGAATACTGAGTTTAATTCTCGTAGATTAGAGTCTTATTTGATGGATTCCCTCTGGAGAGATTTACAACAGACTACAAAAGCTGAAACCTTTGTTGTTCAAAATACTAAAAAATCTTCAGTTCCCTCGAACCCACCTAAACCCATGGCAACCAGATTTGCTCTCTTGCGCTTACCTGCTTTATTACATGACCTTCCTCAGAATTATTCCCAAATAATTTCTTTATTTGATGGAGAAGGCGACGTAACCGCAAAGCAGCATGTTGCCAAGTTTGAAGATTTCATTGACTTAGAAGAAATTGATTATCCAGATGTCAAAATGTGGTTGTATGCTCAAAGTTTGTTAGGTGAGGCAAAGAAATGGTTTAAAGATTTTCCAGATGGATCCATAATGAATTTTCAGGCCTTCCAGAATGCATTTCTAGATAGGTGGTATGATGAATAGAATCCTTTACAGCTCTTGTCTCAGTATAACAGTCTCAAAAAAGGAGGTTTTGAATCTGTCCATGAATTCTCCAGCAGGTTCATGAGGGTTTGTAATTCCAGTCCGGAAGATATAAAACCTTCTATGGCCATTGCCAAGTTACATTATGCTGGAGCCTTTGACAATGATTTTGCATTCTCATTAAGAGAAAGGAAATCGGCAACCCTTGCTGCAATGTTTACAGATGCTTTGGAAGTAGAAGCAAATATGATGGCAAGTGGAAAAATGAAGCATAGAGATCTTGATAGAAGGAAAAAGGATGAAAATTTGCCTTCTGCCTCTTCTTCTACTAATGATGTCAAATTTGGAATGATGTTGAAAACGATGGAAAAATTGATGGACAGATTAACTATGGACAATAGGGGGTTCAACAGAGAACAAGCTGACCCTCAAATCAGGAACCCAAATTTTAGAAGACCAAATCCTCTTGTTCTTCCACAAAATAGGCAGAGAGATATAAGAAACCCAAGAAATCAGGAAGAACAACAAATTCGACCACTGTTTCCTGAGAATTATGTTGCTGATGAAGAGGATCCTACTGAAAATGAAATTCATATTTTTGGAGAGCTGGATTCAGAGGTATATCTTACTGGAGAAGAGCATAACATGTTTGAACAGGAAAGTGGAAATGAAGAATTTGAGAGGGAAACAAAGCAGTATCAAAGGGGTTAATTACATGCTATGGATGATGTGCAGAGGAAAATCAGATTGAGAAACAGGGAAGTTTTTATAAATAAGGGGAAGGCAAATCCAAATCAACCCTCCATGAGTTCCCTAAATGTAGAAAAGGGAAAAGAAGTACAAAAATAGTCTCTGATAAATAAAGAAGCTGAAAATGAGATACAAAGAGACAAAAGAATAAAGCAAATGGCCCCAATTGATGTAGAAAGGGTTGGTTCCGGTTTTAATTTGCAAAATGAACTTTCAAAGTTAAAAATTTCTGTTCCGTTTAACGAATTGTTGAGAAACAATGAATATAGAGACACTATAACAAAAATTGTCAAAGGTCAAGGGGAATCGCAATCTGATATTTTAGAGTTGAATGATGATAATCCTGCTATTTCATTTGGGTCAAAGATTGAAAATTTAGAAAGTGAAGAAGTCCCTCCTTTTTATTTGAGTCTGAATATGCATGATAAGGTGGTCCATAATGCTATGTTAGACTCAGGAGCATCACATAATTTAATGCCGAAGGAAGTGGTTGAAAGTTTGGGATTGGAAGTAACAAGACCCTATAAAGATTTGTATTCGTTTGATTCTAAAAGAGTAAAATGCCTTGGTTTGATCAAAGACATGGTAGTGACTCTGAATAAATTGCCATCTAAAACTATAGTCATGGACGTGGTAGTGGCGGATATTCCACCTAAGTTTGGGGTATTGTTGTCAAGATCTTGGACTTCCAAGTTGAAAGGTAGTTTACAGATGGATATGTCATATGCTACAATTTCTGTACGAGATGGGAGCAGAAGGTTATATAGTGAAAAAATAACTCCTTATGTAGTAAGCAGTCAAGATAAACCTAAAATTCATCACATATATGCTGTTGATACTGATCTGGGGTCTTCTATTTTATTTAACAATGTTGTCCCACATGATTTAGAAAAAGCATCGCGCAAGAAGTCTGAGGAAGATAAGGAAAAGGAAGTGACGGAACAGGATGCTTTGGAGGCGAAACAAAAAAGGGAAGGCCAGTGGATTATGTATTTTGATGGGTCTGCTGCAAAAATAGGTGCTGGAGCCGGTGTGTATATAATTTCTCCTATTCGGGATTTCAAAGCCTTATCATATAAATTAACATTTGAATGCACCAATAATGTAGCAAAATATGAAGCTTTATTACTGGGATTGCATGCTTTGAAAGATTTGGGAGCTCAAAGAATAAAAGTCTTAGGAGATTCAGAGTTGGTGATAAATCAAGTAAATGATAGCTATCAAACCAGGCATCCCCGGATGAGGGCTTATAGGAATGAAGTATGGGATATGTTTGGTAACTTTTTTACAGAGCATACAATTCAAGTGATTCCTAGACATGAAAATTTGGGGGCTGATTCTTTAGTTGTGGCTGCTGGAAAATTTGAAACCCCCGTTGCTGGTCAGAGGGAATACCAGGTGGAAATTGTGAATAGACCGTCTATTCCTGATAATTCTAAATATTGGCAAGTATTTGAAGATGACATGTAGATTAGAAGGTTCTTGGAACTCTTAGGAGAATTTGTGAACACTCCTATTGACACCGAAAATGATAATGACGAGAATATTCAAGATAATGAAGAACTTGAGAAAGAGGGGAATGGTGCTGAAAAGTTGAAGGGAACCCTAGGAGGTAAGGATATTATTCAATTAAAAAATAATTTCATACCAAGGGGTTTGATTCCTTTGCAAAAACTTTTTGATCAGAATGATGTGGCTAAGAATCCCAAAGTAAAGCCTGTTGAGAATGCTGTTGAGGATAGGAATATTGGCACTAAAGAGAGTCCTAAGATTATGAAGGTATCCAAGAAATTGCCTGGAAAAGAAAAAGAAGAATATGTGAATTTAATGAAAAAGTATACAGATGTCTTCGCTTGGAGTTATGAATACCTTAAGGAATATGATACCTCTATCATACATCATACTATTCCTATAAAGCCTAGGGAGAAACCTTTCAAACAAAATCTCAGAAGGATAAACCCTAAATTGCTTCCTATCATTGAGAAGGAAATTAAAAAGTTATTTGATGCCAAAATCATTGTAACATTAAGATTTTCGAAGTGGGTTGCAAATTTGGTTCCTGTTAGAAAGAAGAATGGAGAAATCAGACTGTGTGGATTTCCGGAATTTAAATAAAGTTTCTATGAAAGATAATTATCCTTTGCCAAAGATGGATCACATTTTGTAGAAAGTAGTTGGTGCCGAAAGAATTTTAATGTTGGACGGTTTTTCTAGCTATAATCAGATCAAAGTATTACCTGAAGATCAAGAGAAAACTGCATTTACTACACCCTGGGGAACTTTTATGTATGCAAAGATGCCTTTTGGCCTAATAAACGCAGGGGCTATTTTCTAGCAGGCTATGGATATCGCTTTTGCAGGAGAAATTGGGAATTTCATGGTAATCTACATGGATGACATCACAGTCTATTCAAAATCTGATAGAGAGCATTTGCATCATTTAGAGAAAGTTTTCATGAAGTGCAGAAAATTTGGTATATCTTTGAATCCGAAGAAATCCAATTTTGCATTGGAGGAAGGAAAGTTGTTGGGCCATATAATATCCAAGGATGGAATAAAAATTGATCCTGAAAGGGTGAGTGCAATTTTGAAAGTAGGTAAACCCAGGAATAAAAAGGAAATACAATCTTTGTTAGGGCAAGTGAATTTTTCAAGAAGGTTTGTGCCAAGTTTTGCTGAGATCCTAATGAACATCACAAATATGTTGAAAAAGGCCCCATGAGGTGAAATGGAATGCTGAAGCTAGAAAGTATTTTTGGGAAATTAAGAAAGAAATATCAGATGCTCCTGTGTTGGTGAGCCCAGATTTCACCAAAGATTTCTCAGTATTTTCATACACTTCAGAATATACTATAGCAGCAGTTTTATTGCAGAAGAATGATGAGAATTTGGAATAGCCCATAGCATTTTTTAGCAAAATGTTGAGGGATGGAGAATTGAAATATGACATCATGGAGAAACAAGCATATGCTTTGGTCAAAGCATTGAAGGATTTCAGAGTGTATCTTCTACATTCTCATATAATTGCACATGTTCCATCTGTTGCAGTAAAAGGGATTTTGACACAACCAGATCCAGAAGGCAGAAGGGCAAAATGGATAGCTACATTACTGGAGTATGACAGAGAGATAAAGCCTACTAAGCTGGTTAAAGGACAAGGATTAGCAAAGATGATGGCTAATTCAAATTGTGAGGCTTTATAAATTAATTTCCTATCTCACCGGGTTCATCAGTTGGATACAGAAGTGGAAGTGATGGCTGATTTTGTGGCATCTCCATGGTATTCTGATATTGTTTACGTCCTTCGAAATCTACAAGCACCAGAAGGATTGAGTAAGTCAAGGGCGAGATCCATAAAATTGAAGGTTGATAAGTTTTGTATTATAAATCAGTATCTTTATTGGAAGGATCCTGGAGGTGTGTTACTAAATTGTCTTTTAGAAAATGAAGCTCAGCATACAGTCAAAGAATTCCATAAGGGAGATTGTGGAGGACATCATTCTTGGAAAGTAACTGCAAACAAAATTCTGAGAGCAGGTTATTATTGGCTAACATTATTTTCAGATGTGTATAAAGAAACCAACAAGTGTCATCAATGCCAAATTTTTGATGGTAAGAGAAAGGTACTTCCTCTTCCTTTAAATCCAATAACAATAGAAGCTCCTTTCCAACAGTGGGGTTTGGATTTTATCGGTGAAATAAACCCCAATTCATCAGGACAACACAAATGGATTCTGACAACCACAGATTATTTTACAAAATGGATTGAAGCAATTCCAACCAGAAGAGTCACTGAAACTGTAATCATGGACTTTCTTGAGGAAAACATATTGGCTCGTTTTGGAGGCCCCAAAAGAATAGTTACAGACAATGCAGCCGCTTTTAAATCCAAGAAAATGATTGATTTCTGTCACAAGTATCATATAAGTCTTAATCATTCAATTGCCTAGAAATGGGTTAGCTGAATCTTCAAATAAAATCCTAGTAAGGATCATCAGGAAGCTGTTGGAAGATAATAAGAAGTCCTGGCACACCAAGCTCAAGTATGCTCTATGGGCTGACAGAATTAGTACCAAACGGTCAATCGGTATGTCTCCATTCCAACTGGTATATGGAACTGAAGTTGTTTTTTCAGCGTCACTGGGTGTTCCAGTTATGAGATATTTTCAAGATCAGCAAGAAGAACCAAATCACATGCAAATGAGGATAAATCAGAATATTGAGCTGGAAGAACGAAGAAATAAGGCTTATGACAAGGTGCAGGTACATCAGGAAAAAATGAAAAATACTTTTGATAGGAGAATCAAAGAAGAACAATTTGAGATTGATGATTTGGTCTTGAAGTGGGATGCTCCTAGAGAAGACAAACATGGGAAATTTGATCACATGTGGGTGGGTCCTTATGTTGTTGCTGGATACAGAGGACAAAACGCATTTCTACTAGAATATGCGAACGAGGTTCTTCTGGATAGTAACCCTGTAAATGGAAGGTATCTGAAACATTACCTGTCCTAAGGAAGAATAATTTTTTATTATTATAGCCTGTAAATACTTATTTTCCTTGCAAGTCAGTACGGAGGGTAGGCCAAATTTATTTGAAGCCCGTGGTGAAGGCCCTAAGATTCAGGAGGCGTGCCATTCCTTTCTAAAAATAAAAATAATATATCTATGAAAAAAAAAAGATAAGTTCTCTGGAAGTTATTAGGAAAGATTAAAGACAGGCACCTGGTCTACGAGTTCTTTGATACCTCGCAGGGAGGATATCATCCCTAGATGGAGCCAGTTGTTAACAACCCTACCTAGCAGAGGCTTGAAGGGACCATGATAAAAAAGAAATAATGGCTGCTTGTCAAACTTTGGTTAAATATTGTGGTATAAAGGTATGACAAAGGACGAGTAAGCGGTGAATTGTCACGGGATCCAATGGTGCAAAGCGACGAAATGGAAATCGACAGTTTATAGCATGTCTGCTTTATAAAGATGCAAGAAAGATAAAGACATACTGGACGTTTGATGAGACGTGAAGATCAATGGTCGTCGATCCAACTCGATGAAATCTACGGTCATTGTGAGCTCCGCCCGGTAGATTTGCATGCTTGATAAAATGAAGGAGCCCAACGGAATTAGGTACGTGTCGCTTGATCCGACGGCTGGGAAATAAAGGTGAATTACATCGACGATCGTGGATGGATCTGGAGTGGGAAGTTGCGCGGTAGTTGGAGATAAAAGGTGGTAGCAGAATGGAAACCATGGGACACGTGGTCGATTGTGGTGCATTCCGGAGGCAAAAGCGGTTTGGTGGAAACCGCCGAAGGGGGGCCTCCGGAGTGGGGTCCTATATAAACAAAGTTGACTTGCTCAAGTATTATTTTATTAGTGTCGGACGAATGAAAAAGGACCTACGTGCTCATCAACGTCTACAGTCAATTTCGAACACATGCAGCCACAGTAACAGGTGAGGCTCAAACGCCCGAAATTCATCCATCTAATTGCCATTATTGACTGAATTATGGACCCAGGAAAAGATTTGGAAGGGTTTAGTCGTATTTTGGATGACAGAGAAGACTATCTGGTTGATAGGGATAGAGGAGTGTGTGACCCTTTCTTGTCTGTAGGAAGTGTATCAGTCAGCAAAGAGAGGTTGTGGCAATACAATTCACAGGGTAATGATGTCCTAAATGTTTGCAAATCGTTTTTATATTATTTTACTGTCGAGCAAACCCTGCATTTTCCCGAGTTCGTAGAATGGTGCGTAGTTAACTATTCCCCTTCTCAGAGAGTCATTGTGAGTCAGTCTACGTCTAGGATACTATGTAAGATTGACGCCAAAGTCATCTGTGAAAACCTGAACTTGCCTGATAACTACCTTGAAAGTCGTGAACCTGTAAATGAGTCCATTTTAGCTGAAGTGTATAAAAATTGTGAAACCGAGGTCCGTTGTGAATTCTTGTCAAATATTCTTAAGGATGGTCAGTCATTAGATGGTCTTTTCCCGCCATACCGTGTTTGTATTTTCAGAGATGAAGTTCAATTAGTGGTGTCATTAGTTTGTCAAGTCTTGGGTCTAGATGATGATTGTCATGTAAATGAAGTCATCCTAGGATTTCTGTTAAAAATAAGTTCATTGAGTTTTGAGTCTCAGTCAGTTCATGTATTCAGTCTGGATGAATACTTGGCAGAAGCGATTCATCTTCAATTGAGTGAATTTCTGAAAGTTAGGTTCTTCAAGTTTCAAACTTATTTACTGAACCTGTTGCTGTGTTCGAACGTCACCGAGTTGCAGTTTTTAAGTACCATGTTCTCTACAGATTTTCCCAAGCAAATCAACATGTTTGAATTTGCCAATTCTATCATGTCCAAGATATACAAGATGTTATTTTATGAGATGTTACCCCGGGTCTTAGAAGAGATGAAATGCATGATGTAGCCCTCACCCGAGGATCGAGTCGGAGATTGGTTAATGTGTAAGGATTCCACTGTTTTGAGGATATATGGATTTACTGGGGAGCCTTATAAGTTACCTGCTTTCCTTACTCCCAGAATTTTTGCATTAGAGTTTATGAGACAAAGGTTGCATTCAGAGGAAGAACATTTTGGGGCCTTTAAGAAATCTTCAAATATCAAGTTCCCTCTCAAAGCTGGTTCTTTTATTTTCAAAAGTAAAGGTGCCCTGGTGTTTATAGAAAAATTGTTGGGAAGCATGGAATTTCAAAAAGAGCCAAGGGTAAATTATGATCCCCATCATATAATTTCCCCGAGAAAGCAGGAAAACAAAAACAAGCCATTTGACCACCAAGTTATTGAAGGCCTGAGCGAGACAACCAATTTGTCTCATTTTACAGAAATTCCAAGATCTGATGAAAATGCAGGTGTTATACCAGTTGCAGTATCTCAAGTGACAGAGGGTCCTAATATTTTGATTAAAAGGAGTCTATCTGAAATTGAAAGCATGGAAGTGGATGAAGATGGGTCACACAAAAAGGAAAAATTGTTTCAAGTTGGTGGAGTTTTAAGTGAAGAGATTTCAGAAGATTTAAAGAGAGTTGCTTTAGTTCCAACAAAATCTGTACAGGTAAATCGGTTTTCTTTTAAAGGTGTAGATATTTTAGAATCAAGCCCAATTTTCAAGTCCAAAGAGGAACTCATGGCCAGTTATATGGAGAAACGGAAACAGTCCCTAGAAGAGACAAGGAATTTACTCCCGCGGGTAAGGAGTTTGAACAATCCGAAAACCTCTTTGGTTTCTACCAGAGATATAGAAAGAAATACCTTTAAATTGGCCATGGTAAATTATAAGAAGATGTCAGAGATAGAAGTAAGATTAGACAAGATTAGTGTACCCGACAAAATACAGCTACATAAGCAAACAAGTGACATTATTTATTCAGATCTATTGCAAGCTATAATGAGAATCAATAAGTTACAAATTTTGGTAGACAAGTTAGAAGTTCAGTTAAAACATGAAAAAGTTGAAAATAAGGCCAATGTCATTCAAATTAAAAAGCTACAAGCATACATTATCAGTTCAGGAAATGAGAAAGATAACACCCAAGCAATCAAAAGACTGTTGGAAGAAAAGGACAACGCCCTCCAGGTTTTGAAGAAAACGTTGAAGATCCCAAACACTGAACATGTTCAATCATCCGAATTACTAGCAGTACAAGAAGAGAAGGATAAGATCTACCAGGAGATGATGGAGCATAAAGGAAGAGCTGTCAAATTACAAGAGGAAAAAGACAAATGGGAAACAGAACGGAGTGAGTTGATATCGCAAATCTCCCTGCTAAAAAAGGATCAAAACGATGAAAAGGAGATCATGGAGGAATTGATGAGTCAGACTCCCACTGATGAGGACCTGTCTATTGTAAATATTGAGAAACCATTAAATGATTTTTCTGCAGATGACTTGTTAGTACCCATGTCCCAGGTCAGCCTAAAGGATGAAGAAATAAAAGAGTTAAAGGTGGAAAATGAAAAGATCAAGTCCGAGTTAGCCAAAGTGAATGAGAATAAAAATAAAATATTGCAAGATAGAAATCAGCTACAAAAGAAATTTAATGAATTGAAGGAAAGAAACATCGGTAAAGGTCCTCTCCAGGGGGCGAAACACATAATTTGGGATACATTATCCGTAGAAATTACTAAATTCAGGCACTATTTAAACTTCATTGATGATCAAAGCATATTGATCAATCTGGCCAATCAAAGACTGAAGTTAGTAAATGAAACTATGGAGAGGAAACCCCTTGCCACGGCCCAGAATGCGTTAAATTTTTAAATTCATTAACATATCAAAAGTTGCATGATATAGGAGTAAAGGATATAATAGCGATGGTACTATGGGCCAAAAAGTTTATCCATAAGCATCATTTGATGAAGGTAGTCCAGGACAAAGCTAATGAAATGATCTTACAGGTTAATGACTTCAAATAGGCCTTCAAAGAACTATTTGAAGACGACCTTCCTTCCTTTTGGGATGAGGAGGGACGAATGTTTTCTCAGGAGCACTATCACAACCTGTTGGTACAAAGCCGAATGGATCATTCCAAATTTGACGATCTGGAAAAGGGGCTGATAGGGAAAGTCATCGTGGATAAATTGACAGAGGATTTCGAGATATTACAGAAGTTCCTGATCATTAGAGGAAAGCTGCCTAAAGTGTCATATGAAGCCTACATGGAGCTGGAGGTGTCCATCCGCGAGATGATTGAATATGATATTCCCAGCGCGGAGCAATGGAGAGCCATAGAGAGATTTGGGAAAATGAAGTACATCCTTCATTCATGAAGACAGGTGTTGCCCACGGAGGAGCTGCTTGGATGAGGCCATGTTACCAAGTTGATTTTAACTTAATGATCTGTTAGGATCAAAGCTAGTAGTTTATTCCTAGGAGTTAGGAATTTAGTTACAAGACTTTGATTATTCAGTTATTCAGTTATAAATCTTCTTGGAAGATGAGATGATTTTATGTATATAAGTGCATTTATTTTATGTGATGGGGGTTGGAACCCATCTTGTTGTTAAATGTTTCTTCTGAAGACATATATTTTTTGAATAACAAAGCGAATGCGTAAGAGTTATCATAGATTCCTACGTCATTTACATTATAGTATGTATTGCTCTTCTTTCTGTGATTGTTTTTTCCAGTGTAACACTTCATTCTATTTTTCTTCATATCTGAAAACACAGTGTTGAATGATTGGAATTCATAGTGTTTATGCTCTGATCGTCATTTCAGATATTTTATATATTTTCCACTAAAGTTAATATAGAATTCGTCTTTGATGCTCTATATTAATGGGCCGTTCATTGTCTCTTTTGTCTCACCTGACCTAAATGAATAACTGTGATGGAATGGTTATCTTGCCTTTGCTAAAAATATTATGCATGTGTCTTTGTGGTATCTTTATGTATATGTGACCCCATTGCTCAATGGTTATGTGTATTGTTTCAACCATTTATACAATATTTGAGTGTTGATTTATATCTGGCCTTGTTAAATCTGTATCTGAGAGATCCCTCTCTAGAAAGGAAAGCCAGTTTCTTTCTAAAAGTGGTTTTGCTGTTACTTTGGAATCTATCTTTTACAACCTGGGTACATTCTAAGTGTTAACACCAAGAACTCTTGAAGAAGCGATAAGGAAGGCTAAGTATTGCTATGAGCAAAGTAAAGGTAAACCTGATTACCATAAGGCATGGAAGGACAAGAAGAATGAGAAATTTGAACAAAGAAGGAAAGGTTTCAAACCTTCTAGATTTAGGAACCAGCAGAAGCAACCATCCCAAGCTGTGAGTAATCTAGTAGGAGTGACAGGTGGAAAGCCTAAAGAGCCACCACAGAATAAAGGCCCACTTAAATGTTGGAAATGTGAAGGACCCCACTTACGCAGATATTGTCCACTTGAGAACAAAAGTGCAAGGCCAGCTTATAACATTAAGGAAGCAGAAACAATGGGTTAGGTAGCAAGAGCAGTCCCTAGAATTTATGCAGCACTGGAGGACCGCCGGGTAGATCACTAGTCAACTGTGGTTGAAGTTGCAAGTAAGATTGTTGAACCATCTGTTTCTATTTTGATTGACCCTGGTTCTACTCATAGTTACATTACTCCTAGAGTAGTGGAGATTTGTGCTTTTAAGAAGGTAAAGCATAGAAAATCTTGGTTAGTTCAGCTAGCCACTAGAACTAAGAGAAAGGTCAGTGAAGTAGTGGAGAAATGTCCATTGGTTATGAATGGATTGATCACTTGTGTAGATCTGAATGTTCTACCGCTTGGTTCCTATGATGTTCTCATTGGAATGGATTGGTTAGAAGCTCACAGAGTAAATATTGACTGTTACAATAAGACTTTTGAATGCGCGGATGAAGAAGGAAACCCAGTAGTTGTGAAGGGTATTCCGAAGGTAATTTCAGTAAGATAGGTTTTAGCAATGCAGTTGAAGAAGTTCTGTAGGAAGGGTTGCTAGTTGTATGCAGCTCATATTCTGGAACCAATAGGAGATGAAACTCCCAGGTTGGAGGACTATCAGGTGTTACAGGAATTCGAGGATGTGTTTCCTGATGAGATTCCAGGGCTTCCTCTAAAGAGGGACATTAATTTCACCATTGAACTTGTTCCAGGAGCAGCACCAGTGTCTAAGACACCCTACAAGATGAGTACACTGGAGATGCTAGAGTTGAAGATGCAAATGCAAGATTTGTTGGAAAAGAAGTATATCCGACCGAGTGTGTCTCCTTGGAGAGTACCGGTTCTGTTTGTAAAGAAGAAAGATGGTACACTCAGGTTATGTATTGATTACAGACAGTTAGACAAGGTTACTGTGAATAATAAATATCCTTTGCCTAGGATTGATGACCTCTTTGATCAAATGAGAGGAGCAAAGGTATTTTCCAAGATTGACTTGAGGTCTGGATACCATCAGGTGAGAATCAAGGATGAATACATTCATAAGATAGCCTTCAGGACAAGGTATGGGCACTATGAGTTTGTAGTGGTACCATTTGGTCTCACCAATGCACTAGCTACATTTATGTGCCTTATGAACAGTATCTTCAGCAAGTATTTGGACAAGTTTGTTCTTGTTTTCCTTGATGACATTCTTGTTTATTCTAAGAATGAGGAAGAACATCAAGAACATTTGAGATTGACATTGCAATCGCTCAGGGAGCATCAACTGTATGCAAAACTGAGCAAGTATGACTTCTATAGAGATAGAATTTAGTATTTGGGTCACATTATCTCAGAAGAGGGTATATCAGTAGACCCTGAGAAGATTGAAGCCATTATGAATTGGCATACTCCAAGAAATGTGACAGATGCAAGATCTTTTATGGGACTTACAGGATACTACAGGAGATTCATTGAGGGATTTTCCAAGGTTGCACATGCCATCACTTCTTTGCAAAAGAAGGGGATAAAGTTTGAATGGAATTTGAAGTGTGAAGAAAGATTCCAGCGGTTGAAGAATCTTCTCACCACTGCACCAGTATTGAAGGTTGCAGATCCAGAGAAAGATTTTGTGGTGTGTACCGATGCATGTGGACAAGGGCTTGGAGGAGTCCTTATGCAGGACAACCACGTGATATGTTATGAGTCAAGAAAGCTGAAGGAGCATGAGAAGAACTATGCCACTCATGATCTTGAGCTTGCAGCCATAGTACATGCTCTCAAGATGTGGAGAAATTACTTGATGGGTAGAAGATTTGAGCTCAGGACAGACCATTGTGGTCTGAAGTATTTGTTTGATCAGCCTACTCTGAATGCTAGGCAAGCGAGATGGATGGAATTTTTATGTGAGTTTGATTTCGAAATCAAGCACATAAAAGGAAAGGAGAATAAGGTAGTTGATGCACTCAGCAGGAAGGTACAAGAAATGCATGTGGCATCTCTTCGTATTTGCCAATCAGATTTAAGGCAACAGATTGTTAATCATGTTGCCGAACATGAATTGTATGAGCAGGTAAAAGACAACTTGCAGCAACAAGGTATTGAGAAGAGGTATGAGGGATATAAATTGGAAGAAGATGGACTTCTTACTTATAAAGGCAAAATTTATATTCCAGATGTAGCAGATTTGAGGAGGGTTGTTATGTATGAAATCCATCAAACTTTGTATTCTGGTCACCCAGGGTACCAGAAGACATTTGCTACAGCTAGAAAACAATACTGTTGGCCAGGAATGAAAAAGGACATGGCTGAATAGATTTCAAGGTGCATGAAATGTCAACAGGTAAAGGTTGAGCATTAACATACAGCAGGCTTATTGCAGCCTTTGCCAGTTCTAGAATAGAAATGGGAAGTTATTTCCATGGATTTTATTACGGGATTACCGATGACATGGAGACAACATGATTCCATCATGGTTGTGGTAGACAAGTTGACAAAAGTAGCACATTTTATACCGGTAAAGTCTATGCACAAGACTAATGACATTGCAAAGATCTTCATGAAGGATATTTTCAAATTGCATGGATTGCCGAAGGCAATAGTCTCTGACAGAGATGTCAAGTTCACTTCCAATTTTTGGAAGGGATTGTTTGGAGACTTGGGTACAAAGATAAACTTCAGCACTGCATACCATCCTCAGACAAATGGGCAGACAAAAAGAGTGAATCATGTGCTTGAAGATATGCTTCGCATGTACGTGATGGACAAACCAACCAAGTTGGAAGATTACTTGCACTTGGTAGAGTTTGCTTACAACAATGGACAGCAGGCATCCTTGGGGATGAGCCCGTATGAAGCTTTGTATGGAAGAAGGTGTAGGACACCAGTGACTTGGGATAACCCAGTGAATAGGGTTGTGCTTGGACCATAATTTCTCAAGGAAACGGAGCAAGAGGTTGTAAAGATCAGACAGAATCTGAAAGTAGCACAGGACAGGCAGAAAAGCTATGTGGATAAGCATAGGATGAACAGATATTTCAGTGTTTGGGATCATGTTTACCTCAGAGTAAAAGCAAAGAAGAGTTCCTTGAAGCTTGGAAGTTGTGCCAAGATGTCACCTAGATATTGTGGGCCATTTGAAGTGCTTGAAAGAATAAGGCCTGTTGCATATAGACTTGCATTGCCTGCTAGTACTAGAGCTCATAATGTTTTTCATGTTTCTTTGCTTAAGAAATATGTACATGATCCTAACCATGTGATAAATTGGGATGTGATTTAGGTGGAACCTGAGGGAGAGTTCCAAATCGAGCCAATGCGCATCCTCGATAGGAAGGTCACAATGCTCTGGAACTGAGCCATAGGGTAGGTAAAGGTGCAATGGGAGCACTACGGACCTACAGAAGCTACATGGGAGCTGGAGGATTCCATGTGATTGGCACATCCATTTTTGTTCAATTCTACGGAACACTGAGGCGGTACCAGTGTAGCATTTTGTTCAAATTTTGTAAAGCACTGAGGACAGTGCTATTGAAGGGGGAGGGGAATGTAACACCCTGGTTTTGACCCCATTTGCATGATACATATATTGTAAATAATCATGGTACGGAGCTAAAGGAAAAGACCCCACCATCAATTTGGTTATGTCATATTTCAGATAGAAATTGTCACCGATGGTATATCGGGACATGCAGAATACATATTAAGTTGTGGCATCATGTAATTATGCATCTTTAATTAAATAACCCAACTAGCTATGTTCACTGCAACCAAATTGAGAAGGGTCATGATTCCTAAGGATAAGAAGGGGGAATGTTGAACCTTGATTCATGGGGGAAAAGCCATGTGTCACGACCACCTTAATTATTCTATTGTTAGTTGGGGCCACTATTTTGCTGGCAAGAAAACCACTACGCCCACACACCTGCACTCTCTCCACGACGCAATCTGGATTTCCGATCGTTCTGTTCACTCTCCCCATCGTCAACTGTTCATTTTTCCTCATGTAGAGCGGAGTTAAAAGGGATTACAATCCTTGTGTGGGGGTTCACCTTTTCCTCCCTCACACCGTTTTCCAGTACGTGGTTGTGTGCTTTTTCCATTTACGCAGAAGATCATTTTCCTGTTCACCATTGTCAGACTGTGTAATGCTCTGTTACTCCATCGTTGAATCGTGACTGTGATATCATCCACAGTTGTGTTGGAAACATCTTTCTCCCTCATGTAGAGATTGGGAGTCTATTCCTTTCCCATTTTTTTTTGGTCTGGGTAAGTCTCCAGCGATTGCAGTGGGGATTGTGTGCTGTGGGTACATGGTTGTTCGTGGGATGTTGTTTGCCATGATTGCTGGACTATGTATTTCCCGTGTGATTTGGTTGCTGTAGATTGGTGTGGAATCGTTTTGGCCAGAATAGGGCCAAGAACGATCCAGGGAGTTGTTTTCCCTTGTTAAATCTTGAATAGTTGTTTTGTTGCATGCACGTAGTGGTTTTGTCCTCGGACTGCATTGGAGTGGTGAATGAGGGCATGATGTGCTTGATAAACCTGGTGGTTTGGGAACCACACAAACAGAGCTAGTGGGCTGGCTTTCTTCTCCACAACCCATGAATAGCACTGGAAGGGAGATCAGGGTCTAAGGGACTGCGTTGGGTGTGTGTGGGTGTCCTAGAAGCTAGGCTGTTTATGGTGTAGGTGTCCTTACCTCTTCAATGAGCTCACCATCTT
The DNA here is from genome assembly GCA_001517045.1 of Pseudotsuga menziesii. NCBI lineage: Eukaryota > Viridiplantae > Streptophyta > Pinopsida > Pinales > Pinaceae > Pseudotsuga > Pseudotsuga menziesii. The sequence continues at coordinate 53,229 of LPNX010604579.1, read as the reverse complement.
AGCATTTAGCCTTTCCTAGCTCCTGGATGGCCTGATAAAACCAACTTTGTTGGCTTGGCTGATCTGTTGTTCGCTTGATAAACCCAATTGTGTTGGCTTGGCTGAACTATGTATCCTTGTGGTGTTGTTATCCTTGGCTATGTGTAATCCTGTTAGTTCCTTATTCCTTAGGGAATCATGCCTAGATCGAGGGTGGCAGCGTTGCTGAGAGATTAAAGAGCACGCAGGCCTATGGTTGGGTGGAACGTTGCAGCGACGTAGCTCGTTGCGGGACAAGTTCGCTATAAGATAAGTATTCTTGCTTAACTTGTGTCTGCAACTATATTTGCCATTGATGAATGATGATGTGCATGTTGAATGTTGAATCGTATATGAATGCATGTTGTTTGCTTCCGCTATGTATATGAATGATTAATGCATCGTAATATGTTTTATGTTTTTAAGTATCATGCTTTAGCATTATATGTATGTATGTTCTTGTTCATGGGGCTAGATGCCCGGATGATTGATGTATCGTAGCGTCCTCTTTGCCGGTCGGAGGGTCCGAGATGTTACAATAATATTTTTGGCATCTCTTCAGATATTTCAGTCTCTCTTTCATTATTCTCATAAGATATTTTGTGTGTATTTAAGATTTATCATAAGATTTTATGGTCTTTTTCTAATGCTTATCTATATTTTGGTGTGGAGGGTGTTTTTGGTTGGCCATGTATGCCTTTTAGATTTGTAGAGCAGAGTTTGTGCTTGTTATTTCTCTTTGTTTTCTTTTTGTACTTTTGGTTTTTCTACTATTGTTGTTTGTATCATTTGCTATTGCTATTATTTTGGTTTTCTATTTGTATGGGTGTTAATTTTATTTATTTATTTATGAGCATGGCCATACTAATATGTCATTTTTTTTCTATTTTTATTTTTCAGGCATTCTGATATGTTTTTCTTATCTTTGTGAATAATTTTTGTTTGGGTTCAATTGGTGCAGAAATTAAGGCAAGCCTTAGCAACCCATATTGTGGGTTTATGGCTAACACAAATTACACTTATATGTATGCATGGATGAAGGTGAAGGTATGTATGGGAGAATTTACTTGTTCGTTGCTACATAATTTATAATTTTAGGGTTCCATGTTTTCATTTAATTCGTTGCTTCTTAATTTTATCATGTATGTTTCTTTTAAATTTAGAGGCAATGCAGGTAAAGGAAGGTAATGGAATTTCTACACATCAACAAAAGTTGCATGTAATTGAGTAGAGTTTCAAATACACGAGTTTTGGTCTTTGCATAAGCTGTAGTTGCTTCTCAATTTTATCATGTATGTTTGTTTAAATTTAGAGGAAATGCAGGTAAAAGAAGGCAATGGAATTTCTACACATCAACAAAAGTTGCATGTAATTGAGTAGAGTTTCAAATACACAAATTTTGGTCTTTGCATAAGTTGTACTTAATTCTGCATAAGAGTTATGGGCTTTGTTGAATATTTCTCCTAATATATATCAAGTATTCGTTTAATAATTATTATGAAATTTTTTGCTCTATTTAATATTTTATGGTTTTCGTTGGTTCATTGGTTGGGGAAATTAAGGCTTCTCCTGTAACACCCCGGTTTTGACCCCATTGCATTAAATGTACATGATGTATATATTGTAATGAATCGTGGTGTGGAGCTAAAGGCAAAAGCCCCACCATCGATTTAGTTGTGTTATGTTTTGGTGAACGAAATCATTGCCGATGGTCTATCGTGGTATACAACATATATTAAGTTTTGTCATCATGTAAATATGCATATTTAATTAAACAACCCAACCAGCTATGTTCACGGCAACTAAATTGAGAAGGAGCATGATTCTCATAAGGATAAGGGGGGGGATGTCAAACCTTGAACCAATGGGAAAAATCCATGCGTCACCACCCTGTTTGAATTGCTCAACTTCCCTTGTCTTATACAACTACCATTTTAATGTTCTGCTGAGTAGTTGAGGCAGTTATTGCTGGGGAGTGGAGTGTGGCAGAATTGTCAGTCGTTGCCCACACGCACACTCCACTAGCGAATCAAACCTCACGTTGGGCAGAAGAACGACTACGCCCATCATTCCACTCTCTCCACGAGGGTGCTATAAACATTCCCACACTTCCCACTCACTATTCTCCATTGTCACTCATCCTCACGTAGGAAAAATGCCTCGTGTCTCACGCAGAGGAATTCTTTTTCTGTTTGGTCTCATGCATCCAGGAGAGGGAGTCGTTTCGACTGTCATTCATGTTTTCCACAGAGAGGTATCTTGTGTGTTTCCATCTGTATATTGGGATCTGGTGTAAATTTCTCTCACGCACAGGTTGGGAGGCTGATTTTCCTTCCCCATTTCGATCTATGTAAGTCTTCCCGGTGGCTCCATTGTTGAGAACGGACTGTTGTTTCCCCACGTTGTTGGTTGTGTATGTTTTACATTTTGGGATTGATGTAGGTTGTTTTGCAGTTATTTTGGCCATGATAGGGCCAAGAACGACCCAGGAATTGCTTTCCCTATCCAAGCTATGAATCGCTTGTTTGACTGCGTGTATGCGTTGGTTGGTATTCAGACTGTGTTGGAAGCAGGGATGGGGGCTTGGTTTGCTTGATAAACCTGGTGTGTTTGGAAACCACACAGACACAGCTAGAGGGATGGCTTTCTTCTCCATAACCCCTGAATAACACTAGAAGGGGAGTCAGGGCCCGAGAGACTGTGTAGCAGAGAAGGGACTGATTCCTTGTGTTGGGTGTGTGTGGGTGTCTTAGAAGTTAGGCTAGCTCTAGTGTAGGTGTCCCTAGCTCTGTAATGAGCTCACCAACTTAGCATTTAGCCTTTCCTAGCTCCTCGATGGCCTGATAAACCTGACCATGTTGGCTTGCCTGTCTTGTTGATGGCCTGATAAACCCAATTGTGTTGGATTGGCTGTGTTTTGTGTATCCTTGGCTATGTGTAAGCCTGCTTGTTCCTTGTTCCTTGAGGAGTCATGCCCAGCTCGAGGGTGGTAGCATTGCTGAGATATTTAGGAGCATGCTTGCCTATGGTTGGGTGGAACGTTGCAGCGACGTAGCTGGTTGCAGGACGAGTTCTTTAAGAGATAAGTAATCTTGTCTATTTTACTTCTGCAATCATATTTACTGTTAATGAATATGATGAACATGTCGAATGCTTGTATGAACGTATGTTTTCTTCCATTGTATGATAAATAATCATGTATGCATGTTCCAGTTCAAAGCATTTTTTTTCAACATTTTATGTACATACATGTTCATGGGGCGGTTTCCCGGATGGTTAATGCCATGGTAGCGTCCTCTTCGCTGGTCCGAGGGTCGGGGACGTTACATTTCCAGACAACACATATTGTGGATATAGACAATACAGTGGGTGAAGGTGAAGACTGAGGTGGTATGTATGGTTCCATGCATGTTTGTTAAATTATAGATATCTTACATTATTTGTCATTTATTTAATGATTGAATCCAATGCAATGCTTATTGAAATATCTTTGTGAGAGAGATTGTAGTACACTGTGTAGAAGCAAACTTAGGCATTGGTGAGTTCTCTTGCCTAGATTTACCCAAAACCCAGGAATCAGCCCAAAAGTATTCATGAAAACTGAAGAAAACCCCCATGCAAATAGAGGGTTAAGAGGCCCTACACCATCTATCCTCTCTGATGTATGCGGCCTTATCAAGCATTGAGAAATAAGTCAACTATATGTGGTTCCCATCTACTTCTTACACATGGGACCCACAACCTACTTCTTACCCTTCGGCCCCAAATCCAACTTGTGAGCTCAAATTGTCAATCAATGGTGGGCCTACACACAATATATTACCAATTTTCTTGAATATTCTGAAGGAAAATTTTGGAGCATCACTAAAATACCAATTGTTAGTTTTTCCCTCACCAAAACTAAAGGGAGGACGAACATCACAATATAAGCTAAGTAATGAATAATAGCTTCAACTTATATAAATCCATGGAGGTATGATATTCACTAATAAGTAATACGTATCAATCCCAATTCCAAAATATTTCCATTCACAATTCTTCCACTATCTCATGAACTTTGTTCTTTTTATTGTTTTTAATATTGACTACATTAGCAATCGAATTGAGGAGCTTGGATTTTGGTTTTGGAGGCACATGGTTGGAAGCTTAGCAAATTCCATAGCCTTCCTAAATTCCTTAGTGATTGAAGATTTTGTATCCACATGGAAAATAAGCAATGTGCTGAGAGTGAGAAGTATGCAGGGAATTGTGAGAGAGTCATAGCTAAAACGACCTTCTAGCCCTTGCTCTTATAGTGAGAAGCATGGGGATAGTAGTCAGGATCTTCTAACCCTTTCTCTTTAGTCCAATTAGCTGAGTTAGGATCAGGTGACATCTTACCCATAGGGTTTTTTTCAGGTCATCGTTCATGGGCCTTTTCTGAGGGTTCCAATAAGGTTTAGGTCCATATTGGTTCCTATTCCTATCAGACTCCCTACTCTTGGCCAATTCCGAGTCAAATTTCTAACCATATCTTACATATTTCCCATCATATCTAAGGGTTATTTAGATGGTTCTTTGGTCTTTTTTAGGTCTTGACTCAGTTCTAGATGACAATGGGATATACGAATCAAAGAAGTTTTGTTTTCCCATAGATGCAACATTGGCTTTAGCTTTCCTTGCATTGACTTGGGAAACTTTTAGGTTAGTAGGGATTTTCTCTTTCAAGTGATAACCAAGCCATCCATCAAATGTATTCAGTTAATGATTAAGGAGCGCTTGATCTTTAGGCCTGATTGTTTCAGGAACATCTTCCACTATCTTATTGAACCTAAGGTTCAATTATTGGACAATTTCATTTTCCTTCTTTTTTATTTCAAATAGTTGATTCAAAATGAATCTACCATCTAGTTTTGTTGACCATTGACCCTTCAGCCTAGTAACAAAGTCATCATAACCACCCACAGATGAAGCAGGTAAACAATCAAACCATCTGTGGGCTTCACCTTCTAAAGAATATAGAAGAACCCTGATGTACACATCCTCCTCTTCAACACCATAAGCCTCCATGTGTGACCACACAATGTTTATATGGTCCTCAATCTGCAAAATTTCCAGAGCATTTAAGAATTTTCTCATGTCATGGGGTGACCCAACTATATGGGAAAAGTCAAAAGGTGAAGCCTTAACCTTGTTACCAAAGGTTTGTGGTTGGTTTGTGTTTGTATTCGTGTTCGTGTGGGCCTTTGAATTTTGAGTAGGAGAAGAAACTTGATGAGAAGGTGGATTTGGATTGGTTGAAGGAAAGCCTAAAATATGACTAGGAGACCCAGAATAATTAGCAATTTTTGAAAAGAAAGTTGTAGATTGTGATTTTGGATCTTTACGATTTGTGTTCCTTTCGTAAGTAACATGACTTCCTTCAATTGGATTAGAATGACTTCTCAGGTCATAAGGATGGGGTATGGGATCTCTCCTTAGTGGAGTCATGTTGTGGAGTCACCAGGTGAAATGAAAGTCCTTTTCACCATAAGGTATGTGTTAGCACTCAGAATGTACCCAGGTTGTAAAAGGTAAACTCCAAGGTAATAGCAAAACCACTTTAGGAAGAAACTGGTATTTTCTTCCAGAGAGGGATCTCTCAATAAAGATTTAACAGGACCAGATTTAACAAGATCAGATATAGAATAACATTTAAATATTTATGTATTTGGCTGAAACAATCACATAACCATTGGGCATGGAGTCATATACAATATAAAGATACCACAAAGACGTTTACATGAGATTTATCAAAGGCAAGATAATCACATCATCACAGTCATTCAAATTGATCCAGGTGAAACAGAAGAGATGAAGAAACAACCCATTAATATAGAGCATCAACAAGGATGAATTCTATATCAACTTTAGTAGAAAAAATCATATAATATCTGAAATGATGACCAGAGCATAAACATACGAATTCTAATCATATAACGCTATATTCCAGATACGAGGAAGAAACAAAATGGAGTGTTACACAAGGGAAATACAATCACATAAAGAAAGAAGCACAGACTGTAATATCAACGACACATGAATCTCTGACAAAAACTCTCATGCATTCACTTTGTTATTCCAAAAACAGATATGTCCTCCAAAATTATTTACCACCCGATGGGTTCCAACCCCCATCTCTTAAAAAAGATGCAAATTTATACATAAAATAATAGGTCTTCCAAGAAGATCAATAACTGAATGATCGGCTTAATTTAGAGTTTGTAACTGAATTCCTAACCCCTAGGAAGTTTGTTACAACTCCAATCCTAACAGATCATAAAGTAACAATCAACTTGATAACAAACTTTTGCTCAGCCAGCTCCACGCCTTTGCCCCATCAGCTCCACGTCTTTGCCCCATCAGCTCCACGTCTTTGCCCCATCAGCTCCTCAGTGCATAACACCTGTTCCTAGGGATGAAGAATATACTTTGTCTTTCCAAACTGCTCCACAGCTTTCCACTGCTCCGAACTTGGGGTGTCACATTCTGTCATTTCCCGAATTGATACTTCGAGCTCCATATATGCTTCATAGGATTTCTTGGGCAATCTGCTTCTGATGATGGCGAACTTCTGCAGAATTTCGAAATCTTCTGTTAACATATCCACAATGGTTTTCCCTGTTAGGCTTTTCTCCAAATCATTAAATTTGGAGTGGTCCATGCGGCACTGGACAAGCAGGTTATGATAATGTTCCTGTGAGAACATCCCTCCCTCCTCGTCCCAGAAGGAAGGCAATCCGTCTTCGAATAGCTCTTTAAAATCCTGTTTGAAATTATTAACCTGCAAAAGCAACCCTTCTGATTTATCTTGGACTGTCTTGATTAAGTGATGCTTGTGGATGAATTTCTTTGCCCACAGCACTATTGATACTCTGTCTTTTATGCCCATATCGTGCAACTTCTGATATGTCAGTGAATTCAGAAAATTCAGTGTGTTCTGAGCTGTAGTAAGAGGTCTCTTCTCCATATGTTCATTTACCAGTTTTAATCTCTGGTGAGCCAAATTTATCAGTATATTCAAATCATCAATAAAATTTAGATAGTGCCGAAACTTGGTGATCTCTATCGACAAGGTATCCCAAATGATATGTTTTGCCCCATGAAGAGGGCCTTTCCCGATGCTTTTCTCCTTTAGCTCGTTGAATTTTTTCTGCAACTGATTTCTATCCTGTAATATTTGCTTTTTAATTTCACTTACTTTGGCCAATTCAACTTTTATCCTTTCATTCTCTGCCTTCAATTCTTTAATTGCTTCATCTTTCAAGCTCACTTGGGACATAGGCACCAACAAATCATCTGCAGAGAAATCGTCCAATGGCTTGTGGATATTCACAACGGACAGGTCTTCATTAGCGGGGGTTTGACTCATTAACTCTTCCATAATTTCCTTCTCGTCACTTTGGTCTTTTTTCATTAAGGAAATATGGGATAATAGTTCATTTCGCTCGGCCTCCCACCTGTCCTTTTCTTCCTGTAGTTCGACAGCTTTTTCCTTATATTCCATCATCTCCTGATGGACTTTATCCTTTTCCTCTTGCAAAGCCATTAATTCAGCTGATTGGACGTGCTCTGAACCTGGAATCTTCAGCTTCTTCTTTAAGACCTGGAGTGAATTATCTTTTTCCTCTAGCATCCTCTTAACCGCCTGGGTGTTATCTGAACTAACAATGTCCGTTTGCAGCTTTCTAATCTGGATGACATTCGCTTTATTCTCAACTTTCTCATGCTTCAATTGAATTTCTAATTTGTCTATCAAAACTTGCAATTTATTAATCCTTACCATGGCTTGCAATAAGTCTGAGTAAATGATGTCAAAGGTTTGTTTGTGCAGTTGTATCTTATCCGGAGTACTGATTTTGTCCAGCTGGATCTCCATTTCAGACATCTTCTTGTCGTTTACTATAACCATCTTAAATGTATTTCTCTCAGCATCTCTAGCAGAAACTAGAGAGGTTTTTGAACTGTATAAACTTCTCACTCTCGGGAGCAAATTTCTTGCCTCCTCTAGAGACTGTTTCCTCTTCTCTGTATAGCTGGCTTTGAGCTCTTCCTTCGACTTAAATACCGGGCTTAATTCTGAACTGTCTACATCACCCTCTACATTTTTAAAAGATAATTGATTTACTTGTACGACTTTCATGGGAATCAGGGCAACCTTTTTGAAACCATCAGAAAATTCCTCATTTACCATTTCACCACCTTCAAGCAGCTTTGCCCTTTTATGGGACCCATCTTTGTCTACTTCCATACTCTCAGTCTCCGAGAGACTTCGCTTAACTAAAATGTTAGTATTTTCTGATACTGTAATGGGTGCAATATGTGGATCTTCCTTGAACTGTAACAGATTTGCTGTTTCAGCCAAATTTTCAACAGACTGGTGCTCAAATGGCTTATTCTTGTTGGCTTGTTTCCTTAGGGATATAACATGATGTGGATCATAATTCACTTTTGATTCCTTTTGGAAATCCATATTCTCTAATAACTTCTCTATGAATATTAAGGCGCCTCTGCTTTTAAAAATGAAAGAGCCGACTTTAAGTGGAAACTTAATGTTCGAAGACTTCTTGAAAGCCCCAAAATGCTCTTCTTCAGATAACAACCTCTGCCTCATAAACTCAAGTGCGGAAATCCCCGGGGTTAAAAAGGCAGGTAACCTATAAGGCTGACCAGTAAACCCATATATTCTTAACACAGTGTAATCCCTGTACAAAAACTAGTCTCCAACCCGATCTTCGGGTGAAGACTGCATTAAACACTTCATTTCATCCAGAACACGGGGCAAATCCTCATCAAATAACATTTTGTACATTTCTGACATGATCGAATTAGCAAATTCGAACATGTTTATTTGCTTGGGCAAATCAGAAGAGCACAGAGTACTTAAAATTTCAACTCGGTGACATTGGAGCACAACAGAATGTTGAGCAAGTAGGTTTGAAACCTAAAGAAACGAACTTTTGGGAACTCAGTTAACTGCAGATGGATTATTTCAGCGAGATACTCATCAAAATTAAACACAGGAATTGACTGGGACTCGGGGCTTAAGGAACTTATTTTTAACAAAAAACCAAGGATGACATCGCCTACACGACAATCATCACTCAGACCTAATACTTGACAGACCAGGGACACGACCATTTGGACTTCATTTTTGAAAATGTGCACGGGGTAGGGAAGGAAAAACCCATCAAGGGATTGACCTTCTTTTAAAATATTAGATAGGAAATGACAACGATTCTCAGTTTCACAATTCTTATAAAAATCAGCAAGGACCGACTCATTTATCGACTCACGATTAACAGGGTAATTTTCAGGCAAACTGAGATTTTCTCTGATGACTGTGGCATCAATTTTACAAAGAATTCTTGACGCAGACCAACTCACAATTATTCTCTGGGAGGGAGAATAGTTTACGGCACACCACTATGCAAACTCCGGGAAAGGTAGGGTTTGCTCAAGAGCAAAGTAATACAGGAAAGACTTACAGACATTTAATACATCGTTCCCTTGTGAGTTATAATACCACAATTTCTCCTTACTGACCGACACGCTCCCTATGGATAGGAAGGGGTCGCACACGCTCCTATCTCTTTCCACTAAAAACTCTTCTATGTCGTCTACAACCTGACCAGACACTTGAATTTCTTTCCCCTGGTCCATTTCTTAATTTACAAAGGTAATTTGGACGGAGGTGCTGCAGGGTTTAAGTCTTACCTGGTCGAATGTAGAGGCGTGTGCTTGGAGCGTGCCCGAACTGACAAATGGAAGCTGCTGAATCGGCCTGTCCTTTTCACCCTTCCCGAACAAATAAAATAATAATGATAGAAGTCAACCTATCTTTTATAGGCCCCCACCGGCTTTCCGTAAACCACTTTTGTCTCCAGAGCCTACCACAATTCGCCATGTGGACAACAATTTATTTCCCGCAACCACCATCTATTCCTATCCGCCGTGCACTTCCATTCGCCGGGTTCATTCAAGACCATCAATCTAAATCTTCTTTAATTTCTAGCCCTTGGATCACGTGCCACATACGTCTTTCCGCCGGGCATCTTGGCAATAAACAACGTGCAAGTCTCCACCCCGGAAACATCTCCAACCGTTGATGAAATAGCCTCTCATTACTCTGTCGTTAGATCGAGAAGGAGATATTCGATTCCGCTGGGCTTCCCGACCTTATCCTTCGTGCAACTTCTTGTTCCGGAATCACCCACAGCCGTAGATGCGATCAACCTTTATTTGTGATCCGTTGGATTAGGTGGCGCCTATCACATTCTGATGGGCATCGTCATTTTAACCACCGTGCAACTTTATGTTCCGAAATCGTCAACCGCCGTTGATCCACTTTACCTTTAATCCTCAACCGTCAGATCAACGGCCACCTACTCATTCCGCTGGGCTTTTTGGGTTTATCTGCCATGTAGATTCTGGCTCCGGAATCAATCCCGACCGTGGATGTGATCTGACTTTACCTCTCCACCATTGGATCGAGTATTGTGTACCCAATTTCGCCGGCCTCTATCCCTTTAACCAACATGTGATTTCATAAGGCGGATCAAATATGGACCGTGGATCTGCCTGAGCTAGATTGATAGCCGTTGATCTGTGCACCCGATAAACGCCCGGGCATTCTTTATCTTCCTCGCATTTCTGTGAGTGCGGAGACAATCCTGGACATTGATTTCTATCCTTCCAACTCGTACCATCAGATCCTTGATAACGGGATCACTTCTTTGGGTTATCATCGTACTCTAACAATATATCCTTTAACCAAGGTTCGACAAGCAACCTATCATTTCTTCTTCATCATGATTTTTTTTTATCCCCTTGATAAATAATGGTGTTAACTGTATGTCATTGGGGAAGTAAAAATGCAAGAGAGAAATAAGTGACTGAAATAATCATGCAAGGTAAAATACAATTTTCGGGTTTAAGTCCGGATGCGATATGATTTGGAAGATAAACATGAGGTACTACTTGCATACACTTGAGGTAAGCCTACACCTCCCCAACAATGGCACCAAAAGATGTTATCACTCAAAGTGTAGCTAACCACTAAAGGTATCCTATCTGGGACTGTAGAGGTGAGGTAGTTAACCAAGTGACACCACAAGGGCCTCGTGGACTATGGAAAGGGGTAGTTGTCACACTAGATGGGCTCTTGTCACTTTAGATCAATCTGTAGATTGATCAAGGGGGAGACCATACTATATTATGAGGGCTAGAAAACCTACTCAAAGTGCCCTAGGGGATACACAATGGATACGAGAGACTAACAATAAGTAATTGGATCTAGATCTAGAGAGATGAATGTGGTAGCTGAGGTTAAAGCCATATTGGGGAGGCTTAAGGCAATGGAAAGTTACCCAACTTGAAGTCAAATATACCACAACATGTTTAAATTAGTAGATCTAGGTAGATCTAGTCCAATTGAGGAATACCCAAATTAGATCCACCTAGGGTTTATGCAATTAAGGACAAAGTGGACCCAAAATTGTAGACCAAGATGTCTAATGACTATATCTAAAGGTTTGAAGAATAGATCTATGAATTAGAAGTGGGTTCAAGCATACCCAACTAACAAATCTGAAAGATTATCCAAAAGCCCAAGGAGGGTTCCCTACCTAGGAGTGACTAGTGCTAGATCCAAGGGTAAATGTAGTCAAATTGAGCTGAAAATTTAAATCTAGGGTTTTTATAGTTATTCTTAAGTGGGATTTTATGGTTGTAATCAAATGAGTGCCCAATCTACCAAATCTAGAAAACTAGGATTTGAAAGAAGAGGGTTTTGTGATGACAATTAGATTAAGGCCTAGAAAATAAAATACATGCAAATGTACATGGAAATACTTGTATGGACATGATATTCTCTTTCCGATCAATTACGACCATTTTCCATGCAATGCCAAGTGAAATCAATTTGCCCTACAAGAGACCAAGATTCCATCATGCAAAAGAGATCAGCCAAATTAAGTTTCAATTTGCAAAAAACAGAGAGATAATCGATGATGAAAAAATCAACTAGCATCAAAATGAACACAAGATACAATAAGGATACTCCCTGAACCGAAAATGATTTGAGGAAGAGGTGTGGAGCTCAATCATAATAACGCCCCCATCAAATCGCTATCTTCACCAATGATACCACCACTTGGAAAATGGTTAGCAAAACATAGATCCACAAGAATGTTGGAAAGATAAATACTTTCCAATCTTTATACAAGACATTCGACAAAGCTTCCAAGAATTTTGCAATTTTTTTATTATTAATCCAAGAGCACAAGAGCTAAAAGTCCCTTTACAATGAGAGAGCATCTCAATATATAGATCTCTTAAGTACATAATAACTAGATCCAAAAATATCAAGGGTCAATATCATAAGATAAGTTCACTCTAATCAATGACCAAGATTAGCTAGATATATAACACATGGATCAACTCAAAAATAAGAGGGGCGCACTCACTAAGACACCTAAGGGAGGAGCGCACCACATAAAAGATGCGTAAAACAAACATAGCACATGGTGAGGGATAGGAGGTAATACGTGTCCTTCTCTAGCATGGCCCCATGGCACAATATCAAATCATATGTCAAGATAGTATCATAATGTGACCCAATGACCAAGTGGTGCCCCTCAAAGTACAATAAAAACGCTCAAAATGATGAATGCTAGGACATGTGGACCACATGAAGAATATAACTGATGCTGAAAGGTGAAGATGCCATCAAAAATGTGTCTCAGATCAATCTCATGCCATTTCCTTACCTCATTTACCCAAATCAATTTCCTTATTAGCCAATTTCATTATTTTAATATGCCAAAATGTTGCCTCGGGAAAATAAAAATGCTCATATCTGAATGCTGACTGAACTTGGACATCAAATAGATGTAAAAATGGAACCAAAATCATAACAATATGGTAATATCGATTGGCTACACACTATGTGCCCCCGTGGCGCCCTAGGAGTTTCCGTAAGCTCTACAAGACAAGATTGATTTCTCTCAATGGCATCAGTAGATTCTGTTGGGGAAGGAGGCACAAATAAGTTTATTGGACAATATTCCAACTTCATATAAATTGAATAAGCTTCCTGGGGATAAATAGAAGCTATGACATTGAAAAAGGGTTCAACCCCTTGCATAACCGAGACCAGGGGACAAATAGTTAGTTGTCGCAGTGCATGTTTCCAAAGAATTTTTAGACTCACAACTCTACGTTGAACTTTTCGGAAACAAATATTCATTGAAAAGCATTTTATTTTAATTTATTGAGGCAAAACTATTGCAAACTAACAAACTAGTCCATAAATGAATAACAATTGCTCGAAACCTAAGTTGCAGGAAACGTGCCCCCCCTGCGTCCCCAACACGTTTTTGTACAGAAACGTTGAAACACATACGAAATGCCAAGGAAACATGTTTAAACTTTAGTAAATGTGTTTCATGTTTAGGAAACTCGTTTCCAAATTATTTTTCCATCCACGCCCACGTTTTTTTCTTGCAAGCCTATCAACACTTGGTCAAACTTAATTTTATTTTTTATTTTTTATAAACTTTGGATTAATTGCCTAAGGGTTTATGAGATTTATAAAAGTTACTGGAAGCTTCTACGCTCTATTCCAAGATTATAAAAAGCAATGGGATGTGGATCCGAAATCCTCTGACTTGGACATCTCTCTTGCTGCCCTGAATATTGAGGAACCTAGTAGTGTAGTTGGCCATTCCTCTTCAACTCACCAATCCACTGTTGGGCGTGCTTCTTGTTTGATTATTCAGGAGCATGAAGATGAGCTGGAGGATGATGACTATTATTAGTCTTTGGGCTTGAGCTCATGTTTTCTTGATATGTTCATTTTTCATGTTGATGTAGCATTGTACTTGTAACCTCATATATAAAGGCTGATTTTGGATATATATATACTAGCCTCATATATAAAGGCTGATTTTGGATATATATGTACTAGCCTCATATATCAAGGTTGTTTTTGGCTATTTCCATTTACATTATGAAATCATGTATGGATATTACTACTAAAATGTGATGTTACATGTATTATTGTATGACTATGTTTTCTAATTTTGTTGGATTTATTCTCTAAATCATTTAGATTTCACATTCAATTTTAATGTCCCATATATATATGTATCTTTTCTTTTTGTTGGTTAAGTGCCATGTGACTTGTTGGGCGAACCTTTGGTCTGAGAAACCATGATCCAGGGGCATCTAAGCCATTGGATTTAAATG
>LPNX010604579.1:0-38858 GCA_001517045.1 Pseudotsuga menziesii | reverse complement strand
TGTTTCCCTGTTTTCTAAATTTTGGGGGGTCACGTTACCTACGAGTCCCCGTTTCATAAACTTGTCCCTGTTTCCTCGTTTCATGCAACATAGCTCGAAATTGAAAAGTGAGTGCACCAATAGACTTAGAAAGTCCAAATATTCTAAGAATGAGTACTCATACTCCATATGCCCAAAAAAATTATACATCAGAGGCCCCATCCATGCCAAAATAATAGTAATAATAATAAAGGCTGTAAATGCTGATAACCATAAAAATAATACAAGCCACCATGATAAATCATCATTTGAAGCATGAATATGTCTAATGAACACTGATATACAAAAAATAATTATCATCCACCACCATAGGCCTAAACTCATCCCAGCCCCTTTTGTTGACTTGGTCAAACTGGGTTGACTAGGTAAAAAATGATCAAAATGATGACCCAAATGAAAATCTTTGATGCTGCAAGGTACACAATGGATATAGCATGATCAATTATCTATATTAGTAGTAAGACTAAGGTACAAGTGGCTTCTACTGGCGATTATAAGTAGAGTACATATAAATAATAAATCCAAGTCAAAGTAATCCGTGATTATAATCAAGAACCTCAAGTGTATACTCATTTGCAGACTTGGCCATTTTGCTAGTCAGGGGTGAAGGTGAATAAAACAAGGTGAGGCCATGGGAATGACTTAACACTTACACTATAAGCATCTAGGCTGAAGGAAAAGAGGATCCACACAACACATAAGCTGGAATAAGTGAACAATAGGGAATGCCGATGTCTCACAGATGGATGGAATAATGAGAATACTGCACTAGATTCTAGAAAAGTAATCTTTTAAAACATTTATTTGCTCAACACATGATATTAGTCAACCTCCAAAGGCAAGTGCTCTAGAAATCCTTCTAGGCTCCAAAAAATGACAAAGGCATAGCCTTGAGAGGTTAGCCTCATCTTGTTGCCCTGTAGGGGAAAATGAGCCTTACGTTATACAATGAATGAGTGCTCATCCTTTCTCCATTGACTATTTTTAGCATTTAAACTTTAACATTTGAATCAAGTTTCACTAGCCATCCTCTGAGAGCAGGTACCCTGAATAGTATGACCTCCATCGCCCACCACCGTCCATAGGTGCGATGGAGTGACCACCTAGTTTCCCTTTAGGGGCAAACAACCTTACATCATACAAAGGATGAGTGCACATCTTCGGCAACTGACTGACTACTTGAAGATTATTTACTTTATTTGCAGTAGTGTTTAAAAACACTGTTACTTTGCTGATTAGTCATCCATTTAGATATAGCATTTAAGTTCTGATGCCTTAGTGCCTAAAGACACTTTTGGTTAGGACTACTTGTGTTCAAGACCCAGAGGAAGACAATCCCTATGATGAGAATCACACAAACCAACACCAAGACACATTCTAAAAATGGAGACCTATTCCAACATAGAGGTGAAGGTGGGGGAAATCCTAGATGTCACAAGTCAAGATACAAGTCAGGATCAAACAAAATATGGAGGACAACGGATGGATGAAGACAATGAACATGGTGCTAAGACTAGGAAGTTGTGTCCCTAAAACAGAAATGATCAAATCTACACTAAGAGTACGGCATGACCAATGAGAACACAAAATAATCTTTTGAACATAACAATTGGATCACTTATACTTTAGACTTCAATGAAAACCAATAAGATATCACCAACATTCAACCAATATAAACCAAGTCTAACTACTAAAATAGACAATAGAGCAAACTAAAATCCACATGTACATATCGATATATCACCTGGGTCATATACGTGCATTTGATCTGAACAATTAGAAGGCATTGAACACTGTTGTTGTACATCATGGGTGTTGTCACTATCTCTGCTATGAAATAAGGAGAATGGCTAAATCAATCAACAAATATGGGGTCATGAGGCTCAATCATGTCATGAAACTACTCATTTGAATGCTCTGGATCTACTAAATAAGAGTGATCATCGACTAGAAGCTCATCACCTACTAATCTCGAAGTAAAGGACTGGCTCAAGAATGTGCTCATGACTGTTTAGGAAGAATGGTATCCATGCACATTAGTAACAAGTAGCCTAGTTGCTATGTATGTGACAACAAGTAGCCTAACTACTTGTTGTTATATTTTATGGTTTGGTTTTTGTTGAGTTAAGTGTTTGGGGAACTTCATGCTTCTCCAGACGACCCATATAGTGGATATAGAATAGTGCAGTGTGTTGGTCAGGATAAAGCACCCTTGTAACCTAGGGTCTGGGGTTACCAACTTAATACTAACTTGCAGACAATAAGCTTTTTACAAGGAATGGAAAGAGAATAGGAAGAAAATATTGACTTACCCGATTAGCGACGGTTGATCCAAGCTTGATCTTCTCTCACTCCACTTCTCTCCAAAGCTTCTAGGGATGTACTTATCCACCTGCAAAGAGAAAATCCTTCAAGTAATATCTTATGCATATATATATATTAGAGGTTATATGAAAAGCATATAGATAACATAATCAAACATATTCATTAAACCAATATACATGAAATAAACTCAATACAAGATTGGAAGAAGAATTCTCTTTATTAACAAGGAGTGAATAAGATAGGAGTACAACCCAGCTTCTGACACAGGGAATCCTCTGCAACCAAAGGACTCTGAGTTCTGCTGCTCCAAGACTCTGAAGATATACCACCAGCATAACTTTGCTCTCCAAAATTGATTGATTAGCCCCCACCCCAAGGCCTTTATTTATACTTTGGGAAATAGAGTGGTTTCGAAGGTTGGGATGGTTGAGATAGTTGGGATAGGTATGGATTAGGCCCCAACTAATCTCATATAATCTTGATTTATATTTTCTAATGTCGAATTAAGGTATACGCAGGTATTAATATAGGCAACTCGTGTATGACACGCGAGTTGCTCAAAGGGAACTCGTGTATGCAAGTATACATGGGTTGCAATGCAAATACTCACATATGACACACGATTTGCAATGCACATAGTCGCGTACGCAACCCAAAACTCATAATAAAAAATATACAAGGCTGGTTTGAGGATAATGCATCAAAGGTCATTCCCATGTATAGCATTTTGGCCACTTCAATCCAAATTGTCCTTTTGTGTACCAACATGAGGAATGTCGGTACTTAGACGGAGAAGTGCCATTTTGGCTAATAATAGATGCCCCCTAATGTATGAGGTCAGAGGGAAGCGATGGCCGAAATACATTATAATCATTATCTTGTAGAACTCAGAAGTCCAAGGAAGCAAAGGAAGTACCTGAAACAAATACATATCAAATGTCATATACAAAATCATATCTAAGGATGCCATGTTCAATATACTGGAACACTAGCTCCTTTACAATATTTGAGTACATCATATGATAGGTATGTAAGACCACGTATATTACAAAGGTGGATCGAATCCATAATATACAATCATGATGAGTCTTCAAAGATCTGGAAGCTGTGTAAGTGAACACAACACAATCTTGCGCAACTTAGGTTATAGATGTGAACCTAAGGTCTTCGTCAAAATCCAAAGGAACCAGTACAATACAGACCATGTGAATAGATGTATCGAAGTCCAACATGGAAATGATTCAATAGATTGCCAATCAACAAGTGACAATTGACAACTGAAGCAAAGGAATTCACCAATGATGAAAGTGAATCCTAGGGTACCATTGTCAAAACTCTAGGTCTTTGTCTTCAGGAAATGCTGATGAGAAACCATGTTGTGATGAGGAAGGCAATAGATCCTCCAACAGATCACAAGAGTGACTAGGAACTTGATAAAGAAAGGTAAACACAAGTGATATTAGATAGGATAATGATGGAATTAGGATAAGAAGCAGAAACAGGGATAAATCCTTGAATAGTGAGCATGACACAAAGATGACCCAAGGCAACTTTTAACTTTGAAGATAGGACAACTAGACTTATCTGTCATGTAGGAGACATGATCAGATTCCCCAGGCATAAATGGTGAGTGGAGGAGTAAGAAACTCGAAGTGATAGCTGAACTGAAAGTGTACACTAAGACATGAGTATCGAAAAGTTTAGAGAGTGCTATGTTCAAGGACGACATAATGCCACCGACTGTAACCCAAAGAGAAAGCTTTTTCCTTATCTTTCCTGTTAAATTTTAACGAGTCCAGGAAAGTAAACTCAGGTCTCTCTTCATTTTTGACAAGTTTGAAGAGAAGAAGGAATAATGCTTGATAATGTCACTTATTCGTGGATTTTACGAGCCCGAAATAGTACATGCTCACTTGGTGTTTTCATGTTTAGAGAGTCTAGAAACTCCAAAGAAGACTCCCAGGGGGTCCTTTTTCATCCAATTTAGTCTCCTGAACTCGAAAAAGTATAAAACATATCTCAGAAGAACTCTCTTAACTTCCGAAGAAGAAAAGGTGAACCTTTTTCATACTTAGTCAGGGAGGTCCGAAAAAGGTTAAATTACCACCTAGCCAACGCTCCTTCAAGAGCAGCTTATAGCCTAAGTTTTACGAGTGTGAAGGAAAGCAAGATCACTCGGAAAGATCCATTTGAGTATGAGAAATGGGACTTACAACAGTAAACTCGATGTTTTGTTCTTGTTGTTTAACAAGCATGACAAAGACATAAAGTACACTCGAAATATTTTTCATGTTTAGGTTTAAAGCACGGAAAAGAGAAAACTAAGCTCATACCAGGTGGTTGTCACATGCCCCAATTTGCAAAAACAATTTAATGTTATTTGAGGAACATTGTGTTATATTTTATGCTAAGTTTGTAATTGATGACCAAGTGGGGTTAAGAATAATTAATGTAATTCCGAATATTTTATTTATAAATAAATAAATGATGAGACAACAGCTTAGGGAAGCTGTTAAAAGAGTGTTTACTGGTCACTTGGTGGAGGAAACTGGGTGGAGAGTACACTGACAAGTAGCAGCATCCTTAAACTACTTCCAACTGTTTCAGGTGGCAACTTCCCTATACTTGTGGTCATGATTCTCCAAGAAAGTGGAATTAAAGCAGGTGGCTCATTAAAAAGAAACTAACCCAGAAGACCTAGGCATCTCTATAAAATTTTCCATTGAAGACAGCTGAGGCTGCTCATTCTAAGAGGTGATCATTCAGGGTGAATTAATTTTACTCAAGATAAATTCGATGGAGGGGATTACTGAAGTGAGTTTGAGGGGTTAACTGCTGAGACTGAACTTATTGCAGCTATTAGGCTGAATTTCTGACTGCTGTGAGCAGATTTGAATTACTGAGGTAATTGGACCAGTCATGTGATAGAAGGTCTTAAGGTTATATTCCCCACCCAGTACTCTACCAAGAGGACCAGGAACATGCTCAGGGGTCCTGAGGAAGCACTGTCTGAGCGTTCTCCAGTAGTTGGTTGGGAGGAACAACCTCCTTAAGCTGTTGTCGCCTTATCATTGACATGTTCTATTTGTCTTCATGTTATTATATTTACTTACCGTCTTCAGTAAAATGTTTACTAGTTTTTAAATACAAGCATGTTAGTATTTAATTAGGGTTTAGGAAGAAAGGAGTAACTGTGTAATGATAGACTTTGTAATTTGTAGATTATGTTAGAAATAGTACTAAAGATGCAAAATGAGAAAAAAAATAGAATTAGAATTCCATACTGTATTTTTCCACGCCTGGCTCAGGCAGTACTCTAGTAGAGCTGGGGTTTAGGTAAATATGATGATTCTTTTTACTTTAAATGAAAATGTAATTCATTCTGCTCTAGTTTGCTTATGATTTTTTCTGTAAATAAGTAGTAAATAATGTCTGCATTGAATGTATTTATTTCAGATAAGAACTAAAATATAGGTATGTAAAAACATTTAGTAATCATATTACTTATAGAATTATTTTTCTTATACTAGTATTCTTTACAACACATAAGAACTTACAGTTTAGTAAATAAGTATAGGTATAGTAAACAGACCATTATCTAGGGTTTAGGCTAAGATATTTTTTTATTTTAAAAACAATCTTATTAACATTTGATTTACAGACAATATGTGTCTTTGTTTTAAGACAGAAGGTTCTACTTTAATCTAAATAGAACCACCAAGGTCATTGAAAGATTAACATAACCTATTCCCAAATTTTGCAGAATTTACCCTAAAAAATTCCTTTATAAAAATCAAACAGCTGTAAAATTTATTAAAAGAAAATAATAAAACAGAGCTCTTAATCTTTCCTTGCAAAAATATATTCATTTCCGAACTATAGGGTACACTTAATAATTAACCCTTTTGAACCAAAAACAGAGTAAAATATTACTCTTAAATACAATAAATTTTCCCATAAATTGTGCACTGGAAATCTTTATAAATACAGGATAATAATTAAAATATTACATAAACAAATTGTTAAAAACAAAATCAAATAAGAAGATGTGGCTTACAGCCTTTAGAACTAAAGGTCAAGGCTTAGGCTCATTAATCAAACGGAACTGTGCAAAATTATATAAATAAAGCATTAACCATTCTTTACTGACAGGTAAAACCTTAAATCATTTACAAATCCTAACTAATTCATAGTCTTTTCTCACCTTCTAGAATCTATTATAAAAACTAAAATAAACTAGACAGAGGTCGACAACCTCATTGAGTTTAGAGCTAAGCTCTATCATTTTAAAAAGAAATAAATTACATTGTTTAGGCTGTAAGGTAGAAAACACAAAATAAAAACCAATTTCCATCACAGCTACCAGAGCCTTCTTCACCCCTACACAAAGTAGCCTCTAAGGGTTTCTACACTTTTAAAAATAACAAACAAGCTTTGAAACTTAAGCTAATAGATAACCGAGGTCGTGTCTTTTCAAATGCAAGAACCAACTTCCAACAACCACAACATCATGCAAGAAGAAACCCTCGTTGGAACCGGGGCTTACCAATTTGTATGCTCATGTAAAACTGAAGGGTGAGCTCGCTTTCACCTACAGAGTTGGAACCGGGAGCAAGGACCTACAAGATTCAAACCGTATCATTATAAATCCTTTGTTTTGTTAAAATTTGTAAAAACCCTTATAAGAAAACTAATCTAAAAACCGAGTTAAGGGTAAGTCCTTACCTGTATAGTTTCGAGTTGAAGCTGAGGAGAGATGGTCACCCCAGGTCGTGTTGGCACCATGCCGGAAGACAAGAAGACTTGGAGTCACCTCTACAAAGGAAACACAAGGAAACCAACCCAACCAGACAAAGGCCAAAGCTATGAATGTTTAGTTGCAGGTTAAAAACAAGCGCATCCCTCAAGCTATAAAGAAAAGCCACTATCCACTCTTACTGTAACTACTTCCACCAGTAAAAGACTAAAACCATTAACGATTTCTCCCAACAGTCATAGCATAGAAGTTGGAGAGGAAATGCCAAATTTGAAGGAGGTTACAGGTCTCCCATGGCCGTGAGCTCTCAGCTCGGCCAACACGAAGGAGGAACTCTCGCTATGCAAAGCAAATGATTAGGGTTTCAAGGTTTTAAGTCAACCCTCGAGTGGATGTAACATATCCACGTGTCCTTCCAAATATTTCTTCAAGCGTGGGTTGAAATCTATAGTCAACACTGCATCAAACATTTTGTATTTTCAAACCAATGATCATTTCAATACTATATAACATATGATTTCCATTATTTGATATCATCATAAGTGGTTTGATACTTAGGTATTCTACCTTAGGTTACAACTTGGATACTCTTGTTATCTTAGAAGTTCTCCATGTTATTTAAACAAGTCGAAAGAATTGTGTATTATTTTGAAATAGTAAAAGAGTTATGATAAAGTCATATTATAACTTATGACCATAGTAAAAAGAAAAGCCATGAACTTCTAAAAACTTAGCCTTTATGCTGCTTTGTTGAAGCAATGTTCGAGAAACTGAAAAAAGTGTTGGAGAATCCCGATAAAATTCTAACAATTCATTGATAAAATTATAATTGAAAACATAGGTAACTTGATCATTCATTAAGAGAAGGACGTCTATTGAGTCTTGAAGTGAGAATAGCTGCGAGAAACACCAAACAATTTGAAGTGAACTTAAACCCAAAACCAAGAGCTCTATTCTCTCTATGGAAATTTATAAATAACCATTACTATAAACATAAGAAAATAAAATAGTGTTCTTTAGATTTTTAGAGAATAATCTTCAGACGATTGAAGGAACTTTTCTAAGTACTTGTTCTTGCAAATTAAACCCTTGTTTATGTTTTTGATAAAAAATCATTTTGGTGTTAGTTATAAATACAAATATGGATTTATAACAACATAAAAAGAATTGACATTACCTCCTTGAAGACAAGCATCATATTTAACACTTTTCTAAAACTAGCATCTTAATCATGCTAGGGAAGTAGTTTCTCGTCGAAATTTTAAATAACACCTACTGGATCTTACACTTACCTGCTAAACCTGTAAGGAACTAGCAGGCCAATTGAGTTAGCAGAACGCTAAGCCCCGATCTCATACAAGAATTCTTACCTACTCGACAAAAGTTAATCATCAGTATATCTAGCAGTAGCAAAATGCAAGTCCTTTTCTAACCCTGATAGAATTAAAGCTGTTAATTCATTAATAGTACTAGCATGGGTGTTTAAGATTACATCCATTAGTTTACAGGTTCTTTTAAAGAAGCAATCCCATGTTCTTTTTAAACTATTTCATTTTTCTGCTAACCTTTAGCAGTTACTTAGCTGCGACTTTAGACATTTTATGTCACTTAAAATTTTTACAAACTTTTACAAATTTTTGGGTTATTACATGTGGTATCAGAGCACAAGGTTCAAACACTAGGCCTTAATGAAGCGCAACTTGCTTATGTGGAACACAGAGAATTTTGTTGATGGTGATGTTGCTTATGTGGAACAAAAATAAATATGTTGATGTTGTTTTCTTTGATTTTGAGAATTTTGTTTCTGAGTTAATGACATGTATGGATAGATTGGAAGAATATGCGGATGAGGAATCTCCTTACACTGAATGAGATAATCTTGAAAAAGAACCTATACAAGAAGATATAACCAATAATTATTTTGAACTACTACAAACAGTTAATGAATTAAAATCAGAGATGGAATCAGTTAAGAAAGAAAATGAGAGGATTCTGAGATCTCAAGAGGAGCTAAATCACATCTTAATAGAAAGATTTCATACTGAGGGAAAGGGTAAAAGAACTGAGTCTGAAGATATAGGTTATCAGCATAAGTATAAAAAGACTAAACAAGTTAAAAACGAAAGTATCTCATCTTCCGAAGTATATGGTGATTTATATAAACAAAACTCTCATTATACTAGTGACAGTAGTGAAGATAACCACCATACTAGGAAAAGAAAATATAAACCTTATGAAGAAATCTCTGGGGAGTTCAAGAAGATCAAGCCGCCGACATTTAATGGATAAACTGAGAAGTGGGAAGAGGCAGAATCCTGGCTATCCAGGATGAAGAAATACTTCCAAATTTATAACTATTCTAATCAACTGAAGGCCATGGTGGCTATTTATAATCTTACAGGAAAAGCTGATATATGGTGGCAGGACTTAAAAAGGGTAAAAGGTATAAGAGAGAAAAACATAAATTGGAGCACATTCAAGAAATATTTCAAAAATAAATTTTTATCTGAACAGTACTATGAGGAAAGGGCTAAGGAATTCTAAGAGGTAAAACTGGGTACAATGAATATGAAAGAACTGAATAGTAAATTTCTAAGTCTGCTCAGGTATGTGCCATACATTGTGGATGAAAAACCTAAGGTACAGCGGTTTCTCAGTTGTTTACCTTATCATACAAAGGACATGATTGAGTATGACAATTCGAAAACTCTAGAAGAAGCAATGAAAAAAGCGAATTTATGTTATGAACAGAATCATAAAAAGGAGAGTATGGCCAACTGGAAGGCCAAAAGGAATAATGACTTTGAACAAAAGAAGAAAGAGTTTGTACCTAATCGAAATTCTAAAAATAATAACACTAGAAATTTTCCTAATAAGAATTTCCAAGGGAATAAAAGTAATTCACAGACCAATTAGAATAATCAAAGGAATAAAGAATCTACTAACAACCACAATAACTATACAAAGAACTTTGAACGAAAGGAACCCATAAAGTGTTGGGAATGCAATGGTCCGCATTATGCATCAATCTGCCCCAATCGGAAGAAGACTGTTAGCAACATCCACACAATACAGGAGGAGATGACTGTTGGTGATCTAGCGAGGACAATGCCCAGGATCAATGCAACATTAGAGAACTGGAAAGCAGACTATCAAACTTCCATGGTGGAAGTGGAAGGTAAGATAAATAAAATACCTATATCTATTTTAATTGATCCAGGAGCTAGTTTAAGCTATATTTCTCTTAATTTGGTAGAAAAGTGTAAGCTTCTAGTTGAAAATTTTACAAGTTCTTGGTTAGTTCAGTTAGCTCCTGGTGCAAAGAGGAAGGTAATTAGCTTTGTAAAGAATTGTGCAGTAACAATGGATCGGTTTGAAACTTTTGTTAAGCTCAATGTATTACCTTTAGGTTCATATGATATATTAATTGGTATGGATTGGTTAGAGAAGCATAGGGTGGTCTTGAATTGCTTCGATAAAACCTTTACTTGCATAAATAACGATGGAAAGTTAATAAGTGTAAAGGGAATCCCTAGGAAAACAGCCGTAAGGTAGATCTCTGCTCTGCAGCTTAAGAGAGCTATTAGGAAAGGTTGTAAGGCTTATGCAGTAACAATAATCGTTGAAGAAAACATAACAACATAGATAAATTAAAATTGGAAGATATACCAATTCTAAAGGAATATTCAGATGTATTTCCGGAAGAAATTCCGAGACTGCATCCGAAATGGGAATTAGATTTTACTATTGAGCTGGTACCTAGTGCAGTGCCCAGCTCAAAAGCCCCTTATCAGATGAATATACTTGAACTAAATGAACTTAAGTCACAGTTAAAAGAACTTATTGATAAGAATTACATTAGACCTAGTGTGTCTCCCTGGGGGGCACATGTCATCTTTGTTAAGAAGAAGGACATAACTCTATGACTATGCACATATTATCGTCAATTAAATAAAATGACTATCAAGAACAGATACCCGTTACCTCGCATAGATGATCTATTTGATCAACTACATGGAGCCACGGTGTTTTCAAATATTGATTTACGGTCTGGATATCACCAGGTCCGAATTAAAGATGAAGACATCTTTAAAACAACCTTTAGAACTCGATATGGACATTACGAGTTTGTCGTTATGCATTTTGGGATTACTAACGCTCTAGTTGTTTTTATGTGTCTAATGAATAATGTAATGCATAAATATCTAGATAAATTTGTGGTCGTATTTATTGACAACATATTAATTTACTCAAAACCTGAAGAAGAACCGTAGAGAACACTTAAAAATTGTCTTGCAAGAGTTACGAGAGCATCAACTTTTTGTGAAATTTAGTAAATGTGACTTCTTTAAAGATAAAATCTAGTATTTAGGTCATGTGGTGACTAAAGAAGGAATTTCGATTGACCCCGAAAAGATAAAGGCAATCGAAGATTGGCCAGTCCCAAAATATGTAACTGACGTCCGATCATTCATGGGGATTACCGGTTATTATCGGAGGTTCATTGAAGGGTTTTCAAGAATTGTGAATCCGATAACCTCTTTGCAGAAAAAGGGGAAGAAATTTTATTGGAATCAGAAGTGCGAAGACATTTTTAAAAAGTTAAAAACATTATTAACCACCGCACCAATTTTAAGAATTGCTGACCCTAATAAAGATTTTATAGTATGTATTGACACATGCAATGACGATTTAGGTGGAGTATTGACTCAGGAAGGACATGTCATTGCTTATGAGTCTAGGAAAATGAATATTCATGAAAAAAATTATGCGACTTATGAATTAGAATTAGCTATTGTCATACATGCCTTAGAGATGTGGCGTCATCATTTAATTGGAAGGAAGTTTATCTTAATGACGGATAATAAAGGATTGAAATACGTGTTAGATCAACCTAACTTGAATGCTAGGCAAGCTAGGTGGCTAGATTTTCTAAGTGAATACGATTTTGAAATTCAATACATCAAAGGAAAGGAGAATAAGGTTGCCGATGCATTAAGTAGAAATGCAAAGCTGAATTTTACAGCAACTATTAGCACTTATACAACAGACTTGGAAGAACAACTTGAAGCTGAAATAGAACAAGATGAAAATTACAAGTAAAAGTAAAAGAGAATTTAATAGAAAGTCAAAGTACATGGTACAACTTGAATGAAAAAGGATTATTACTGTATAAAGACATATTATATGTACCTAATGTACCTAAGATTAAGCTATTAATTTTAAACGAAATTCATAAAACTCCTTATTCAGGGCATCCTGGTTATAATAAAACTATAACCATGCTAAGAAAAGATTATTTCTAGCCAAACAAGAAAAATGAACTGGCAGAATATATTGCTAGGTGCTTTGAATGTCAGCAAGTAAAAACTGAACATCAACATCCAGCTGGGCTACTTCAGCCATTGCCTATCTCTAGCTGAAAATGGGAGATAATTAGCCTTGATTTTGTTACTGGATTACCTAAAAATCAGAACTTAAATGACTCAATAATGGTAGTGGTTGAAAAATTGAGTAAATTAGCCCATTTTATTCTTGTAAAAACTACTTATAAAGCTACAAATATTGTTGATATTTTCTTAAAACAAATTTTTTGGTTGCATGGAATACCGAGGGTGATAATTTCAGACCGAGACCCTAAATTTACAGGTAATTTTTGGAGATCTTTGTTTAAAGGATTAAATACTACGTTAAACTTTAGTACCTCTTTCCATCCTCAAACTGATGAACAGACTAAAAGAGTAAATCAGGTATTGGAGGATCTACTCAGAATGTACGTAAAGGAGAAGCAAGGTAAATGGGACAATTATTTACACCTGGTAGAATTTGCTTACAATAATCATTATCAAGCTTCATCTAGGTATAGTCCTTTCGAAATTCTGTATGGAAGAAAATGCAATACCCCCATCTCTTGGAGTAATCCAGTGGACAGGTTAGTATTAGGACCTGAATTATTGAAAGAAATGGAATTAATTGTAAAACAGGTACAAGTTAATTTGAAAATTGCGCAAGATCGACAGAAAAGTCAAGCAGACCTTAAACGAACTCCAAAGGAGTTCCAGGTAGGAAAACATGTTTTCATTAAGGTGAGACCCAAAAAGAGTTCTCTGAGGCTGGGTAGCTGTGCCAATCTTGCACCTCGATATTGTGGTCCTTTTGAAATACTGTCCAGGATCGGACAGGTAGCATATCAGTTAGCTCTACCACCGAATTTAAGAGTTCACAATGTTTTTCACATTTCTGTTTAAAAAAAATATGTACATGATACTACTCATGTTATTAATTGGAATGATGTGCAGGTGGAACCCGAAGGAGATTTTCTAGTGGAACTAGATTGTATCCTCGAGCGGAGGGAGATCTTACTTCGAAACCACACCATTGGTCAAGTGAAGGTTCAATGGAAGCACCTTAGTCCATAGGAAGCCACCTGGGAATTGGAAAGTCATATGCAGGATGCATATCCAATTCTATTTCAGGGAAACTTTGAGGACGAGGAATAAATAACATCGAGGACGATGTTATAATAAGGGGGTGTGTATGTCACATGCCCCAATTTGCAAAAACAATTTAATGTTATTTGAGGAACATTGTGTTATATATATTTTATGCTAAGTTTGTAATTGATGACCAAGTAGGGTCAAGAATAATTAATGTAATTCAGAATATTTTATTTATAAATAAATAAATGATGAGACAACAGCTTAGGGAAGCTGTTAAAAGAGTGTTTACTGGTCACTTGGTGGAGGAGACTAGGTGGAGAGTACACTGACAAGTGGCGGAATGCTCAAACTACTTCCAACTGTTGCAGGTGGCAACTTCCCTATATTTGTGGTCATGATTCCCTAAGAAAGTGGAATTAGAGTAGGTGGCTCATTAAAAATAAACTGACCTAGAAGACCTATGCATCTCTATAAAATTTCTCATTGAAGATAGCTGAGGCTGCTCTCTAAGAGGTGATCATTCAGGGTGAATGAATTTTACTCAAGAGAAATTCGATGGAGGGGATTACTGAAGTGAGTTTAAGGGGTTAACTGCGGAGACTGAACTTATTGCAGCTATTAGGCTGAAGTTCTGACTACTATGAGCATATTTGAATTACTGAGGTAATTGGACTAGTCAGGTGACATAAGGTCTTAAGGTTATATTCTCCACCTAGTACTCTACCAAGAGGACCAGGAACAAGCTCGGGGGTCTTGAGGAAGCGATGTCTAAGCGTTCTCCAGTATTTGGTTGGGAGGAACATCCTCCTTAAGCTATTGTCTCCTTATTATTGACAGGTTCTATTTGTCTTCATGTTATTATATTCACTTACTATCTTCAGTAAAATGTTTACTAGTTTTTAAATACAGACATGTTAGTATTTAATTAGGGTTTAGGAAGAAAGGAGTAACTGTGTAATGATAGACTTGGTAATTTGTAGATTATGTTAGAAATAGTATTAAAGATGCAAAATGAGAAACAGATAGAATTATAATTCCATACTGTATTTTTCCACACCTGGCTCAGGAAGTACTCTAGTACAGCTGGGGTTTAGGTAAATATGATGATTCTTTTTACTTTAAATGAAAATGTAATTCATTCTGCTCTATTTTGCTTATGATTTCTTCTATAAAGAAGTAGTAAATAATGTCTACATCAAATGTATTTATTTCAGATAAGAACTAAAAGATAGGTATGTAAAAACATTTAGTAATCATATTACTTATAGAATTATTTTTCTTATACTAGTATTCTTTACAACACATAAAAACTTATAGTTTAGTAAATAAGTATAGGTATAGTAAACAGACCATTATCTAGGGTTTAGGTTAAGATATTTTTTATTTTAAAAACAATATTATAAACATTTGATTTCCAGACAATATGTGTCTCTGTTTTAAGACAGAAGGTTCTACTGTAATCTAAATAGAACCACTGAGGTCATTGAAAGATAAACATAACCTATTCCCAAATTTTGCAGAATTTACCCTAAAAACTTCCTTTATAAAAATAAAACAGCTGTAAAATTTATTAAAAGAAAATAATAAAATAGAGCTCTGAATCTTTCCTTGTAAAAATATATTCATTTCTGAACTGTAGGGTACACTTAATAATTAACCCTTTTGAACCAAAAATAGAGTAAAATATTACTCTTAAATATAGTAAATTTTCCCATAAACTGTGCACTGGAAATCTTTATAAATACAGGATAATAATTAAAATATTACATAAACAAATTGTTAAAAACAAATTCAAATAAGAAGATATGGCTTACAACCTTTAGAACTGAAGGTCGAGGCTCAGGATTGTTAATCAAACTTAACTGTGCAAAATTATATAAATCAAATAGTAACCATTCTTTACTGACAGGTAAAAACCTTAAATCATTTACAAATCCTGACTGAGTCATAGTCTTTTCTCACCTTTTAGAATCTATTATAAAAACTAAAATAAACTAGACAGAGGTCGACAACCTCATTGAGTTTAGAGTTGAGCTCTATCGTTTTAAAAATAAAGAAATTACATTGTTTAGGCCGAAAGGCAGAAAACACAAAATAAAAACCAATTTCCATCACGGCTACCAGGGCCTTCTTCACCCTTGCACAAAGTACCCTCTAAGGGTTTCTAAACTTTTACAAATAACAAACAAGATTTGAAACTTAAGCTAACATATAACTAAGGCCGTGTCTTTTCAACTGCAAGAACCAACTTCCAACAACCACAACGTCACGCAGGAAGAAACACTCGTTGGAACTGGGGCTTACCAGTTTGTATGCTCATGTAAAACTGAAGGGTGAGCTCACTTTCACCTACAGAGTTGGAACCAGAAGAAAGGACCTGCAAGATTCAAACCGTATCATTATAAATCCTTTGTTTTCTTAAAATTTGTAAAAACCCTTATAAGAAAACTAATGTAAAAACCGAGTTAAGGGTAAGTCCTTACCTGTATAGTTTTGAGTTGAAGCTGAGGAGAGATGGCCACCCTAGGTCATGTTGGCACCATACCGGAAGAAAAGAATACTTGGAGTCACCTCTGCAAAGGGAACACAAGGAAATCGACTCAACTAGACGAAGGCTGAAGCTATGAATGTTCAATTTCAGGTTAAAGATAAGCGCAGCCCTTGAGCTTTGAAAGAAAAACCACTATCCACTCTTACTGTAACTACTTCCACCAGTAAAGGACTAAAACCCTTAACGACTTCTCCCAATAGTCACAGAGTAGAAGTTGGAGGGGAAATGCCAAATTTGAAGGAGGTTACAGGTTTGCCATGGCCGTGAGCTCTCAGCTCGGTCAACAGGAAGGAGGAACTCTCACTATGCAAAGAAAATGAGTAGGGTTTGAAGGTTTTAAGTCAACCCTCAATTGGATGTAACCTATCCACGTGTCCTTCCAAATATTTCTTCAAGCATGGGTTGAAATATATAGTCAGCGCTGCATCAAACATTTTGCATTTTCAAATCAACAATCATTTCAATACTATACAACATATGATTTCCATCATTTGATATCATCATAAGTGGTTTGATACTTAGGTATTCTACCTTAGGTTACAACTTGGATACTCTTGTTATCCTAGAAGTTCTCCATGTTATTCAAACAAGTCGAAAGAATTGTGTATTATTTTGAAATAGTAAAAGAGTTATGAGAAGGTCATATTATAACTTATGACCATAGTAAAAAGAAAATCCATGTACTTCTAAAAAATTCTAGAGATTACACTTGAAGACATCTATTTCATATCTGGTTTGTCATGACGGGGAGCTCCTGTCAACTTGGAAGGTACCGGTAGGGGCGGTGACCTTCTAAGTGTTCAGAAATATATTGACACTTACTGTGCGCCTGGTACTCAAAAAAGTGGTACTTGCATCCCTATTGTTCATATTCACAGCTTGCCATTACAAGTGTTGGTAAGCACAATAGTGAGGGTTGCAGGCTCATCATCACTTCATCTTGCAACTCGAAACCAAATGAGACTTGTGGTGGAATGTCTACAAAGATCCTTATTTGACTGGTGCTCAGGAGTAATCCCGATAATGAAGAAGCAACTCTCTGACTACAAGAGAGGTCGATGAAAAAACTTCAGTTATTCTAGCATATTGGTGGCCTATTTCTTTGAGAGAGTGCTTGGTCTCAGTCCCAAAGTACCTCTACCATCTTTCTCTCCCCGTCATCCAAGACTGAGTAGGTGGGGAGAAATATTCCTTCACCAGGGCGGCAGTGGATCGGCTTAGAGTGTGTACGATGATGACTTCTACCTATGGTCGGAGCGACAACTACCTGCACTAGAGCAGTTTCCATATGCTGGGTTGGATTTCTGGGGTGACAATGACCTTTTCCTCCCTCTAGGAGGAGCATGGGGAGTGTCATGTATTTTGGTTTTTCAAGTTTTTTAAATTTTTATGAATTTTAGTCATAAAGATATATACATATGTATAAGATTTTTAATCCTTTAAATGTTTAAAAATGCAGATATTGGACCAGTCCGCCCTGTTGGGCATCCTCATATGTATGTGCGACCAGTGGTAGGAGAGGATCACGATCTAATTAGGGTTCTTGAGGGAAAGCTGGCTAGGCTTACCCAAAGAGTACCTACTTTACGTATTGAGCAGATCCCTGTCGTTATGCAGGAGTTAGTGGTTGGTATCCCACCTATATGGATATGCCTTATGAGAAGGGTAGCCATAACAGTGCTTGTTTACATAGAGGTTGTTGAGGCTGCTGCAGCTGAGCAAGCTGAAGAAGCCCGAGATCAGGATGACCGGGATGATCAGGGTGGGTAGGGTGACCAGGGTGGTCAAGCTTAGACCTAGGAGCATTTTATGGATTACGATCCATATTTTGTATATTTTTTGTATATTATACAGTTATGATTGGATCTGAGGATCAAAATCAACCTATATATATGGACATATATTCACACACACACACACACATATATATATTGCGGGTTTATTTGCATGTGTATTTCAATGTGTCTGTTGTAAATTTTATGAAATATGTGTTAAATGCCAATCCAAGATATAATTCGC
Source organism: Pseudotsuga menziesii (assembly GCA_001517045.1). NCBI lineage: Eukaryota > Viridiplantae > Streptophyta > Pinopsida > Pinales > Pinaceae > Pseudotsuga > Pseudotsuga menziesii. The sequence goes on along the minus strand of LPNX010604579.1, from coordinate 20,728 downwards.
ATATGCATCAATTAATGAATTTTGATTTCTTGGAATATGATTAAATGTAATAAAATCAAAATTTCTTTCCAATAACTTAACTTGCATAAACTGACGTAGTAGAATAGGGTTCCGCACTTGATAAGCTCGATTTAGCTGGGAAACTACTAGTTGAGAGTCAAGCCTAACTTCCAAATGGGTAATGCCTCATGTCAAGGCATCCCATAAAAGCTCAATGATTACCTTGTACTCGGCCACATTATTGGTAGCAGGACCTAGGAAAGCGCCTCCAAAGGCAACTAGCTGTCCTGAGGGTGACTAAATAACCCATGCGGCTGAAGCCAGGTTGCAAGTGTGGTGACTAGTGCCATCTGCAAAACCTACGAACCACTCAGAAGACATCTGTAACAACTAACATATGATATAAGAACACCAACTGGTGAACTATTGTACATAAAGTTAGATACAATAAAAATACAAAAAAGTTCTAAGCCTAAGCATAGTACTTTTTCAGGTAGAGCCCATTTCTAGGCTCCGGCAGCTTATTTCCCTTAAAATCACTTAATTCATACGCACCTTTCTTCAAAAAAATTTACATGACATAAGGTCCTAACCACATAGACCTGAATTTCCTTGCCCCCAGGGGTTCTTTGTCCCGATCCCAAAGCAAGACAAGTTCCCCTTCAGAAAAAATCCTAGGTTTGACCGATTTATCGTATTGATTTTTTACCCTATTTTTATGAGCCTCGTTGCTATCAGCGCATCCCTACGTTGTTCATATAGATGTTCTAAGTGTGACAAATGTTCTTCCAGCTTAGTCGCATCAGGTAGCACATGAATAACAATCTTTAAAGATAGGATTTCGCATTCAACTGGGGTTACTGCTTCCACTCCGTGAACAAGTTGGAAAGGAGAAAACCCTGTGGCAGTTTTCACATTAGTTCGATAAGCCAAAGTGTAGGATACAATATGATGTGCTAATTTGATCAGGATGCATTAATAGTGCGCTTGAGAATAGTCTTCAAGGTCTTATTTACTACCTCGACTTGACCATTCACTTGCGGGTAGAAAGAAGATGCATGTTTTTGTTTAAACCCTAGCATAGTGGTCAATTTAGTCATCATGCTATTTTGGAAGTGATTGCCATGGTCAGTGACAATATCTTTAGGAATACCGAAACGTGCAATAATTTGGATGAAAATGAAAAACGCTGCAGTTTCCCCATCAGCTTTATAGGTGGGCATTGCCTCTGCCCACTTTGTGAAGTAATCTACAACAATAATGATGTATTTGTGCCCCCCAGCCGAAACTGGGTTGCATGTCACGTAATCTATCCCCCACTTAGTGAAGGGGTCCACTGAGATGACGGGAAATAATGGAGCAGGATGTGACCACATATTTCTGGTGTAAAGCTGAAAAAGGATGACAGTGCTTCACGACTTCCACACAATCTTTAAAGATCGTGGGCTAGAAATAACGGGCACATAAGATCTTCTGGGCCATTGCTAACCCAAATAAATGACCCCCACACACTTTGCTATGGGCATCATTTAGGACAATCTTGTCCTCTTTGTGAGTTAAACATCAATGCAAAACAGAGTCTACCCCTCTATGATATAAAGTATCTCCAATAATGAGGTATATTTTTGCATGTAAACGTAGTTTGCGTCGTTCTTACCGCGAAAAGGTTGCAGGGCACTTCAGAGTTTGGAGATAGACAAGTATATCTCCTTACCAAGGGTTAGAGGTGGAAATAAAAAATATGTTCTCATCTGGGAATGAGTCTTCTTCAATGGCTACATCTTCCTCAACCAAAAATTCTGCAATGAGTTCCGCAAAAACTAAGGATTTTTTGGATTTGGCGGATTGGAAATCTAAGTCAAACTCCTGGAGAATGGCTATCAATTTGTTGAATTTTCCTCCAACTATCCGTCGGGACAAAACATATTGGAAAGGATTAACATCTGCCACTACCATCGTAGTCCTCAATAAGATGTAGTGATGCAACCTCTGAACAGCATACACAGCTGCTAATGCCAACTTTTTGACATGGGAATACCTAAGTTCAGGGCCAGCTAAAGCACGACTAAGATATTAGATGGCATGCTCTTGGAGCTTATAATCCTCCTGGACTAGTACTACCCCTATGGTCAACTCAAATGCGGCCAGATACAATATAGAATCATGAGATTAATCTGGTGGATGCAGTAATGCCGTCGACAACAAAGCTTTGTTTAATGCCTCAAACGCAATTTGTGTGATTTCATCCCATACAAATGGGGTGTCCTGCTTCAACAGGCACATGAAACCTTTAGCGATCTTGGCATAATTCATGATAAAATGTCAAAGGAAGTTGGACTTCCCTTGCAGGCTTTGAAGCTACCTAATGGAACGAGGAGGAGGCAGATTTACAATGGCCTCAACTTTCAAAGCATCCACCTGAATACCTTTGTTAGAAACAATGAACCTGAGAAGTCTACCTGACTCGACACAGAAAACGCACTTGTGGGGATTCAAGCGAATTTTGTAGTATCTGCATTGTTCAGAGATTAAACACAAGTGATCTGGGTGATTGATCCTCTTACGAGAATGTGCTGGCAAATAATCAAGGTAGGGTTCGACAATAGACTTAATGTCATGAAATGCAAAATTCATTGCCCGCTGAAAGGTAACCCCTACATTTTTCAATCCAAAAGGCATTTTCTTATATGCAAATTTACCCCAAGGACAGATGAAAGTTGTTTTATGTTGATCTTCTGATTTAATTTGAATCTGATTATACCCAGAGAAACCATCCATAAACGAAAAGACTTCACTCCCTGCACAAGCATCAATGATTTGATCTATGAATGGTGTGGGGTAGTTATCCTTAGGACAGACTTTGTTTAAATCACGAAAGTCAGTACAAATGCGTATCGTCCCTTGCTTTTTGTCGACAAGAACAGGGTTGGATACCCATTCTATCAAAGCTATCGAGTAAATGAAACCGGTTTTCAGCAGTTTTTCAACTTCAGCCTTAACAACTGTCGCTTTACATGGATTGACAGGTCTAAGTTTTTGTCAAACTGGTTTGGCATCAGGATAGGTTCGGATTTCATGTTCGACTATCGATGGAACTATGCGTGGAATATCCTCATATGACCAGGCAAACACATCACGAAATTCCTTAAACAAGGATGTATAGATAGCAATCTCCTCCGGAGAACAGTTCGCACCGATATGTACATTTTCCACAATGTTTGGGTTTGCATAGATGTTGATAGGAATATTAATGGAAATGTTTTCTCTGCCATGAAGAAGAGACGACACAGGAATCTCTCCCATGAAGAATTATCATTCCTCTATAATTTTATTCATATCACGAAATCCAGAAACAAATTACAATGGAGAGCCTCGGCCATTGAAAGTTCCCCAACCCCCATCTCCCTCTATCGAGAGTATATTTATACTATCTTAGACCTAAGACTAATCCCCGAAACAAAAACTGGAAATTGTTTTTCAGTCACAATCAGACACTAACAGTTTAGAGTGTGGTACTATCGCCATGATTTACAAACATAAACAGACATTATGGAATAAGTGGGCGTGCTCGGCCTGGGTGACATCCCAATGTTTTTGTTGCTGTGCCTGTAGATCTTGATGATGATGTATTATGGTCGCTTTCAGGTGAGTCACCATTGACTGGGTTTTGGACTCTCTAGCCGGTTTGTCAAGTCAGCATAGAGCCCTTTCTGCCCCTTCCCTTATGTCTCCTCTATGTTCAAAATCACCTTTCTGCATGGACGCAAACTAGCAAGGAAGTTTGTGTCCCTTACCTGCTTAACCTTCTCTGCAGCCCCTCTCTCTCTGGGTAAGATTGTTAGACTAAGGGTCTGGAAGAAGGGTCATATTGCTTCTGGAAAAGGAAAGCCTTTGCAATGGCTTGTCATTCTTGTACTCCTCACCTTCTATGAGGTGGGCTTTCCCACAGGCAATACGATGGAGCATACCTCCACCATCCCTATCACCTTAGGTAAGTGGAATTTACAAATAGGGCTATGCAGGCATTGGACCCTTGATGCTCCCATCCGCACAACTGCTCCCACAGAGCACAGCTTGGGACTATCTTCTTGTGTAGAGACTTTGGAGGCAACGATGGTGTCAGGGGATCCTAGAAAAAAACCTATGGGACATGGGTGTCCAGGAAATGCTCCACTAGAGGTGTGGGAATCTAAAGACGTGTATATCTCTCAAAATTCTTCACGTCTGCGCCCCGATGGCTGGTGTCATCCTTGGTATGGAAAACCAAGGCGACGGGTAAGTGTAGAAATAGGCTCACCAACCATCAGCACACCGAGACGGACAAGCTTTTCAAACCAAATTCCCATTGCCAAGTTCTCGAACTTCTATGGACTCGCAACAAAACAAAACCTCGGGCTTTGAAAGTATGCCAGCTCATTCCTGACATTATAAAGGATTTGGAAGATGGTGTCATATATATAAGGCTAAGAGACTGGACTCCGCAATGACCGGTCAACATTCCTACACATTCTGTCATCAAGTGTGTCGGTGCTGGCATGTTTGAGGGCATGAGCTAAGTGATCTTTTACCTGTTGGAGATATAGTCACGTCGCTTCATCAGCTGCGGCACTTTACTATTTTCTATAGGAGAGATTTTTGGGTGTCATCCTATGTAGTCGACCCCATGCTGCAAAACAGATGGAATGGACGTTCTCACACTCCCTCGCTCATGTGAGGTAGGAAACAAAATGGTCTTCCTCGTTGAAATTGACTTGCCCCATGTGAAGGGTGGATTTGTTGGCTACTTCCACATGCCAAACCACACGGAGGCTGCCCGTCTTTAGGTGATGTGGCTCCGCCACAGGGATGATTTCTCCTGTACGCATGCTACAAATGGCATCCTAGGAATCAATTAATCTACTGGGAGGAAAATCATGTGTGAGAATGTCCCCTCTACTATCAGATATACCATGGATCTCATACCTACAGATTTGAGACCCTCACAACCCTTTGATTCGGGTGTCTTTTGCATCCATCATCCACGTTTCTTTAGACCCCAGCCGTTGATTCATGATTAGCTTTCATGGGGACTGTCTAATCGAGGGCACGTTAACATTTGGCCAAGATTCCCTTGTCTAATCGAGCGAGCAATTTCAAGTCACTGAATCTTTCACGTTCGTCGATCAATGCTGACCCTTCGTCGTGCCCGTTGATCTTTGCAGCCAGTACCACTTTTTGCAATTTGGAATCACGACTTTATCCGTGCTAGTTTGGACTGCAAAATAATCTATGGCCATGGATCTACTCATACTCTTATCTCCGTCATCAGATATATCCATCCTTTAATCCATTTCGCGATTCGAAAAATCTCCTTCTTCTGTGCACGTTTGCCCAGCGAAATCGCCTCAGGACGTCGATCGGGCTCTGCCTTGATCTCGACCTTTCATCGCTTGTCCCCTTTAACAGGCTTCGCGAATACTAAAATTAAATATTTTCTCGCATCTTTCGGCCTGTGGACACACGCTCCATCGTTGATATTCTTCGTTGTGAATATGGATCATTGATCTACGACGCTTCTTTATCTCATTCTCGCTGCTGCATGTCTTGTTTTTTTAAAAGATCCACCACCGTAGATCGAGGTCTCTTCTCCATCTTACGGCCTTAACCAATAGAAACTTTCGATTGGATAACCTGAGGGGTGTTTGTATAATTCTTCATTGAACAAGACCCTTTTCGAATTCTTTGAAGGACATAACTTGGCAGTTGCAAACGAAGTGCTAACAGCTGGCTCCACAAGGGACACTATCCTCCCAATGAGGTAGCAAAGAACCTGGTAAACCAAGTGCCAAATCCTTTGGGTTTTCCCTAGTCCTTCTTTGAAATATTCAACATGATCTGAGCTATTGCTGTAACAATTTATGTCAATTTGCAAACTATGCTCTTAACCATACTCTGAAACTGAGAACAATTGTGACTGCAAACCTGTACTTACAACTGAAAATGAAAACAAACTGAACAGCACTGAAGGAAATGCTCGATAGACCTTGAGCTTATTTGTACCTACCTACTCTACCTAATTGAGCATACATGCCTAATTAAGTGAATTCTGACTTCCAATGAAGCCAATCAAGCAACTTATCCAATAATTTTGTTTCCCTTTCATGCTTGATTAATAACAATGATGAAATGCATAATGGAAGTAGGCTATAGCAAATAAAATGATCTTTACAGCAGAGATATAACCAGTCATTACCATTACCCAGCCTCTCCATGTACTTTGCTATGGGTTCATAGAAAGCACGACAACCTCCAGCATATTCTGCCCTCTGTTTATCATGGGAAAGCTGTCGAAAACGCCCATCCTCTAGTGAGATATTAGGCTGATGTTTGAAATACCTTTGAAAGGGATTCCCAGGACTATTTTCAAATGAAATATCCACCCTTTCATTCAAGACTCCTGAAGCTAGAACCTCACCTTCCTTATATGCCTCACCATGGAGATCATCTTTTTTTTCAACAGAATCAAGCAAGCACAATCCTTCTCTATGGGATGATATTCCTGAAGGTGAAAAGTTAAAAAAGGAATTTATTTGAGAACTATTACCTCCTTCTTTGTGACCCAATGCCTCATCACAAACTCCTGATGTATCAATAAGCGGAGAGGGACTACATGACTGTTCCTCTTTATCATCTTTTGTTCCAAACAAGTCTATGGAATGCACCATATCCTCTAAATTTTGTTTCTGCTTAGAGGCTTTAATTCTGTGCCTTATTAATTCAATTGAGGAATAACACAAGGGCAGACTGTCACCTTCAACACACTTATTAAACTTTCCTATCTCAACCCTATGAATTTGGATTACAGCTTGATTTTCTCCATTAGCAGATCTTAGTTCTATAGCTAGCTCTTTGGGTATAACCTCCAGGTATTCCTCCTCCTACTCATCGTACACGGGTGCACCGAAATCCCTTTTAAAATCATCATTAACGGATCCGGTGCTAAGAAGATTGCAATATTCAGAAAATAGAACGGCAGAACCATCTACTTCTATATCAGGTCGATCATTTTCTTGTCTATTAAGAGAAAGCTTTAGCTGAACAGGGACAATCCCCTTTCGTTTATGTGGCCCAACTAATTTTAATGTATCTTTTATTTCACCACCACTATCTTGACCTGACAATTTTTTAGACATATTAAGGTTTTCTTCAACCTCCAAACAATCAATAAACATGTGTTGCAAAGTGGTTGATTTTCTTTCCAAAAGAAGTAATGATAGTTCAGGAGGAAAGGTAGCTGCATAATAGATTTTGGCAGCATTTTCAAGAGGTTGGAATTCCTTGGGCATGTTATAATAAAAGCTTGCAAATATTCTGTTAAAAATAGACATGGCTTCACCCTCATGCCTCTTCAGGGAATAAAATTATGAAAGTATTTGGTCTAGTGGCCTTCTCCTACCCCAAAATTTCAAAAAGGCGCAAGAAAACTCTTCCTAGGTACTGATGGACTTGGGCTGCAAGTGTTTGAACCATTCTTTAGTATCTCCTTGCAAGGACTGGGTGAAAGTCCTCATGCAAACATCATCATGATTCTATTTCAAAAAGGTCAAAGAAATGTTCAAAAGCCTGTAAATGTTTGTCAGCAGTGAGGTCTCTGGATTCTCCATCAAATTTGGGGAGGTACTTGTAATGTTTCGTAGGAAAATCATGTAGGATAGGAGGAAAGTGTAGTGGCTTGTATTGGCTTGGAATACTAGGAGAGACCAGTTTGGGTGAAATAGATATGTTATCAACCGTGGTTTCATGAGGTTCACAGGGGTGACCTTTAATGTCAGGAGCTTCGGGTAAAAGATCTTGGTCAAAATCAAATGTACAAGACGATGCAATGCTTTTAGTTCGTAAAGAAGGATATACAGGAATATATTCATAGCTCTATTCCGAGTGAAATGAACCATGGAAGGTTGTTTTGATAAATTTAGGAAAGGATAAGAACAAACTTACAAGGGAAGGCAAGGCATCTTGGAAGAAACAGAAACCCGAGTATCTTACCCTTTCACCATGCATTTTCAGGCTTCACAACGAGCTCATTTTCCCAGCAGAGTCTGCCAGTTCTTTCTGACAATTTGATTTATGGGTCATATCACCAGTGAAGTCGCTGAAGTCTGAATCCCTTAAGAGTGGAGTCACTGAAGTTTGAATCCTTTAAGAGTGGAGTCACCAGGTGAAAAGTGCACAACCTTCTTGATGTCTGATTGTTGTTCACCATCAACAATCAAATCTGAAATTATGTCATTCATACCCAGGGATGATCTTCAATCTTGTCCCCAGTAACAGCGCCAGTTTGTTAGCACTGGAATCGAACCAAAGGTTGGCAGAAGGCTTGTTCCTTACCAATAGTAGAACCATTTTAGCACTTCTAAACCAACACAGTCAGAGAGGGATCTCTCGTTTACTTACCAAATTTGCTCACGCAAGATATTCAATCGAGAAAGGTCAGGAGGTCAGATTCCTAAATGGGGTAGGTATGTTGTTATAAGGTGTATGTGGGATGATAAGAGAGGAGGACCATTGGACAATGGAGTTGACAGTCCTGGTATGGAACATGTTGCAAGAGGTAAAGAATTGCGAAAATTTACAGACAGAGGCAAGGTAGCCGCCCATCTTTCAATCAGGAGATATTTATTAGGTGACTAGTCAATGAGAGGAAACAGTCCATCACACAGAGAATTTCCAGGATGAATTCTATGTGACTTTAGAATAAATTGTTTTAAAATGTTTTAAACAAAGGGACGAGAGCATACAGGATGAATTCTGGCCCTTATACACTACTGTCCAAACATGAAAGCAAATAACAAACTGGAATGAAAACATGATAAACATTCATGTAAGGAAGTTACATATTGAAAGAAGAGACGACACATGAATCTCTGCCATGAAGAATTATCATTCCTCTACAATTTTATTCATATCATGAAAGCCAGAAACAAATTACAATGGAGAGCCTCGGCCATTGAAAGTTCCCCAACCCCCATCTCCCTCTACCGAGAGTATATTTATACTATCTTAGACCTAAGACTAATCCCTGAAACAAAAACTGGAAGTTGTTTTCAGTCAGAATCAGGCACTAACAATTTAGAGTGTGGTACTATAGCCATGATTTACAAACATAAACATACATTATTGAATAAGTGGGCATGCTTGGACTGGGTGACAGCCCGATGTTTCTATTGTTGTGCCTGTAGACCTTGACGACGATGTCTTATGGTCGCTTTCAGGTGAGTCACCATTGACTGGGTTTTGGACTCTCTAGTTGGTTTGTCAAGTCAACATAGAGACCTTTGTGTCTCCTCTATGTTCAAAATCACCTTTCTGCATGGACGCAAACTAGCAGGGCAGTTTGTGTCCCTTACCTGCTCAACCTTCTCTACAGCCCCTCTCTCTCTGGGTAACACTGTTAGACTGAGGGTCTGGAAGAAGGGCCATATTGCTTCTGGAAAAGGTAAGCCTTTTGCAGCGGCTTGTCATTCTTGTACTCCTCACCTTCTATGAGGTGGGCTCTCCCACAGGCAATACGATGGAGAGTACCTCCACCATCTCCAGCACCTTAGGAGGGTGAAATTCACAAATAGGGTTGTGCAGGCATTGGACCCCTGATGCTCCCATCTGCACAACTACTCCCACAGAGCGTAGCCTGGGACTATCTTCTTGTGCGGAGACTTTGGAGGCAGCGATGGTGTCAGGGGCTCCTAGAAAAAAACACCTACGGGACATGGGTGTCTAGGCAATGCGCCACTAGAGGTGTGGGCATCTAAAGACGTGTATATCTCTCAAAATTCTTCACGTTTGCGCCCGGATGGGTGGTGTCATCCCTGGTATGGAAAACCAAGGCGATCGGTAAGTGTAGAAACAGGCTCACCAACCATCAGCACACTGAGACAGACAAGCTTTTCGAACCAAATTGCCATTGCCAAGTTCTCTAACTTCTATGGACTCGCAACAAAATGAAACCTCAGGCTTTGAAAGTATGCTAGCTCATTCCTGACATTATAAAGGCTTTGGAAGATGGTGTCATATATATAAGGCTAAGAGACTGGACTCCGCAATGATCGGTCAACATTCCTGCACATTCTGTCACAGAGTGTGTCGATGCTGGCATGTGTGAGGGCATGAGCTGAGTGATCTTTTACCTCCTGGAGATCTAGTCACGTTGCTTTATCAGCTGCAGCACTTTACTATTTGCTACGGGAGATATTTTTGGGTGGCATCCTATGTAGTCGACCCCATGCTGCAAAGTAGATGGAATGGACATTCTCACACTCCCTCGCTCATGTGACGTAGGAAACAAAATGGTCTCCCTCGTTGCGATTAATTTTCCCGATGTGAAGGGTGGATTTGTCGGCCACTTCCTTACTTCCCCATGCCAAACCACATGGAGGTTGCCCATCTTTAGGTGATGTGGCTGCGCCATAGGGATGATTTGTCCTATACGCATGCTACAAATGGCATCCTAGGAATCAATTAATCTACCGGGAGGCAAATCATGTGTGCGAACGTCCCCTCTACTGTCAGATATACCATGGATGTCATACCTACAGACTTGATACCCTCTCAACCCTTTGATTCGGGTGTCTTTTGCATCCATCGTCCACATTTCTTTAGACCCCAGCCGTCGATTCATGATTAGCTTTCATGGGGACTGTCCAATCGAGGGCATGTTAACATTTGGCCAATCTTCCCTTGTCTAATCAAGCGAGCACTTTCAAGTCGCGGAATCTTTCACGTCTTTTGATCAATGCTGACCCTTCGTCGTGACCGTTGATCTTTGCATCCAGTACCACTTTTCACGATTTGGAACTGTGACTTTATCCGTGCTAGTTTGGACTGCAAAATAATCTATGGCCATGGATCTACTCATACTCTTATCTCCGCTGTCAGATATCTCTGTCCTTTAATCCATTTTGTGATTCGAAAAATCTCCTTCTTCCGTGCACGTTTTCCCAGCAAAATCACCTTAGGCCGTCGATTGGGCTCTGCCTTGATCTCGGCCTTTCATTGCTTGTCCCCTTTAACAGGCTTCACGAATACCAAACTTAAATATTTTCTCGTATCTTCTGGCCTGTGGACCCACACTCCATCGTTGATCTTCTCCGTTGTGAATATGGATCATTGATCTACGACGCCTCTTTATCTCATTCTCGCTGCTGCATGTCTTGATTTTTGAAAATTTCCACCACCATAGATCGAGGTCTCTTCTCCATCTGAAGGCATTAACTGACAGAAACTTTCGATTGGATAACCTGAGGGGTGTTTGTATAATTCTTCATTGAACAAGACCCTTTTCAAATTCTTCGAAACCCATAACTCGATAGTTGCAAACGGAGTGCTAACAGCTGGCTCCATAAGGGACACTATCCTCCCAGCGAGGTAGAAAATAACCCCATAGACCAAGTGCCAAATCCATTGGGTTGCCCCCAATCCTTCTTCGAAATATTCAGCATGCTCTGAGCTATTGCTGTAATAATTTATGTCAATTTGCAAACTATGCTCTTAACCATACTCTGAAACTGAGAACAATTGTGACTGCAAACCTGTACTTACAACTGAAAATGAAAACAAACTGAACAGCACTGAAGGAAATGCTTGATAGACCTTGAGCTCATTTGTACCTACCTACTCTACCTAATTGAGCATACATTCCTAATTAAGTTAATTATGACTTCCAATGAAGCCAATCAAGCAACTTATCCAATATTTTTGTTTCCCTTTCATGCTTGATTAATAACAGAGATGAAATGCATAATGGAAGCAGGCTATAACAAATAAAATGATCTTTACAGCAGATATATGACCAGTCATTACCATTACCCAGCCTCTCCATGTACTTTGCTATGGGGTCATAGAAAGCACGACAACCTCCAACATATTCTGCCCTCTGTTTTTCATGGGAAAGCTGTCGAAAATGCCCTTCCTCTGGTGAGATGTCAGGCTGATGTTTGAAATAGCTTTAAAAGGGATTCCCAGGACTATTTTCAAATGAAATATCCACCCTTTCATTCAAGACTCCTGAAGCTAGAACCTCACCTTCCTTATATGCCTCACCATGGAGATCATCTTTTTTTTCAACAGAATCGAGCAAGCACAATCCTTCTCTATGGGATGATATTCGTGAAGGTGAAAAGCTAAAAAAGGAATTTATTTGAGAAATGTTACCTCCTTCTTTGTGACCCAATGCCTCATCACAAACTCTTGATGTATCAATAAGCGGAGAGGAACTGCATGACTGTTCCTCTTTATCATCTTATGTTCCAAACAAGTCTATGGAATGCACCATATCCTCTAACTTTTGTTTCTGCTTAGAGGCTTTAATTATGTTCCTTATTAATTCAAACGAGGAATAACACAAGGGTAGAATGTCACCTTCAACACACTTACTATACTTTCCTATCTCAACCCTATGACTTTGGATTGCAGCTTGATTTTCTCCATTAGCAGACCTTGGTTCTATAGCTAGCTCTTTGAGTATAACCTCCAGGTATTCCTCCTCATACTCATTGTACATGAGTGTACTGAAATCCCTTTTAAAATCATCATTAACGGATTCGGTGCTAAGAAGATTACAATATTCAGAAAGCAAAACGACAGAACCATCTGCTTCTATATCAGGTCGATCATTTTCCTGTCTAGTAAGAGAAAGCTTAAGCCGAACAGGGACTATCCCCTTTCATTTATATGGCCGAACTAATTTTAATGTATCTTTTATTTCACCACCACTATCTTGACCTGACAATTTTTTAGACATCTTAAGGTTTTATTCAACCTCCAAACAATCAGTAAACATGTGTTGTAGAGTGGTTGATTTTCTTTCCAAAAGAAATAATGATAGTTCAAGAGGAAAGGTAGCTGCATAATAGATTTTGGCAGTGTTTTCAAGAGGTTGGACTTCCTTGGGCATGTTATAATAAAAGCTTGCAAATATTCTATTAAAACTAGACATGGCTTCACCCTCATGCCTCTTTAGGGAATAAAATTATTAAAGTATTTGGTCCAATGGCCTTCTCCTACCCCAAAATTTCAAAAAGGCGCAAGAAAACTCTTCCTAGGTACTGATGGACTTAGGCTGCAAGTGTTTGGACCATTCTTTAGTATCTCCTTGCAAGGGCTGGGCGAAATCCCTCATGCAAACATCATCATGAGTCTATTTCAAAAAGGTCAAAGAAATGTTTAAAAGCCTGTAAATGTTTGTCAGCAGTGGGGTCTCTGGATTCTCCATCAAATTTGGGGAGGTACTTGTAATGTTTCACAGGAAAATCATGTAGGATAGGAGGAAAGTGTAGTGGCTTGTATCAGCTTGGAATATTGGGAGAGACCAGTTTGGGTGAAATAGATATGTTATCAACCGTGGTTTCATGAGGTTCACAGGGGTGACCTTTAATGCCACGAGCTTTGGGTTAAAGATCTTGGTCAAAATCAAATGTACAAGACGATGAAATGCTTTCAGTTCGTAAAGAAGGATATATAGGAATATATTCATAGCTCTGTTCTGAGTGAAATGAACCATGGAAGGCTGTTTTGATAAATTTAGGAAAGGATAAGAACAAACTTACAAGGGAAGACAAGGAATATTGGAAGAAATGGAAACTCAAGTATCTTACCCTTTCACCATGCATTTTCAGGCTTCACAACGAGCTCATTTTCCCAGCAGAGTCTGCCAGTTCTTTCTGACAATTTGATTTATGGGTCATATCACCAGCGGAGTCGCTGAAGTCTGAATCCTTTAAGAGTGGATTCACTGAAGTCTAAATCCTTTAAGAGTGGAGTCACAAGGTGAAAAGTGCACAATTGTCTTGATGTCGTATTGTTTTTCACCATCAACAATCAAATCTGAAATTATGTCGTTCATACCCAGGGATGATCTTCAATCTCGACCTCGGCAACGACGCCAGTTTGTTAGCACCGGAATTGAACTAAAGGTTGGCGGAAGGCTCGTTCCTGGGTAATAGCAGAATCGCTTTAGACTGGGCTTCTGGCCCAACACAGTCAGGGAGGGATCTCTTGTTTACTTACCAAATTTGCTCACGCAAGATATTCAATCGAGAAAGGTCAGGAGGTCAGATTCCTGAATGGGGCAAGTATGTTGTTATAAGGTGTAGGTGGGATGATCAGAGAGGAGGAACACTAGGAAATGGAGTCGACAGTCCTAGTATGGAACATGTTGCAGGAGGTAAAGAATTGCGGAAATTTACAGACAGAGGCAAGGTAGTCACCCATCTTTCAATCAGGAGATATTTATCAGGTGACTAGTCGATGAGAGGAAATAGTCCATCACGCAGAGAATTTATAGGATGAATTCTACGTGAATTTAGAATAAATTTTTAAAAATGTTTGAAACAAAGGGCCGAGAGCATATAGGATGAATTATGGCGCTTATACACTACTGTCCAAACATGAAAGCAAATAACAAACTGGAATGAAAACAGGATAAACATTCACGTAAGGAAGTTACATATTGAAAGAGATGACATATGAATCTCTACCATGAAGAATTATCATTCCTCTACAATTTTATTCATATCACGAAATCCAGAAACAAATTATAATGGAGAGCCTAGGCCCTTGAAAGTTTCCCAACCCCCATCTCCCTCTACCGAGAGTATATTTATACTATCTTAGACCTGAGACTAATCCTCGAAACAAAAATTGGAAACTGTTTTCAGTCACAATCAGACACTAACAGTTTAGAGTGTGGTACTATCGCCATAATTTACAAACATAAACAAACATTATGGAATAAGTGGGCGTTCTTGGCCTGGGTGACAGCCCGACGTTTCTGTTGCTGCGCCTATAGACCTCGAGGACGATGTCTTCTGGTCACTTTCAGGTGAGTCACCGTTTATTGGGTTTTGGACTCTCTAGCTGGTTTGTCGAGTTAGCATAGTGCACTTTCTGCCCCTTTCTTTGTGTCTCCTCCATGTTCAAAATCACCTTTCTGCATGGACGCAAATTGGCAAGGCAGTTTGTGTCCCTTACCTGCTCAACCTTCTCTATAGTCCCTCTCTCTCTGGGTAACACTGTTAGACTGAGGGCCTTTGCAACAGCTTGCCGTTCTTGTACTCCTCACCTTCTATGAGGTGGGCTATACCATAGGCAATACGGTGGAGTGTACCTCCACGAGCCCCATCACCTTTGACAAGTGGAATTCACAAATAGGCCCTAGGGTTGTGCAGGCATTGGACCCCTGATTCTCCCATCCGAACAACTGCTTCCACATAACGCATCCTAGGACTATCTTCTTGTGTGGAGGCTTTGGAGGTAGCGATGGTGTCAGGGGCTCCTGGGAAACCACCTACGGGACATGGGTGTCCCGGTAATGCACCACTAGAGGTGTGGGCATCTAAAGACGAGTATATCTCTCAAAAATCTTCACGTCTGTGCCCCGATGGCTGGTGTCATCCTTGGTATGGAAAACCAACTTTGACGGGTAAGTGTAGAAACAGGCTCACCAACCATCAGCACACCCAGACGGACAAGCTTTTCGAACGAAATTTCCATTGCCAATTTCTCGAACTTCTATGGACTCGCAACAAAATAAAACCTCTGGATCTGAAAGTATGATAGCCCATTCCCGGCGTAATAAAGGATTTGGAAGATGGTGTCATATATATAAGGCTAAGAGACTGGACTTCGCAATGACCGGTCAGCATTCCTGCACATTCTGTCATCGAGTGTCTCAGTGCTGGCATGTGTGAGGGCATGAGCCGAGTGATCTTTTACCTACGAGAGATCTAGTCAGTTTGCTTCATCAGCTACGGCACTTTACCATTTGTTGCAGGAGATATTTTCGAGTGTCATCCTGGGTAGTCGACCCCATGCTACAAAGCAGATGGAATGGACGTTCTCACACTCCCTTACTCCTGTGACGTAGGAAACAGAATGGTCTCCCTTGTTGTGATTGTCTTGCATCATGTGAAGGGCAGATTTTTCGGCTACTTCCTTACTTCCACATGCCAAACCACACAGAGGTTGCCCGTCTTTAGGTGATGTGGCTGCGCCACAGGGATGATTTCTCTTGTATGCATGCTACAAATGGTGTCCTGGGAATCAATTAATCTACCAGGAGGAAAATCATGTGTGCAAACGTCCCCTCTACTATTAGATCTTCCATGGATGTGATACCTATAGCCTTGAGACCCTCTCAACCCTTTGATTCAGGTGTCTTTCGCATCCATCGTCCACGTTTCTTTAGACCCCTACCGTCGATTCATGATTAGCTTTCATCAGTACCGTACAATCATGGGCAAGTTAACATTTGGCCAATATTCCCTTGTCTAATCGAGTGAGCACTTTCAAGTCAAGGAATCTTTCACGTCCATCGATCAATCCCTACCCTTCTTTGCGACCATTAATCTTTGTAGCTAGTACCACTTTGCGATTTGGAATCGTGACTTTATCTGTGCTAGCTCGGACCACGAAATAATCTATGG
This sequence comes from Pseudotsuga menziesii, assembly GCA_001517045.1. Taxonomy (NCBI): domain Eukaryota; kingdom Viridiplantae; phylum Streptophyta; class Pinopsida; order Pinales; family Pinaceae; genus Pseudotsuga; species Pseudotsuga menziesii. The sequence goes on along the minus strand of LPNX010604579.1, from coordinate 4,271 downwards.
CCATGGATCTGCTCATACTCTTATCTCTGTCGTTAGATATCTTCGTCCTTTAATCCATTTTGCGATTCGAAAAAGCTCCTTCTTTCATGCATGTTTTCCCAGCGAAATCACCTCAGGCCATCGATCGGGCTCCGCCTTTATCTAGGTCTTTCATCGCTTGTCCCCTTTAACAGGATTCACGAATACCAAACTTAAATATTTTCTCACATATTCCGCCCTGTGGAACCACGCTCCATCGTTGATCTTATCCGTTGTGAATCTGGATCATTGATCTATGACGCCTTTTTATCTCATTCCCGCTGCTGCATGTCTTGATATTTGAAAATATCCACCACCATAGATCGAGGTCTCTTCTCCATCTGACGGCCTTAACCAACGAAAACGTTCGATTGGATAACCTGAGGGGTGTTTGTATAATTATTCATTGAACAGGACCCTTTTCAAATTCTTCCAAGCCCATAGCTCGACAGTTGCAAACGGAGTGCTAACACGGGGTGTTTGATGGAACTAGCTCTGGAGATCTAAGATCCTTCCAGCAAGACAAGGACATGACACATGTGGAAGCACCCTCATCAACAACTGCCCTTCCAATTATTTTTTCACCATGGATGACATCTATTGATAAGGCCACATGATATGGTAGGCGAATTTTGACGTTAGACAAATTAAACTTTGCCATGAGGCTCAATGAATCCATACTAACTAAGGCTGCTAAGAATGCATCACGCTGGGTGGGACAACTCTGTAACACCTCTAAATCTGACATCGCACAAGGCGTTTGGGATAAATCTTCAACTACAGAGTAATTGGCTACAGCCCTAGAATTAGGATTGTGCAATGTTTTCTTAAAGACACCCTTTGGTATCTTGGGCATTGTTTTGGCAGGTTTTTCAATTGTGAGAGGGTTAGAAGTTTCACATATAGACTTACCATTCTTTGGAGCCTCAGTCTCATAGTTCTTGTTCCTAGTCTGGAGTAATGTCTGGGATCGAACCATGTTGATATAATTTGGTTCAGGAGCATTTGGGGTGCCCCCTGCTACATTTGAAGCTGAAGCTAAATTTTGTCCTTGGGGAAAAGGATCCTTCAAGACAGCCAGTTGTTGGATTTTGTGTAGCTTCTGAGCTTGGTACATAAGGGGACATTGGTGGGTCAGGTGATCTTCCTGGCACAACTTACAATGAAATTTCACCTTCTTCTTCTCTTTTTTTCCCCCATCAGCATTGTTTGTGGGTTTTGGCTTGTTTTGGTTTCCCTCACCTTTCTTCCCCTTTTCCTTTTTCCCACCAGCCTATTGATTGCCCTTTTGGGAGGATTGCGCAAAAACATTTGCATTCTGGGGTGAGGGGGCAGCCTTTACTGCCTCCGCCCAAATCTATCTTGGTAGGAATAGGTGGCCAAGAGGCATCATGTCTCATCGGATCATTCGTTAGCTTGGATAAATATGGCAAATTCAAAGTTTCCATGAAAGGAATCTTGGGCCTAACCGAAGCATGAAAAGTACCAGCTTGGGAAGTAGAAGGACTTTCCCCCAGGTACCGAAATGTGAAGGCAGTGTTTCCCCCTGATACCGGTTGTGAAGTAGTTGGATTGCTTTGGAAAGCATTCCACCCATAAGCTAGTGGATTATGTGGTGCAGTGTATGAGGTTTGAGCTGCCCCATTTGAAACTAGAGTTTGGAAAATAGGAGCAGGTATCCCTCCACTAAAAAGCGAAAAAGGAGAGCTCGTGAAAGGAGCTGAAACCAACGCTTGGAAACCTTGACCATAAGGGTTAGTGTTTTTGAACTACACTCCTACATATGTAGGTGTGGGACCTACATATGGAGCGGATGGGGGAATGTGCCCCCCATTCCAAGGGAAACCCTGGACGAATGAAGAGGATCCCACTGGACCACTCTGGGTAGTGTGTGCAAAAGAAGTTGAAATAGAAGGTACACTAGGGATCCCAGTGACCACCCCACTAGAAGTGCCTACTACATTTGTTGAAGCCAAGGGTCAGACTACCCGATTAGCTGGAGTCAAAGGAGTAGTAGGTATGTTTGTTATAGGGGCACCCACCGGGGGAGGTGGTACTAGAAGGACTTTGCCCTGCACTAGACATTAGTCTTCCCACAGGAACACCAATCACAAGTAAATTGAAAGGATGAACCTGGATGATCACTGGATTGTTTAGGTCAGTAAGAGGTGAATTAAAGTTTCTCGCAAACTCGTTAGCCTACAAGTCTTCTATCTTTATTGGGGTTGTATAAACCTGGTTTGTCCTAAGTTCTAGTTCACCCGGAACTTCACTAATTCCTACTGGTTTGAAAGAACCATCTGTTTCTAATCTTCGTCTTTGAGGGGGCGGTGGAGGATCCACTGTAGTGAGCGGAGGAAGGTTTTGCAACCTTCTTGACCTTCTGAAAGGTTGGTCCTCCACGATTGAAAATTTGACTCTTCACACCCTAAGGTTGGCTAAACACAAACAAACCACAAAGCAATCACTACAAAATTTCCTAAAGTCTTCAACAATCACAAGGGGTATAAGATATGCTTTCCAGAAGAAAGTTGAAAGATAGTTACTTGTCGTCCTTGAAGATGTTCTTAGTCACTAGTGGAGGAATCACCCATTGCCCTCCCACACTTTCTACAAGGGTTACCTTCCAAGCCCGTTCAAGGTCAACCAGAAATAGCCTTCCGGTGTACATATGTATGAACCCTAGATGTCTGAGAGACTATAGGCTACCTTAACTATATTGACAGTCTGGGGGGGTAGTCGCAATCCTGGTTCATACGCATGAGAAGGGTAGAAAATCCTGAAACTTTGTCTAGGACAAAATCCCCAGATGCGCAAAAACCTTGGTTTACATTTTGACAAAGAATCGGAGGGTTATCTCCTCAGTCCAAGCCTCCACGCGGCCTCGTGCTTAGCTCCCGTTTGAGAGGAGCTTCCCAGATACAACCAACATAGGAAAGGGTTTAGTTATCGATTAGCCAACTACGTATAAATTTAAACACTTGTGGAGAGTTTAAACTCCCTATCCCACAAGTCTAGCCTAAGCTAGTTGGTGTATGACCCTATAAAATAAAACTTACTAATAAATTTTAAATTATATCGTTTATTTTAAGGGTTGTTCTTAGTCAGAAGGTAAATGGTGTGAAGGACTATGATGTTATAGACTCGATAAGAAAAGTAAAATGATGTATAAAGCAACTTCCAAAGCAAAATACAACCACTTAAACCAAAATTCTTTTCTTTTTGTAAATGTAAGCTAATGAAATTAAAACTAAGTGTCGGAAAACTAAGACTTTTTATTATTTTTGAAAATATTGAAAAGAAAACTACTAAGTGTGACTATATGCAAAAGCATGAAATGTTTTTCTTTCACTTTTTCAAATTCTTCAAAAACTACAATGTATCTACATGCAAATTTTTGAGTAAGTTTGAATGATCACAATATATCAAAATAAAAAATGAAGTATAGAGGACCTACAATGACCAAACTTCAACCAAACACGACAGAAACTTGGTAAAAAACCTAACTTGGAAAACTAATGAATAAAATCCACTAGATTTACTAAAGAACAAGCGGCTAACTGACACTACACAAAGCAGTACAGAGAATAATTTATCTAAAGCTCTGATCACTGACTCAGATGTAGAGCCCCTACTGGGTCTCCTTTAGTATTTATTTACAGTCAAGAATTTAACTATATATATATATACATATACAGTTTGATAATCAAAATGCTGTTTGTCTATTCTAACAATTTACTGTTTTAATTGTGCAGGTAGCAAGGATGATCACAACATATAAACCTTTAATATTTAATAAACAGAATTTGCCATCTAAACTTTTAAAATTTAAATAAACAGAATTGCCATATAAACTGCTGGAAAATACTTGTAGATAGCTAGTAGATCCACCGTTGTTGATGTCCTTGCTTGCCGTTTCTCCTTGCTTTTCCCTGCAGCCAAAAGTCCTTCCCAAGCTCTGAAACTCAACCAGCCCGAACCAGTTTTGCCACCCTGCCAACTGGCGAGGTCTCGTCGACCACCCAGCTCCAAAGGTACCCCTTTGGACCCCCGAGCCCAAACTGAGTACAAGGCCCCCAGCTGTTGTATCCCTTCAAAATCTCCAAGAAGAAATCCTTCTTTGCAGCTTTCTCTCCCAAACTCTCCAAAAAAAACTAAGCATAAGAATCCCCCTACTCCTCCCTCCTTTCTCCCTTTTATCTCCATGTTCTCCAACCTCCCCCATTACTACCCCTATCTTTATCATCAATTCT